>OU696592.1:1390625-1685625 GCA_916048095.2 Sacculina carcini | reverse complement strand
ATAGATAGATAGATAGATGGATAGATAGATATATAGATAGATAGATAGATAGATAGATAGATAGATAGATAGATAGATAGATAGATAGATAGATAGATAGATAGATAGATATATATATATAGACAGATAGATAGATAGATAGATAGATAGATAGATAGATAGATAGATAGATAGATAGATAGATAGATAGATAGATAGATAGATAGATAGATAGATAGATAGATAGATAGATAGATAGATAGATAGATAGATAGATAGATAGATAGATAGATAGATAGATAGATAGATAGATAGATAGATAGATAGATAGATAGATAGATAGATAGATAGATAGATAGATGGATAGATAGATATATAGATAGATAGATAGATAGATAGATAGATAGATAGATAGATAGATAGATAGATAGATAGATAGATAGATAGATAGATAGATAGATAGATATATATATATAGACAGATAGATAGATAGATAGATAGATAGATAGATAGATAGATAGATAGATAGATAGATAGATAGATAGATAGATAGATAGATAGATAGATAGATAGATAGATAGATATATAGATGATGCGACATCACAGAGGAGGAATAGTCAGACACGTGGAAACACACGCAAATCGAGACAACGACACTAACACCATAAATCGACGCATTTGTGCGCACACACAAACAACACACAGACGTGCGTTACAAGGCAGGCGTGACAAAGCAACGAAACAAGGACAGGAACATATGCACAGCGCTGGCGCACCACAGAACCAGAGCGGCCGAGAAATCAGGAACAAAAGAAAAACGTTAAAAATGTGTATGTACGTATGTACGTATGTACGTGTGTGTGTGTGTGTATGTATGTGTGTGTGCGACGAATACTAAGTGTGCTGTCTATAGGAACAAGGCATGTGACACTTGTTGCGCGGGAACCCCACTGAGGCAAATGACCAGCCCTTAGTATTACAACCCCCACCCACTGTATCCCCATTTGGCACCGCCCCCCCCCACTGGGGGCTTAACACGCACGGTCACGCGCGTGCTAATGACAGGTGTGTGTGTGTGTGTGTGTGTGTGTGTCTGTGTATGTGTGTGTGTGTGTGTGTGTGTGTGTGTGTGTGTGTGTGTGTTACCAGTACAACCTTGGCAGGTTTCCCCATATACAGAGAGCTATAGCGTAAGGTATACGCGGTATAGCCTAAGGCTCTACACACACGCACACGCACAAACATACACACACACACACACACACACACACACACACAAACAGAAAGTTCACTGTAAAACAGACAGGCCAGAAATTAAATCATGGCTAAAACATAAGTGATGTTTGTGCAGACGTGGGGGTGTATTGAAAAAGTTTCAATAAAAACTTGTCATACAAGAAAAATTGGCATAATTCCATGTGAGAAAGTGTAGAAAATATATGTTTTTACCTTAGCTTTATAATATGTCTTTAAAGTGTATGAATGCATATTGAATTATTAAAAAGTTTAGTTATTACGTCGTTTATGTTTTTATCTTTTTTATCATAGCTATCGAGAATTCAGAAAATGCGAGATGCGATAATTGACTGCTGATTTAAAAACAAGAGTACCAACATTGAAAAAGTGCCAACAACCTCAAATAGGGAGTATAAGCCTTTTTTGTGATAACTGGGAATCGCTTCAGTGTGGAACTAGTAACCATATCATTATGCACACTGATTCCCTCGTCAGTACCAACAACACACACACACACACACACACACACACACATACATACATACATAACGGAATACATACACACACACGCACATATACATGCACATACACACGCTGGCATGTCATGTGGGTCACACACACGCATACACATTGACAGACAGACATACAGACGCGCTGAACAGTACTTGTACAATACATGCACATGTTGTATACGACCCCAGTGTTACACAAACAACAGTGAGTGTATGTGTGTGTATGTTTGTGTGTGTGTGTGTGTATGTGTGTGTGTGTGTGCATGGAATGATTTGAGTGCAGGCATGTAGCATCAACATGATTTACAAGAAAACGACATCACTGACACGACACCACTGACACGACACCACTGACACGACATCACTGACACGACATCACTGACACAACACCACTGACACGACACCACTGACACGACACCACTGACACGACACCACTGACACGACACCACTGACACGACATCACTGACACGACATCACTGACACAACACCACTGACACGACATCACTGACACGACATCACTGACACAACACCACTGACACGACACCACTGACACGACATCACTGACACGACACCACTGACACGACACCACTGACACGACACCACTGACACGACATCACTGACACGACATCACTGACACGACATCATTGACACGACATCACTGACACTACACCACTGACACGACATCACTGACACGACATCACAGACACACCACAATTGATAATTGAATACATGGGTCCAACATGTGTGTGCATGTATGCCTATATACATGAGTGTATGTATGTCTGTGTGTGTGTGTTTGTGTGTAATACTAATTGCCAATCATGCAAAGTGACGACACACAGACATACACACACATGTACACATACATACACACTCAAACAGAAGCATACACACAAGCAAGAACACACAAACACAAACACAAACACACAAACACAGAAGTAAAGTAAAGAGAAATAGCAATCGATGTGAACAGAGTTCATTTACAAGTGGAATGTTTGCGTGATTGTTGGAAACTTTTGTTTTCTTCGGAAATATTCAGCAGAAATTTCACTGAAGAATGTCTAGAAAATGCACACACAAAAAATCGCTGCACAAACACACACACACGTTCCCACGCACACACACATACACGCAGACGCACAGACATACATGTTCTCAGATATACACAAACACCCACACACTTACACACATGATCGACAGTTCATGCATGTGTGTGTGTGTGTGTGTGTGTGTATGCGTCGGTGTACATGACAAGAGAAATGGAGATGAATAGATAAATAATTGTTTCGCGGAAGCAGGTGATGAATAAGAAGTGGGTGCGCCACAATTGAAACAAAACGGCTGTCAGCTTGAGGGCTGCACTTGGCTAAATGGAAAATCAATCAATTATTCAGCCATATGTAATTTGTGCTTGTATTGTGAAATTTGTACGGAATTTTACAAGACTTTTAAGAGGGGCAGAAAAATAGGATATATGTGTGTATGTGTGTGTGTGTGCGTGCGTGTGTGTGTGTTTGTGTGTGAATGAAGTATGTTTGACACGAAATAAGAGTGTTGAAAACTAAAAAAATACGCATTTGAAAATGGAATTGTTTTCAAAGAAAAACAGATACACGCATATACATATAATCGTACTTACACACACACACACATTACATTACATTAGGTAGATATTTATATAGCGCGCTACACCTAGAGGGTCTCTAGGGCGCTGCACACGCGCACACACACACACACACACACACACACACACACACACACACACACACACACACACACACAAGCGCACACACACACACACAAACGCACGCACACACACACACACACACACACACACAGAAACACACACAAACAGAAACACACACAAATAGCCACACACACAGAGAAAGTGAAAGGTAAAGAAAGAAGAGAGATAATTTACACCTTATAATCATCACTAATATAGACAATGTTCTCTATAGTATAATACGATTTCACCATGATAAATTTCTTAGAGTGTTTTTTTAAAATAGGGATAGAATTGATAGAACGTAGTGTTGGGTAGAGCTTATTGTAAATACGAGGTCCTAAGATAGAGAGACAACGATTATAGTGAGTATGTCTAGAAGGAAAAGCAGGTTCCAGTAAGAGACGAGAATCATCAGTTGACCTAAGTGTACGAGTAAATTTCTTGAAGGATAGAAGTTCAAATAAGTACACACACACACACACACAAATATCATAGAAAAACGTTTACCAAGAGATATAGGAGAAATTCGATCGCTCCCCCAAGATATAAGCAAAAGTTTAAGAAAAGTACTTTCAAACGATACCACAGTTAATAAAACGATAAAACAACATATCGTAAAAAATCAACAAGAACAAGATATGGAAAACTTCCGAAATTGTGTTTGAAATCAAGTTAAAATACCAAACAGTTGAGTCACTGTTCATTGAAAAATACTTTGAAACTACCAAATAACTGAAATTATTTATTGTTGTTTCTCTAGCGGCCTTTCCGAATTTCGTGTTTGTGTTTGAAATTGCAATGACTCATTGCAAGCTTGTGTTGCCGTCTGAGCTTTTCGATTTTCATTCGCCAGCGAGTGATTTGAGAGAGCAAACGACCACATGAAATTCAACTCTCGACGCCATTTTTCTGGTAGCAGTTATTTTCAGTCAACGATGCCACTCGAAAAGCTGGTGTTTTCCATCAGAAATGGTGTTTGCAATCGGAATTTCAACTCGATGACAATTGTTGCACGTGCAGAGAAGAGTTGAGCACTTTTGCTGATGAGACTGATGTCATGCTCACCACATTGCTCACCAAATTGCTCACCAGATTGACACTGACTCACCACACATGGATGAAGACATAGTGAAGAAAAGCATGCACACACACACATAGACAGACAGACAGATAGATAGATAAATAGATAAATAGACAGATAGATAAATAGATAGATAGATAGATATATAGATAGACAGACAAATAGATATATAGATAGATAGATAGATAGATAGATAGATAGATATATAGATAGATAGTTAGATAGATAGATAGATAGATAGATAGATAGATAGATAGATAGATAGATAGATAGATAGATAGATAGATAGATATATAGATAGATAGATAGTTAGATAGATAGATAGATAGATAGATAGATAGATAGATAGATAGATAGATAGATAGATAGATAGACAGATAGATAGATATATGGATAGATGAAAATGCGCAGCCAGCAGGAATAATGCTTATGAAAAAGAAATTCTCGTGAAAAAAGTACGGGGAAATTCTACGGAATACAACGCCAACATAAAAATCACACCAAAAAATGACTAATCACGCAAGATATTTCACCGATTAATTTGCATATTATCAATATATAAATTACATAAAATGAATTCTACATATTAATGCTTTATCAATTATTTGGTGCTTGGAATTTGTTCGCTAATACAGCAGCGATCAAGGCCGAAATATTGACAACAACACAACTCAACGACAGCCCATGCAAATTCGCTGCAACTGAACTCAAAAACGCTTCCCTATTGCACATATATAAATATATATATATATATATATATATATATATATATATATATATATATATATATGTTCATGCATTACACCATTTATATAGCGTAATTCACACATTACGTATCGAATGTGCATGTAAGTATGCACATCAGCAAAACATATGGAAACATTGAAAAAATTGTGTGAGTATCTACGTGCAAATTGCATATTCGTGACGTCATACATAGTCTTGTGCTTGTGAAAAAAAGCATATAATTTAGTTCGGCAGTAAAAATGCTCCGTTTGCAGAGATATGATGAATTTTGGACAAGCAATATCGTTGTGTGTATGTGTGTGTGTGTGCGTGTTTGTGTGTGTGTGTGTGGTCCGAGAGTTATTGCTTAACAACAAAACAAAAAACAGATTTTAGAGAAACCCAGAAAGAAAATCTATACGCCTCAATTGCTTTTTTGATTTTTGCTATTGAAATTTTACACTATGCAATGCGTGGCAATTTTGAGATAAAAATATTGGCAAATAACTTATTTGAGCATGCATTGGCACATGAAATTTTATACAAACAACAAAATGCAGTACGTAAAGAATTTTGCGAATAAACCTACACTTTGAGTTATTTTTCAGCATTGGATATATTTTTACTCAAACGTGTCATGCATTCTGGGGAGGTGACCCTCTCTAATACGTCTTCCGTTCTTGTGGCGTCATAGCGTGGAGAGGGTCGGTTCTGCGGTGGCAGCGAGCTGCACGGGACACACCTGTGTGTTCATAAGCTTCGGCTTTTTCCCGTATAGCAGCTGTCACTTAGGCCTTTAGCCTTTAGATACAAACACTTGAATTCAACACAAACAATTTGGGTGTTTTTTGTTTGTTTTGGTTTTCAACCTTATCAGATACGCACACATACGCACACATACACACACACACAGCATAATGACATCCATCTTAGCTAATTGAAATGTGTGTGTGTGTGTGTGTGTGTGTGTGTGTGTGTGTGTGTGTGTGTGTGTGCGTGGGCTTTGTTTAACATTGGCCCAAAATGATGTCATCTCTAAGTCAGATAGCATCGTCCACATAAATATTACCTACACACACACGCACAGACATACACACGGACACACACACACTCTGACACACACCGACAGACACACGCACATACAGACATACACACACAAGGAGGAATGGGACAAGATAGTTATCAGATGATATCAAATTCAATCGGTATGCATTCCACACAGAACATGGGAAAAACGATCAGCAATTCGACAATGTACAGTCAATGAGGATAATATTAATTCACATGCATACACACACACGGACATACATACGCACACACATACACACACGCACACACACACACACACAAACATACCGTAACGCGTACATTGCAATGCACACCATACGATGCATATATACAGATACGCCCACACACACACGCACACATACACATACACATACACACACATGCAGATACATGCATGTCAAACACACAGACATACACACACGCGTAGTTGAGAGAGCCTGTTAGAGCCGGCATTAACGCTACGCTTGCGCGCGCAAAAACAAAACAGAATGTGGCCAATTAAAATAAACAAAAACCACAACGGAAGTGCACACACACATACATACACACTCATGCATACACACACACACATCTACAGGCACACATGCGCACACATACACACATATAAACACAGACATACATACACAGACATACATACACACACATGCACACACACACACATGCATATACATACACACACACACACCCACACAGACGGACATACACATCGCATTCATGCATCGTGCATATGCTCGCGCAAAGATAAACACATTTGCACACACACACACACACACACACACACACACACACACACATACAAGCATACATACACACACATACACAGACACACACAATGAAGTATCAAATAAATACGATGTATATTTGTGCGTGTGTGTGTATGTGTGTGTGTGTGTTTACGTGTGTGTGTGTGTGTGTGTGTGTGTGTGTACAAGGCTGAACTAAACACATCTCCAATAAGTTTGTTGTGCGTGTGTTATGATGTATGCCTTTCAATAGATACAGTGTGTGTATGTGTGTGTGTGTGTATGCATGTGTATATGTCCGTATGTGCGTATGCGTGTGTGTGTGTGTTCCTCACATTATCTTCGAGCTTGCGTTGATTCCATTCATCTCAATATCTGTGAATCAATTTACGATATCTCTCTAGTCTAGTGCGTATGTGGCTTTGTGTGTTGGTGTGTGTGTGTGTGTGTGTGTGTGTGTGTGTCTTTGTGTGTGTGTGTGTGTGTGTATGTGTGTGTGTGTGTGTGTGTGTATGTATGTATACATGCGTGAATATATTTATTTATTTGTTTTTTTATAGTTTTTCCTTGTATTTTATTGTACAATTTCTTTAATTGTTATATGTATGCAAAGGATGACACAGAAACCATATAAACTTGTGTCAGTGTGTGTATAAATATGTGTGTGTGTGTTTATGTATGTGTGTGTTTGTGAAATAACACACACACACACACACACACGCACACACACACACACACATTGCACAACGCTTTCCGGTACAGTGTTTCAACACAAAAACATGCTGACCGAAGAGAAACACGGGTGTTTTTCTGTCTGATGTGTTTTTTGTATTCTGTTAGTGTTCGTTGAGAGCTTGTTTGTGTTGTCTTGTGTGAACAGCTGCCAGATGAGATGAGATGAAAATTCACACACACACTGACACACACACACACACACACACACATGAAACACACACACACACATGAAACACACACACACTGACACGCACACACACACACACACATGAAATAACGAGATGAAACGGTGTTGTGGTCTCAGTAAGAGCTGGTTCTCCTCTGGTTAGCTGGAGGAGATTGTTGACCAAGTCGGAAGAGGAAACAGAAACATTAAGATCTTGTGACAGGGTTCATTGACCCCCACAAACACACACACACACACACACACACACACACATACAAGCGTTGGCTAACTGTCAGTGTACTCGTAGTTCAGCGTGCGTTGTCCTGTGTGACGCGTGCAATATTGCACAAGATAATTGCAAGGCAATTCGGCAATTGCAATTCAGCAGCTTGTCAAGTTGAAAATAAAATGACGGAATTGAAGTTGAAGATCGAACATTTCAGCCGCAAATTCGCACTCAATGTTGCAAAATTTGAGTACTTGTTTAGTATTTTGAGTATTTTTGTGTGTGTGTTTTATTATTTGAGTAAACCTCAGAGCTTATTGGGAGAATTTAATTAGTTACGCAATGCCAATAATAATATTTTTTCAGCTTGAAAACACGATACAACAGGTGTATATTTGCCGGTTACATTTTCTTGATAACTTGTCTTCTCACTGACACACTGTTTATTCAACACAACACACACAATCCCACACATGTTGCATTTTACTGGCTAAATTTCCACTGTACTTTATACGTTCTAATTAAACTTTATAATTCCACGCAGGACTAAGACTTGAGATAAAAACATGAAAATTTAATGAGTATGTTTTGGCTCCATATTGTGTATTCTGTGAAAATATAATTGAGTTTCCTCGAATAGTTTTTGAATTGCAGGTATATGTTCACATGATACATGAAAATATTGCGCGTTGAATCGCCAACAAAGTTCCAATCGAATAAATGTTGGCTAAAAAAGTTCATTATTTTTGTTCAATTTTTTCTTTCAAACAACAAAAATTTATGATCACATTTGAACATACACATGGACACTATCATAATTGTATATCGAGATGTTGTGTGAGACCCGGAAGACTCAAGGACAAAGCGTCCTGTCTAAATCTCCTTAGAACCCACACAACACAAGAAACATAAGACATAAACAATGTTTATATGTACACAAAGACAACAACACAAATCTTATTAGATATATTCGAAGTATTTGACGGACTAACTGAAAATAACGAAAGGAAACAAAATATATGAATCAAATTAAATTAATTAAATTAATTAAAAGAATGAAAACCATTACAAATGGTCTGCTAATAATTTTGTTGAAATAATTTTGTATCATGATTTTGAATTGTCTTTTTTCCAAGGTAAATCAATTAAATTTGTTATTTTTGTCGATAAAATATCATTGCAGACGATTGGTGCCCACACAGATAGAGAATGATTCTAAAAAGTATGCTTGGTATAGGTTTGAGTGAAATGTTGAGTCCTTCTGGTATGAAAGTTCTTGTTTTTTAGAGAAAATGTCTTCTGTAGAGGGCTTGGCAAGTCATGATTTGAAAAATTAAAAAGCATAATCAACAGCTGAGATTTAACTATATCATCAAATTTGAGAATATTAAGGGATCTGAACACAGGTGAAGTATGGGATGAAAAGTGTGCCTTATTGATGGTCCTAATTGCGTTTTTCTGCAAAATCCTGACTCGATCAAATGAAGAAGAAAAGCCTAAGCCCAAGATCATTGAGCAATTGTAAATTGAGGCAATTGAGGCAATTGTAAAGAAGGAGTAAAATACGAGATGGAAAAGTATACTTAAGTCTGTAAATAATTACAATATTTCTTGAAACTATCTTGCAAATGTGGTTTTTGTTAGGGGAAAATGTTATGTCATCGTCTAAATAAACACCCAGGTATTTCGTATAGTTGCATCGTTTCGTAGAAATGTGTGTGTGTGTGTGTGTGTCTGTCATTTGAGCCGGCCCATTCGGAATATAGAATATATTTCTCGAAGAATGAAATATTCCACAACCAAACAGTTGAGGATAAATAGCGTGACAGAATTGTCCGAGGAATTTCTCTACGGAATCGTCAGCGACGGTAGCAGCATCGTCCCGCCTACCTATGCTCTCATTCTCTTTATCTCTCTCTCCACTTGTACTCCTTCTCTCTTTCTGTGCGGCCCTTAAGTCACACACACACTGACACACACACTCACACACCCACTCACACACACACACCTTTGTGTTTTTTTGCCGTCCCGACCAGCGAAACTCTATATCCGCTCAAAACTCGAACAATGTCAAAAACCAGCCGTACATTCACACATACACACACACATACACACAGACAGACACACAGACATACATTCTTGACGACAATGAACGACGCACTGTGACAATAGCGGCGCTAATGAGACGATCTGGACGGCCCGCGGCGAAAACAGCGCACAACAGCGCAGCACACACACACACACACACACACGGCCCATTGACTTGCGCTTTTCCAAAGGCAGCACACACACACACATATACACACACACTTGGAAATTTCCCAGCTGTCTACATCAGCTGCCCCCGAGTTAATACGCAGGCGAATGTGCATACATACACACACACACACATACACACATACACACATACACACACACACACACACACACATTCGTGTTGACCACAGAATGCGGATCACCTGGAGGTAAGTATATGTGTATTGTCACCAACAGACACTACAGACACTGTAGTTACAGACACAATTCACTCACACACATACACACACACACACCAGCACACACACAGACACAGACACAGACATTCAAAGATTTCATTCAAAGACAGTTCGTGGCATTTTGGTAAACTTATCAATAATAAATAATTGTATTGCAATTACAATCTGGGTTTTGAAAATTAAAAATATATAATATTATACAGTGTAAGCCCGGATTCAAGAAAGTTGTTGGGAGTGGGGAAAACGTCTCATATAACCGGGGTTCTCATATATTAAGTTATGTAGGGACAATTCCAAATTTAGATTAATTTTTGTGTGAAAAACGTGATCAAAATTTCATCATAATCAAATAAATAGATGGAATAAATTGCATTTTATCTCGAGAAATCTCCGAAGTGTGCGAAATCTTGTCATCGGCCAATCATATCATGCCTTATTGGCCCAAACAACTTTCTCATCTGCATATAAGGAGATCTACATTGACACATCTGCATTGTATGCATCGCCACCAATTTTGGTGCACGCGAGAAACAAAATACATTCCTGCATGCACACACTTTCCCCACTGACAAGACTTACAAAAAAGCCAATTTTCCACAAGTGTGCATTTTAGTATTGTTATTATTATTATTATACTGGAAATCACATATTAGAAATGAAATGAAATAAGGTGGAGTGGAATTAAAATTGCTCACAAACTATAAATGTGTTTGTGCGTAAATGCAAAATTTACGTCGAGGTATACTTGAACAGGGCGGTTTTCCAGATGAACTCATTTGCAATCAGTCTGCAAGATCACTCGAACGCCACCATAAAAGCTTACCCAAGCAAGCCAAAATATTAATAAGACATCACTTACAGATGAACGTTAAAAAGAAATTCTACGATGTATGATTGTGAAGAAAAAGTATGTCCTATGTACGATAAATAATCAAGACTTAAAATAACAGATATTTTTTGCAATCCATGTATTTCTGCCTGCCAATCCTTCCAGAAGCAGGTTTTTTTCTGCTGTTGACATTGTCCATTATCTCCTCTCTCTCTCCCTCTCTACCTGAATTATTTGCAGCTCAATCACAAGACAATACACACAGAACGTTCTCAAGCGTGTGTTTGTGTGCTGTGGGCGTGGCTGATGTTCGCACATGAGATCCACCTCTTTCAAACGCAGACTTTTATTACCGCCAATTGATCGGCTTGTCTTGGCCAACACGAATCAGCTCTTTGCAGCCAACTTTCTGGCGCGCTAGCGACAAGATCAAGGAGACCATTAGGAGGAGACACGGTACACTCTGACGTCATCGAGAAAGATCGAATGTCCTCCAGAAAGAATCGCACATAGAGCAGTGGTGTAGCTAGGATATATATCGCCCGGGGCGGTAAATACACTGTGAAACTGTGATAGGAAATTAGCAAGTGCATATGTCAATATAGCTGAAAAAATTAACCTCTTATAATATTACATGCTTCCAGTTACCTAATCGGAGAAGACAATACAGAATAATGAATAACAAATACAGAAAATGTAAGTATATTCATAAATGAAACTCAGATATAACGTTAATACCACATGGATGGAACCAAAGAAATCGGAGCCAAGAATCGACCAGTTTAAATGCCGTAGCAATGTGTCAACTGATCCAGTATCTGTCTGTCTGTCTGTCTGTCTGTCTGTCTGTTGTTCGACAAGAGGAGAAAGTCAATTGGCGAGTCCGGACAGACGGACAGACGGATAGACGGACAGAGAGACGTGTGTTTGGTCTGGATCTGCCGAATGTCCGCCCATCCGAACAAATCCTAAACCTATCACTCGCCAAAAGTCCACCACATTGGTTTCAACATCACGCAATTAGTGTCTCGCAGGACAAGCCATGGAATTTCTCCTTCAAACATACTGGCACACACACACACTGATGCACGCACACACACACACACACACACACAGCACCGAAAGTTAGATGTTCGTCTTGAGAATGCCTGATTGGTCATTTTCTTGTCAGAAAGTGATTTCATAAACAGCGGTGTGTGTGTGTGTGTGTGTGAGTGTGTCTGTGCTGTATTAGAGATGACGGGATAGGTCAACGAGAGGAAGCCACAGATAATGAAAGAACTCATCTGGACAATTAAACAATAACAAACAAATATAATTCTACCTAAAAACATTGAAAGATGATGGAAAAATTATAAGTTTCAAATACCAAATTCGAACACAGAAATCCGAACAAAATCTCAAAACCAAAAATTCAAATTTCTAATTTGAAGAATGAAATAAGATCAGACTTCTTTTGAAACTAGACAATTCCAGTCGAGACTATGAACAGAATTCTATCCCCCGATAATTCTGCTGAAATCAGTTCATTGGGTACATTATCATCAAAATCAGCATAGCAAATAAGTAACAATGTGTGTGTATATGTGTACGACAAATGTGTATGTGTATGTGTAATTATATGCAATGTACTTTTCATTGAGATATTTGTGTTGTAATTGAATAAACCAAAAATAGTTGAGGGTCTCATGTAATTCACCAACTTTCAACACTAATGCATGATGGCTGTCATCCCCCCGAGCCTCGACACAAATCTACGCCCTTCATGCTAATATGCAAACAATTTTCTGCCGAGAGCATGTTCTAGTGGTGTAGTCCAGCTGATGATGTAGGCAATTAACTGTGCATGCTTGCAACGCTGTGTTGTCATCAATTTAATGACTACTCCGCAACGTGCAACCATCATAAGAATTCCCGACATGAGAACGTTGCACATACCGTGCTGGTGTGCGTGTCTGTCTGTCCTTGTATGTGCATGTGAGTGCGTGACCCAAGCGTGACCTCTGGTGACCTCTGGTGTGAGGTCACGTGAACCCGGCTGAAATGCCGACTGATGCATGACGACACAAATATACAACACAAAAAATACCGGTTGATTTTTCCTAGAATGTTTTTTTTAATTTTCGTTAAAACATTTCCTAATTTTCCCAGTTAATATCACTCGTATTTACCACACGCGTGATAAATATATAACATTTATTAACAAACCTGAGTATCGTTGTAGAATGATAGAAAAGTTCCACTCAATTTGATCTGGATGTTGCATGAGTCTTCTATTTATTCACGATGGAAAATATTTAAAGTGGAGAATTAAAGGTCGGACAGAACAGGACAAATTTGTGTGTTTTTTGTTGTTTTTTTATCCATCAGAATTCGTTTATTTTTCGGTTCTAGTGACTTATGGACATTTAACTAGAGGGGAAAGTGAATTGGCTCGAATTATGAAGTGGGCAATCAGATCAAAATGTTACGGGCCATTACGCATAGATTCATTGTAGTAGCGATAGATTCAATTTGCAAACGATCTAAACGTTGTAGCATAGCCAGGTTTATTCAATTGTTAGCATATTATGCTAAATGACTCATAATGAGCTTCACATACCAATAATTTCCGGTATCGATTCTGACGTGTGTCATTGTGTTTACAATATCAAACTACGCCGATTTCAAGCTTTTCCTTCACTGCTGATGTTTCCGCTCGGAGTATCTTCTAGGCTGACATATTTTCACTCATCAACACACACACACATACACACACACACACACACAGACAGACAAACACGAAGATAAATGTCAGTTGGAGGGTTGATACAGTGTCAATCTCAATCCCCATAGGAAGTACAGTAGTAATTGACAGACAAACACCTTTGTGTGTGTGTGTGTGTGTGTGTGTGTGTGAGTGTGTGCGTGTGTGTGTGTGAGGCATTTGGGGTCGCTACTTGCACGAGATGTAAATTAATCTCAGATCAAACAGGTGCGAAGAATTAACGGACTACAACTGAATATAGCCAGCCTAGAAATTACAGTGACCCAGCCTAGAAATTAGGCCAAGCTCGAAATGAAGATATGTACTGAACCGCTAACACATACACATTCAAACAAAATTTCCTCAATAGTATTTCTTCTGGGAAAATTGGTAGCATTTTTGTACCAGGCCTGTCACTGCAGATATTGCAGATATTACAGAAATTGCAGATATTACAGATATTGCAGATATTACAGATATTGCAGATATTGCAGATATTGCAGATATTTCAGGTATTGGAGATATTACAGATATTACAGATATTACAGAAATTGCAGATATTACAGATATTACCGATATTACAGAAATTGCAGATATTACAGATATTGCAGATATTGCAGATACAGTGTCATTCATTTTAGTTGATATTAGCAACTGTATGTGGGTGTCTAGCCTATTGTGTGTGTGTGTGTGCTTTCTATGATTTTCCACTATTAAATTCGACAACTCTTCAATTTCCACACAACAGCGCTGATAAATACAATAAAGTCAGTTGTTTCATCAAACTAAACGTCAACAAGTCGCCGAAAACGAAAATCAACGAATTCGGATTGATAAAAACACACACAAACGTCCATTACCCACAAGTGGGGAATTTCCCACACAGCTTATGCACGATATCAAACCCTTTTTTCCAAACCACAGTTAGAGTTTTCGGTGTGAACAGAAGCGGATTACGGATGGTGGAATTTTCCCGTTTAATCTCTCAAAGTGACTAGATCATATATTTCTCGGAGATAAATGATTGGTGTTACTGTAACTGATGCCAATGCTGTCTATTCTATTTGAATTTTGTTTTGGATATTTAAAGGGGAGGCCTCCCATGCCTCAGTGCCTGAATCCGCCTCTGATCGAAGACAGGAATTCTACTTTGCTCACGCGACTACATGCGGCTTTGTGGCGAAATGTCATACTTACTGGCCTATCTAGTCATCCCTCCCAAACACACACACACACACACACACACACACACACACACACACACACACACACACACACACACACACACACTGGCTTACGGTCAGCGAACAGTAGCAATAAGAAAGAGAACAATACAGAACGGGCACACAAAAGCAAGGTGCCGCAATGGAGACAGATGAAGAACAACGGAACGAGGAATAAGATACAATAAGCAAGACAATTAGACACCAATCAACAATTCTATAGACAACAGTCTACTCACACATGCGCCTATGCTTCTGTGTGTGTGTGTGTCTGTGTGTGTGTGTATGTGTGTGTGTAGGTGTGTGTGTATGATTTGTCGCAATAGTGAGTCATACACACACACATACACACAGACACACACACACACAGACACACACAGGCAAGCGTTCACTCATGTTATATCAGACACACCTTCACATATAAACTCTCTTTCTTCAAATGTGCAGTAATTCTAGGTAAGACATTTTGCAAACGCAAATAAACAAGAAACGAATCGACAATAAAATTGGATCGATAAAAATGTGAAGGTTGAAAACAAAACACATCTGAATCACATCACCCCACAAATGCTTACAAATATATCTTTTAAATGTTAATACAATATACTAATATATGCTATTGACGTTTTTCTAATGAATTTAATATGGACTGGAAAAGTTAGATATGAATTCATTCATCGCCTTCAATGAATAACACTAAGAATGTGTAACTATATTTTTAAAATGATTGTTTAAGTTTTATTGAATAATAATAGTCGCTGAATACATGGGTATCGTATTAACTTGATAAATATACATTTTTTTAGACATTCAACTGATTTTAATTTATTCGCATTTAACCTGCAGAAAGATTGTGAAACACTAACGCACGCACACGCATACACACATACACACACACACACACACACATACACACATGTGCAACGTGAACAATTTGTGTATATGTGGGAATTTGTCATTGTTAGTGGGAATCTGCGGGACAAAACGAAAAATGACTTGAAATCGCCTTAAACAGACTTAGCTGCAGACTATACACATACACACACACACACACTGTCAAGCCTTCTAACACTTTCTCATCCGAATATATTACAAGTGTTTGTGTGTATATGTGTGTGTGTGTATGTGAGTGATAATATTGAAATATTCCATACACGCCCAAGCACGCAGAAGCGTCTATAGCTCATGAAATATTTGAAGGTAACAATATTTTAGCATGAAATCTATTGGATTTATTTTGATTTTGAAAAAAAAACAGATTTATGATTTGATCGCTTGGCAAGTTAAAACATAATACAGTCTACTTTGTTTTACAAATTTAAAAAAACGCCAACATTGATACGATGATCAAATAAATTATATTAAAATAGCGTCAATTTTGTATAGTTTCGCTATATTTACATAGCTAATATTTACGTAGTATACGCCAATTTTATGAAACTGACCAAAAATAAAATAATTATTTTAACAAACAAACAAATACTTTAATCGACTTCGGCAAATTATTTCGATTGGAAAGCGCGTTGAAAAATAACTACAGCTGAAAATTTTTGTGGCTTTTTATTTTAATGAAAGTCAAATTATTTTCCGTTCTAATCAATCATAGAACGTCGAGTCATGTCGTTGAGAAAAACTCACCTGATTTCCGTCGCGCAAACACCTGATTCACCTGCCCCCAAAAAAACCTGTTTCGGCCGATTTTCAGAAATGAATTTCTTTAAAAATGTCCCCAGGCGCCTCACATTGTCAAACAAGTGTACATTTAGCAGACACACACGCACACACACACACACGCACGCAACAGCTACAACCTACCACGGACACACCAAGAATGGAACTGAGGAAGAACTTCCACACACACACACACACTCACACAGACATACATACATACACGGTGAAACAAGATGTCAACAACAGAGACATCTATTATGCATGTGTATGATATTCTTGTGAGCCCGCAAAAAAGCAAAAAAACAACACACACAATAAATAAATATTGTCCTATAACTAAATAAATATAGGCTAAATAAATGAATTGATTTATATAATTACACATTATATATATATATATATATATATATATATATATATATATATATATATATATATAGGTAGAATAAACACAAATAAATATAGCTAGCCACACGAACACTTAGCGTACATATGTGTGTGTATGTGTATCTCATATTTATGTGTGTTAATTAATTCACGCGTCTATGAACGTATATACATATATACAAAAATAAAGACAATTTTCTTGTGTGTCTGCTATTTGTAATTGAGACAATAATTTCCTAGGTTATAAGTATAATGCTCCTACCATGTTTGAATCGAAAAACTTGTCATTTTTGACATAGACCAGTTTTCAGGTTTTTAATACTATATTGATTGATTAAATTATATAGTTTCTGTATTAAATTAATTGATAATATACCATAAGCGTACCAACAAAATGTATTACATAATTTGATCTCCCCTTACACAAAATTTGACTTTGCAAATTGGGATTTTTCACATACTCAATTATAATGCTGCCCAACTTTTGATGTTCGGTGAGTACGGTATGTTGTTGTATATTTGACCAATATATTTTTCCTAAAAATTCGCGCACACATTCGAAACGAATTTACGTTAAAAATTCGTCAACCTAAACGTAATGAAAAAAACCCAGAAAACACACACACACATAGACGCAAGACACGTTAAAATTTATTTCGGAAAAAACGCGCATTGGCACCCCCTAGGTGCCCCCCCCAGGCGGTGGGGGCGACAAGTTTGCACAGCAGACACAATTAAATGCACACACACACACACATACACACAAAGTCGAATTGTCAGGCAAACTGTCAAAAAAGTGTGCGATAGATTAACCGATAAAATACCGAAATACATAAAGATAATAAACGAAAAAAATATTACAACATAAACAGCGAAAACCTGCACACAAGCGCGCGCACACACACACACACAAACATACCGTGTATTCTCAAATCACAGTTTATTCGATACAATCGCCATACTAGACACATACACACACACACACACACACACACACACACACACACACACACAGGCCAAACATGTTCACGCAAGCATTTCGACAAGAATGGTGGAAACACGCGCCTAAAATCACATGCGCATGACTAAAACACACACACACACACACATACACCAGCCTCTTTATATAACTATTATATCGTGTGTATATATATGTGTGTGTGTGTGTGTGTGTATAAGCAAGAACGTGCATGCACATTGGCATGTATTGATTGCTTCTATACACTGTCGTCTGTAAACATACACACACGCACACACACACATACATACACACACATAGTGTGTTTAGTTCAATATTTAATTCAATGTTTAATTCTATGTATAGCTGTATATATGCATGTCGTTGTATGAAAGTGTATATATGTATCCATGAGTGAATGAGAGTGTGTGCGTGAAGCGTGCATGAAATTGCAATGAAAAGCGCATTACGGGCGATTGCAATACACGCAATTATTATTATTATTATTATTATTACACACACACACACACACACGTGAATGAGATGGTAAAACGCGCAAATTATATACTAACAGAATCTATTAAGTAAAAATACTAAATGAAAAATATACGAAATAAATCACATTGATCTTACTCTGGGCGACATTTTTTTATTTACATATTCTCGCCCCTGAAATTACATTGCTTCTGAGACAAAAACAAGAAACATTATCCGCGTGTGTGCATGTGTATGTGTGTGTGTGTGTGTGTGCCGCGCATGTGTGGTGTGAAACATAACTTCGACCAGGTGAATTACTTGGGCCAGTAAAATATTCGACAAAAATCAATATGAAAAATCGTGTTTGTATGTCTGTGTGTGTGTGTGTGTGTCTGTGTGTGCACTAGCATGTATGTGAGATGATATTTGACACTGAAAAAAGGAAATACACAATGTAAATACAATTATATACAATTTCAATACACAATATTGAAACACCACTACACTGACACACTGACACACACGCACACACACACTGACACACTGACACACACACACACACACACTGATACACATACACTGACACACACACACACACACATACACACACACACACACACACACACACATACACACACTGATACACATACACTGACACACACACACTGACACACACACACACACACACACTGACACACACACACACACACTGACACACACTGACACACACACACACACCGACACACACACTGACACACTGACACACACTGACACACACTGACTGACCGTGATACCACCAGCGTGTTTTTTTCGGATTCTTATTGCACGTGCGAACATAGAGCGCATCATCGGGAGGCAACTTCTGCACACACACACACACACACACACATAGAAACAGAAACATAGAAACACACGCATTTTTTTTAAAGGCTGCTGATGGCAAATTAGAGAGAGAAAAAAACAATTAAAAAAAACACACACACACAGAGATAGCTAGAGCGAGAGAGAGGGAGAGAAAACGGAAGAGAGAGGGGGGATGAGAGGGGGGGCGGTACCTTTTCTTGACAGCTGCTCAGCATGGACGAGATGGAGAGACAGACAGAGGCAACAGAAAGCGCCGGCGACCAATCGTCAGTTAAAATGGACAGACAAATGTGACCGTTGCTGTAGATGTGAGGGTGAACAGGAACCGTCGGCCGTTTAAACACCACCTTACACCACACCACATATACATTGAACAAACATACACTCAAACACACACATATATACATTGAACAAACATAAACTCAAATACCACCTTACACCACACATACACCACATATACATTGAACAAACATACACTCAAACACACACACATATATACATTGAACAAACATACACTCAAACACACACACACCACATATACATTGAACAAACATACACTCAAACACACACATATATACATTGAACAAACATACACTCAAACACACACACACATATATACATTGAACAAACATACACTCAAACACACACATATATACATTGAACAAACATACACTCAAACACACACATATATACATTGAACACACATACACTCAAACACACACATATATACATTGAACAAACATACACTCAAACACACACACACATATATACATTGAACAAACATACACTCAAACACACACATATATACATTGAACAAACATACACTCAAACACACACACATATATACATTGAACAAACATAAACTCAAATACCACCTTACACCACACATACACCACATATACATTGAACAAACATACACTCAAACACACACATATATACATTGAACAAACATAAACTCAAATACCACCTTACACCACATATACATTGAACAAACATATACTCAAACACACACATATATACATTGAACACACATACACTCAAACACACACACATATATACATTGAACACACATACACTCAAACACACACACACCACATATACATTGAACAAACATACACTCAAACACACACATATATACATTGAACACACATACACTCAAACACACACACATATATACATTGAACAAACATACACTCAAACACACACACACATATATACATTGAACAAACATACACTCAAACACACACATACATATACATTGAACAAACATACACTCAAACACACACACATATATACATTGAACAAACATACACTCAAACACACACACACATATATACATTGAACAAACATACACTCAAACACACACATATATACATTGAACAAACATACACTCAAACATACACATACATATACATTGAACAAACATACACTCAAACACACACATACATATACATTGAACAAACATACACTCAAACACACACATATATACATTGAACACACATACACTCAAATACCACCTTACACCACACATACACCACATATACATTGAACAAACATACACTCAAACACACACACACACACATATACATTGAACAAACATACACTCAAACACACACATATATACATTGAACAAACATACACTCAAACACACACATATATACATTGAACACACATACACTCAAACACACACACACATATATACATTGAACAAACATACACTCAAACACACACATATATACATTGAACAAACATACACTCAAACACACACATATATACATTGAACACACATACACTCAAATACCACCTTACACCACACATACACCACATATACATTGAACAAACACTCACTCAAACACACATACACACACAGATATACTCGCATACACATATACACAAACACAAGCATGCACACAGAGATAAACATAAACAAAAACACACAAAGATACATACTGACACACAAACACTGATACACTGACACACACTGACTAAAACACACACACACACACACACTGACACATTCTCAGACAGTGTTTGTATACCGCATTTGTCGAACAAACGGGCGATTAAAACACACAGTATTTATCACAGTATTATTCGCTATCCTACGACAAATTGGAAGACATCTAAGTTTTTTTACTCAATACTCAACAGTAACTGGTATTACTGATTACTCACTGAAAACACTAAATAAACTACTAGATAACAAAACGTCTTTGTCAGCATAGTGATTTTATGCACGTCTTATAGTGCAAAAACAGCGCGTGTATGTGTGTGTGTGTGTGTCAGTGTGTGTGTGTGTCAGTCCGTACCTCCGGAGAATCGAACGGATAACGCTGTGAGAAGCGGAAGCTGAGCTGAAATTGTTCGCCGTCGTAGAGCGAGTCAGGCGGACCAGTCAAGTCCACCGTTAATCTGAAACAAACACAAACACACACACAAACACAAACACATTTGGTATTAAGCTAAATTTGACTATTAAAACTTGTTAAACTTAAAAATCAAGCAGCAAAAATTGTATGTTTTGTTATTGAAAAATGTCAGTGTTCTGCTTTGCATTTTTTATTGGAAATATAAAAAATGTAGTTGTTTGAAAGAAGCATCTGGCTTAAAAAAAAGCATTGTCAAAAAGTAGTGTATGAATTGTTTAAGCTAAATGAGAAATTGTTGCTGACAAAAATATACGTCTCACGTGAACACACACACACACACACAAATATACACACGTCCTTCATTCGTCCATTTCAGTGATCGGTAAACAGTGGGAAATTCCCCACTGGTGGGAAATGGAGCGGTTGTCAAGTGGGAAATTAAAGGTCGGACAGAACAGGACAAATATGTGTGTTTATATTGAATTGAATTGTATTGAAAATTCACATATAAGCATACGCTTTTTAAGTGTATGCAAAAAATAGAAAAAATTATATATATATATATATATATAGATACAGAGAAACGCGCAAATACAATAAAAATAACAATATACAATTTAATGGAAATATTAATCCAACATTGATAACACCAAGAGGAATTTTTCCATTAGATGCATACTCTACACATTATAACTAATAGGTAACTAAATATATTCAACTAATATGTACTACAATATGTAACTAATATGTACTAATATATAACTAAATATATAACAAATATTTATCAATCCGAATTCGTTCATTTTGAGTTCTGGTGATTTGCTGATAATTAATTTGCTGAAACAACTGAGTTTATTGTATTTTTCAGCGGTGTTGTGTGGAAAATGAAGAGTTGACTCATTAAGAAGTGGAGAATCAGAGAGAAAAAAGGCAAATTGATAGAAATTTTCATCGGCCTGAAAGCAGATTGCGAAAAAAAGTTTCAATTGTTTTGAAAAAATTGTCCGTGTTTGTTGAACACAGTATAAACGTTCACAAATGTTTAGAAAAACATCAATTATATTCTTAAAAATACAAGACACCATGGATGTGTTGTTAGTGATGTGAGTACTGTCTCAGTGATGTGAGTACTGGCTTAGTGATGTGAGTACTGTCTCAGTGATGTGAGTACTGTCTTAGTGATGTGAGTACTGTCTCAGTGATGTCGGTACTGTCTCAGTGATGTGAGTACTGGCTTAGTGATGTGAGTACTGTCTCAGTGATGTGAGTACTGTCTCAGTGATGTCGGTACTGTCTTAGTGATGTGAGTACTGTCTCAGTGATGTGAGTACTGTCTCAGTGATGTCGGTACTGTCTTAGTGATGTGAGTACTGTCTTAGTGATGTGAGTACTGTCTCAGTGATGTCGGTACTGTCTTAGTGATGTGAGTACTGTCTCAGTGATGTGAGTACTGTCTTAGTGATATGAGTACTGTCTTAGTCATGTCAGTACTGTCTTAGTGATATGAGTACTGTCTTAGTGATGTGAGTACTGTCTTAGTGATATGAGTACTGTCTTAGTCATGTCAGTACTGTCTTAGTGATGTGAGTACTGGCTTAGTGATGTGAGTACTGGCTTAGTGATGTGAGTACTGGCTTAGTGATGTGAGTACTGTCTTAGTGATGTGAGCACTGGCTTAGTGAAGTGAGTACTGTCTTAGTGCAGTGAGTACTGTCTCAGTGATGTGAGTACTGTCTTAGTGATATGAGTACTGTCTTAGTGATGTGAGTACTGTCTTAGTGATGTGAGTACTGACTCAGTGATGTCGGTACTGTCTTAGTGATGTGAGTACTGACTCAGTGATGTCGGTACTGTCTTAGTGATGTGAGTACTGTATTAGTGATGTGAGTCGTGGCTTAGTGATGTCGGTACTGTCTTAGTGATGTGAGTACTGTCTTAGTGATGTGAGTACTGTCTTAGTGATGTCGGTACTGTCTTAGTGATGTGAGTACTGTCTTAGTGATGTGAGTACTGACTCAGTGATGTCGGTACTGTCTTAGTGATGTGAGTACTGTATTAGTGATGTGAGTACTGACTCAGTGATGTCGGTACTGTCTTAGTGATGTGAGTACTGTCTTAGTGATGTGAGTACTGACTCTTTGATGCTGTCACCAATTTGACTGGTATCGATACTGATACCGGGCGGCGGTTCCGTCACTAAGTTCAACAATTCCTTCTGTAGCCGCCGCTGTAAAACGATCAGAACAAAAGTTGGCCAAAAATCCAACCGACAATATTATTCGCAATTTGCACAAAGGCCGTTTTTTGTGTTTGTTTTCTACACAAATAAATGTGTTAACAGTATTATTAAACAATACTATTTTTAGTTGGTTGTTTTTTGTTTTGGTTGTGGATTATTGGTTGCCGACCGCTTAGCTAACTGAACTACACTTGCGACACCGGGATTTTCCGCTGGGAGAGACTGAGAACAAGATGCGGACGCCTGGAGACAGAGTTCAGCAACTACACTCGAAATGTTCCATGTCAAGATTTTTGGAGGGGGAACTCAGGGGGATGGGGGTGATATATTATTTAATTTGTGGGGGGACTTGAGCCCTTGTAACCCCCCCCCCCTTAGCGCCCCTGAAATACAATCGCTGGTCGATAAAAGAGTTGAGTGTTGTCATTTTGTGCTACACTCGCAAGAACTTGGTGAAAAATAGTGATGGAAATAGTGAACGATGATGAAATAGTGATGGAAGAAAATAGTGATGGAAGAAAAATAGTGATGGAGCAATAGTGAATGATGATGAAATAGTGATGGAGCAATAGTGAATGATGATGAAATAGTGATGGAAGAAAATAGTGATGGAGCAATAGTGAATGATGATGAAATAGTGATGGAAGAAAAATAGTGATAGAGCAACAGTGAATGATGATGAAATAGTGATGGACGAAAATAGTGATGGAAGAAAATAGTGATGGAGCAATAGTGAATGATGATGAAATAGTGATGGAAGAAAAATAGTGATGGAGCAATAGTAGATCACTTACGTCGGCTGGATTGGACATTGTGCGTATTGTAGGCGGACAGCTCACTATCAAAGGCTGTAATTGAACAACACACACAAACATAAACACATAAACATTTGTTGTAATTATCAATAATTGATAGGAAATATAATAAATCACTGAAACTCCTCACTGAAACATTATTATTACTATTATTATTATTAATTACAGGCATATTCTGCAAAATGGGAAGAGTGCAAGTGCACTATTACCACCCTGCGGTGGTCCCATGTACCGGAAGCGCCCAAAAGATGTAGGTAGTTTGAGAAAAACGAGCTTAGTTAGTGTTTGAACCTAAACGAAACCCAAAAATTAAACGATAAAAAATATAGAAGGACAGCCACGCAAACACACATACACATGCGCACTACATATAGCCACACCCACACATTCACATACATAGCGACGCGCTACAAAAATACATATTTCGCTACAACAAACTTATATTTTGCGTCTCTCATGACATTATTAATCCTAACAGTTGTTAGCACACCCGCCTCACAAGCGGGAGGTCCGTGGTTCGAAACCCGGCGGAGCAGAATTTCATTGGGCGAATTCTACAATCCCACAGCCCCTGTCCACCCAGCAGAAAATGATGGTACCATATATCAGTCATGAGTTGTGCCATGCATTCTGGGGAGGTGGCCCTCTCTAATACATATTTCGTCCTTGTGGCGTCATAGCGTGGAGAGGGTCGGTTCTGCGGTGACAGCGAGCTGCACGGGACACACCTGTGTGTGTTCATAAGCTTCGGCTTCTTCCCGTGTAGCAGCTGTCACTGAGGCATTTAACCTTTTAACCTTAACACCACGTACCGCAAGGCTTTTATGATTTTCAAAATTCTTACAACATTTCTCTCATCCCTCAATTATAACCGCGAAAAATAGCTAAATTACCCCCAGGCTGGAAGCCAACGATCTAAGCCAGTGGTTCTCAACCTTTGTCAGTGTTTGCACCCCAGTTTTCAATAAGCAGTCAGTTCTCACACAACCTGGATTCTTGATAACTATATACGAAAATATAAAAGCACAAACGACGTGATAGCAAAAGTTTTTGATTCAAAATTCATTCATACAACTCCCTAAAGAGGATTAAGCAAAACTACGTTTTTCAGGAAAATATATTATATATGTTAAATATATAATTTAATTAAAAAACCAGACTCGCACCTACGGTCAAGAACCCCTGATCTACGGCGTCAAGTGTACGTGTACAAGTGTACATGTACAAGTGTACATGTACAATGTTTTTTTGAGCCAGATGTACACTTCTTATGCAGACATGCACTTGTTAACAGGATATTATCAATATATGGGGAAGACATCCACGAGACTACATAGCATGTATTTTTTAATTGAGTGTCTTGAAATTTCGCCAGCGAAGCCGGTTTATGTGCAGGCTGCATCAGACCATTTTTATCGATTTCAATTGATTTTTCTTATATATTCGTTAAAACATGTCAGCTGCTCAGGTTCGGTGGCACAACTGAAACTCAGTGTAATATGAACCAATGACCACTTCTCACAGGGAATATTGGATAACTGTAGGAATACCTACCGAAAACAATTGCACTTAAGAAAGACATGAGCCAACATTTCGAAACTACGAGTTTCGAAACATTTAGAAACTACATTTCCACTTCAGACAGAACAAACTGACGGAAAAGTGGGAGTGAGAAATACCTGAATTTAAGGCCACAGTTGGAGTCACTGATGTGCAGATAAAACCAAATCAATCCATAAAATACAAAACCACTGCATAAAGTGAAGTCAACTTATTGAGTGTATTCACAAGGAGCTGCCAGATACCAAGCTGCCAAACAGCTAGGGAAAATCAGGAAATTTTTTTCACTATTTGGAAGTAATGTATTTAATGTGTGCATTTATTATAAGTATCCAAATATATTATGTGTATAATTCTCTTAAAGGCTCATCTATTATTCCTAATTGAATTTACACATACGCGTAATTTAACTAAAGCACGTACGTCATCAGCATTTTTAGGTTTGGAGGAATACTAATTAGAAAATTCATATGATGTTTACCTTCTACAGTTTGATGAATCTGAATTAATCGGCTCAAAAATTGACGCATATTCTGATTTCATTTCAGGTCAAATAACACACTTATTCCAGTGGCTCTCAACCAAATTTCTCAACCTTCTCAATTTCTCAACCAAATTTCCAGTGGCTCTCAACCAAACACTGTATACCGATGTACGCCAAGCTGGAAACCAGATACAGTAAATCAAAATTAACAAAAGCAGCCGAAACAATAATATTGCAAATCCATTTTATTACTCAAACGCGAATGAAATCGCCGAAAAATTCTAAAGCTCGCTACACGCGTGTTGCCTAGCAATGGAGACACAATCACAGGTATGAACAATATAAATTAATTACCGCTGCCTCGCACGCAATCAACCACCACATTTGTACATGATGAACGGGCTCTGCTCAATCAACCACAACACACACACACACACACACAACTCATTATAAAGGCGCGTATGACAGTGTGCGTTACAGTACAGATGACATTTTGCTAATGTGCAACACATTAGCGAATAAATGCGCTCAAGCGACAAGACGCACAGAAAAAATCGTCAAACATGCATAAAAAATTGAGCACTTGAGAAAAACACACACATACATACACATTCACGACAGTCAAAGTCCACACCAAAGTCAAAAACAACACGAAACATACAGGCGACACACACACACACACACACACAAATGTATACGGGTTTATATGAGAGCAGCCTTGGCAATAACGTGTATCTAAATCGCCAAAATTGGAGCGCCTAACACCGATCCACTACACAAACACACACTGACACACACACACACACACTGACACACACACACACACACACACACACAATGACACACAAATGCATGAGGCGAACGAGGACAGTGGAGACGGGCCAAAATGACACACAGCTAGAAAACTACCGACAAGAAACCACCTCCGTATGATTGCAACCAATTATCAATCAAGTTGACCTAATCCTCACCTGCATACATACACACACACACACACACACACACACACAAACTGCCTACATACACAAACACACATACGTAGATACAAGCACACACACACTCTGATACATAAACACACACACACACACACACACACACAAGCGCACACACTGACACATGAACATACACACACACTCTCTCTGACTCATAAACATAAACACACTCTCTGACACATGAACAAACACACATACACACACAGACACACACAGCACAAAAAGGGGATTGGAGAGTGAGAGAGCGAGAGAAAGAGTTTGTGAGCCGAGTGTGTGTGTGTGTGTGTGTGTGTGAGTGCTATTATTAAGCTGATACACTCTCGACCATTGACTTTTTGATCAGCTCGCCAATTGAGGTCGCTTCGTCCAGCTCGGTCGATTGCGAAGAATCACCGCCGGAATCCTCATGAAGAGCTGAGACCGACGACGTCGACGTCTCCTCCGACGATGACGATGTCTGATGCTGTTGTCGTTCATGTTCGTGCTGAGGTTCTTGGTGATGCCGAAGCTCAGGTGTGGCAGTCGGCGGCTGGTCGCTACAGACGGCCGACCAAGATGAAGACGATGACGATGACACTGGAACATCTGATGAAGAAGGAGTACAGCATGTTGACGACGTCGACGCAGAACACACTGATGAAGTCTCCGATGACGCCGTCAACAACAGATAACCATTACTATCGATCACCGGCGAGCTGACGGAGGCCGGCGGCGGTTTAGAAAGTGCGCCGTCATATTCAGCCGCATAAACGACCGCCGCTGCGGCCGGATAGCGCAAATATCCGGCCGCATCAAGTACGGACTCCTGCTGCTGCTGTTGCGGAGGCGGAGGCGGAGGCGGAGCGGCTCCGTAGCCGGCCGGATAGACGGACGCCGGCTGACAGCGAAACTCATGCGGCGAAGCAATTAGCGCATGCCCGCCGGACGCATACACCGCAGCCGCCGTGGGCAAATGCGACTGCTGTTGTTGGTGTTGGGATGACAGCAAATATCCCTGCACACCGCCGTCGAACGAAAACTGTGAATAATGTGAGTGTGTGGCGTGCACGGCGGCTATACCGCCCGAGTAGGCGACCGTTGCCGTACCGCCGTCGCCGTTCAGTGACGCGTCGGACGATACGTCGCTGTTTTCCGAGCTGTCGCCGCCAAGCAGGGCGTGATCCAGTGCCGATGACGTCAGCCTCTGAGAAGATGCCGCCGTGAGAGATGAAGTCAAGCCAGAATGTTGTTGATGTTGTTGTTGTGGTTGTGGTTGGCGTAGCAGAGTGTCGATGTAGTGAGAACGCACGCGTGCCGGGTTGAACTCAACACGACCGCATGGGTTGCGACAGCCCTCGGGTGTACAGCCGCACGGGAAATTCTGCCGGTCCACCTACAGACACCGCCGAGCATACACAAACATACAAACAGACACAAACACACAAGACACATAAGCATAGACTCAAAACACACCCAAACACATACACTCAGACTCAAACACACACACACACACACAAACACATACACACTGACACTCAAACACTCACACACACTGACACACACAAACATACATACACACTGACACTAAAACACTCACACACACACAAACACACACACATACACTGACACACACACACACACACACATTCACTGACACTAAAACACACATACACTGACACCCAAGCACACACACACACACACATACACACTAACACACACACACACACACTGACACGCATTCAGACGCCGACCTGACACTTGATGCGCGAGGCGGCACACAGACACGTTTCAGGCAGACACACGGTTTTGCACATGCAGCCGCAAAATTCACGCGACGTGCGAATCAGCCTACATTCCTCGCGTTCGGTCGACTCAATGCGCCCCACGCCGGCCGTACGTAGCATGGCACGTCGCTGCCTAGTAGATACAGGCTGTGTTCACACACACACACACATACACACACACACACAATATGTTTGTGCTTGTGTGTATGTTTGTTTATGTGTGCGTGTGTATCTGCTTGTGTGTGTGTGTGTGTAATTCAGTGTATTAGTGTGTGTTATATTGATATTGCAACGAAAAGCACATATTATGTGATTGCAATAAACGCATTTATTATAATTATTATTATTATTACACAAATATACACAAACACACACACACACACACACGCAAATCACAGGTACATGAAGACACACATAAACACACACAAATTTGCTCTACTTCTATGTTGAATAAATGCATATGGCTTGTTAAAATACACACAAGCGTACATGCACACACACACACACACAAGATCGATAACGGAGAAATATAACCGAGGAGAAGAGAAAAATAAAAGGGAAAGATAAAAGAAAGATAATAAAAACATAAAGAAGAGATAGATGAAAGAGAAAAGATAAAAATGATAATTAGAGTTGGGAATTTTATGTGATATTAAACCTATTATTAATACCTATTATTAAACCTTAATATTAAATCCTATATACAGTGTTCGAGTGTATCATAACATGTTGAATCCGTTATCTGTTATTACAGTTATTAACAAGACAGATTAATTAATAGCACAAAATACAAAAGTATATATTTAGACAACATTTTTCTGTGAAAGCGGCATTTTATGTTATTTTCGCTTAAAAGCGGCATTTTATGTGAAAAAATATGTTATGTGATCACATAAAATTACCAACTCTAATGATAAAGGAAACTGAAAGAGAATTGAAAATAGAGAAGAGACAATAGAGAGAAGGCAGACGAGAAAGTGGCGTTACTCGGAGGAAATAGAAGTTGTCAATATCCAGGTCGCAGTCGGACAAATCACTAACATCCTCCGATACAGCCTCCTCACTATCTTCACTACTGGTCGAACCAGACTGTACACCGACACACACAAAAACACACACACACACACACACAAACACACACATATATATAGTTGCATAGTAATATCACCTTATTATATTATTTTATCATCTAATGACTGTTGAAGTGTGTTTTCATTCAGCTAACAAAAGGCGTGCGTTTTTTTATAAATGAGTAAACGATTCAATTTGTGGGCATGTATTGCGCTACACACTGAACGCATCGAATCAAAATTTGTCCAAGACTAAGTTCAATGCAAAAACACAGACACACACACACGTACATAATAGAGAAAACACAAAAATCAACATATGCACGCCAACAATCCACCTACGATAAAGGACAGCAAAAAAACTGCAAAAAACTGGCTGAAACACAATAAAAACTACAAAAACACACTTTTATATGCATATATTCTGCCTTTTGGATTTGATAATTTCATTTGATTCATCGTTTATTTATTTCGCTTCTATCTTCATTAGCCTTCATTTTGTTGGCTGAAATCTCTACTTTTCCAACTCTCTTTCTCTCTGTATATCTTTTGGTTAGCTTCCAGTACATGGGGCCACCGCAGGGTGGTAATAGTGCAATTGCACTCTTCTCCCATGCTACTGGACTTGCCTGTAATTAATAATAATAATAATAACCAGGCAGAGATGCACCTGCAGTAATCCGACAAAAAATAAAAATAAAACCTAAAAACATCCGTCTTAAATACACAAACACACAAAAACCAAATAAGTACAAAAAAGAGCAAAGAGCAACAGAAAAGAAAATTCGCTGCAAAGCGTGAAATTGCCCTAATTGAACTAAATTGATATGAAAAATATTAACACTATTTCTTGTTAATATTTTTATATTAAAAATAAGAATATTATTCTAAATATTCACATAGTTCTTGTGCGATTGCTATGTTTTTTATAATGATTTACCTGTTATTTCTGCCTTGAAGTTCATTTTATATTATTTTTATTTAATTTCATTTATGCGTAGCTCGGAGGTGTACCTGGGACTAAGCTAGATGTGTAAGCATTCAAAAACATTAGAAACGCTTAAAAAACGCACAAAAACGTTTCTATATTTTTCATAGATTTTAGGTTAAGTTAGGTTTAGTTAGGTTAGGTTAGGACTGAACAAAATTCGATAAAATCAATTTTTCGAAATCTAAATGTTCTTGATTCCAGACACCAATAGCTGCAACACTCGCCTACCTGCAACACTCGCAGTTGTTTGGCCCTCAGTTGCGCGAGCAGGCGGCGATGAGCGCGCCGCTGTTCGACGGCGTGTTCGCCCACGGAGAAGCGCTGCACGTGGTCGTGTTGGCTGGACATGCCCAATGTGCTGCCGCCCTGCGACGGTACACAGGTGAAGCCCTGCGCGCGCGGAAAAAAGATGACCGTCACGTCGGAAAAGCGGATACCGCGTCGCGCGCGCTTGGCGACACTGCACCCGACTAAGTGCCCAAACAAACACACACACACACACACACACACACACACACACACACACACACACACACACACAAACACAGACAGAGACAGACGATTTTGTAAGAGACAGGATTGCGATATAAAAAGCCCACCTAGAAGAGAGCAAGTTGAACGGGAAAATATATCTTTTGTTTCGTTAAAAATTCTACACTCCATATTTTTTTCGTTATGCTTGCTAGAAAGACGTCATTTTGATTGACGGTAGACATTGAGGCACAGAATATCAGGCGTGAATGACGTCGTAAAATCATCCCTTCAACTACCAACGTCAAGAGAGTTGGGAAAAGACTCACATATTGAAATATCACACTCGCCAAACAGACAGAGAGTGATGGAGAAGAAACAGTGGGGTGTATAAAGGCAGGTGGGCTGCCTCGACCCAGGAACCCAACGCCGTAAAGAGGCGGTAGAAATAATAAATCACAGAGAAACAAGATAAATAAGAAAGGCAAGAGAGAACCAAAAAAGAAACATTGAATAATCGAAAGAAAACCAAGGAAGAATGAGGACAGGAACAAGAGGCAATCAACAGATGGCGAACGAAGACAGACAACAAAGAACCACAAGAAACAGATAGCAGAGAACCAAGAGAAAACCGGGAAAGAGCAGCAGAGACACACAGAGAAAAACAAAACAATCAAGAGATAATCAACAGATGAAAAAGACAAGAGAGAACCAAGAGAAACAGGAGATAGTCAAGAGAAACACGAAAGAAGCCAGCGAGAAGCAGGAGACAATCAAGAAATAATCGAGAGATATTCAAGAGATAATCAAGAAATAAACCAGAGACAATCCAGAGATAATCAAGAAATAAACCAGAGATAATCCAGAGATATTCAGGAGATAATCCGGAGAGAAGCAATGAAGAGAAAGAGCAGCAGAACCTCACCATCTGATGCTGATGGGTTGTCGGAGGCGGGGTCGGTTGAGACGGAAGGCTGGTCGCCGCTGGATGTCGGCGGTTGGGCGCGAGGCCGTTTCAGGCTGCTGCGTGTGGGCACGGCCGATAAGTCTGGCTGACTGCGTCGCACGAGACCGGCGCACAATGAGGACGACGCTGCCGACAAGGATGCTGCTGATGCTCCCAATGATGATGTAGAAGCTCCCATCTGCTCCCTCCGGCCATCATCACCACCACCGCCATCATTTCCACAGTGAAGCACAGATGAACATGTAGCCGAGCGGACAGTGGCTGCATCCTCTGGAGATTGGCCGTCGATAGAACGAGCAGAGGCAAGGTCAGCCTTGACATCAGGTCGGCTGCAGTACTTGCTTTGTTCAGTGTTTTCGTCACGTGCGACCCTGTTGACGTCGCCAGCCACCGCCTGGTCTGACACGACCGTATCAGCACGCTCTGCTGTTGTTTGGTGCGACACCGCAGGTTGATTCACTGGCCGGCCGCACAGAGGGCGCTGTTCGGCAGTCTCCAGCTTGTCGGAGCCGGGGTATGCGGCGACACAGGCCGCCGTTGAGGTCGTGTCAGCAGACGGCGGCGATGATGGCGCGGCCGAGACGACATGTGGCGCACACGAGCCAGGTGGATGCGCGCGGAAGCCTCCGGTTGACTCCCAGCCTCTGTGGCCCCCATCGGAAAGAGAGGAAAGAGTTGAGGAAGCGCCGAATGTGGCAGATGCAGAACTGTTAAGCTTGTTATGGGCCACTGAGATATCCGTCTGAGACGCGCTTTCGCCGGCCAAATCAAGCGCGACGACAAAATCAGTGTCGGTTTCAGTGTCTGTGGGATGTTGAGTTGAGCTGCAGTTATCACAAGATGTCACCGCGGTTGTCGCAGCCGCCGCCGCCGGCGCCGCCGTCGAGTTCAGTGGCTTGGCATCGCCGCATCCAGTCACCTGGCCATCACCGACAGCTCCAGGTGCCAATTTAGCCGCCGATGATGACGCGTCACTCAATGGTGACATCATCACTTGGACTGAATGCACGATGGGTGTACGAGGACTTGGCACGGCGGTGTCAGATGCTAATGATGTGTGGTCACAAGGTTCAGCGTGTGAAGGAACGGTAGGTGGGTCAGACGAAGGAGAGGAACGGGCAATGGACGCGCTGGTGGATGGAAACTCCGATAAAGATGGCGACGCGTTGTTCGACACTGGAAAAGCGTCACATCGCTCCATGCCACTTTCGTCTGATGACTTGGCTGCGGTGTCCATCACTTCGCCAACAAAGTAGAGCAGTCAGACAGCTGTCGAACATCAACACATATCTATGCTAACACAGTACCAATTGTATATATAACAGGCTACACCCAAACAAAATTCGTAAAATAGAAAATTAAATATTTTAGGTGTTCCGAGGTTAAATGTAACTGTTCACACACACAAAAATAAATTATAGATCATTTTGAACCTGCAGGGAAACTAGTTTTAGTCATTTATGTTCCAAGAAATATTGTAAACTAAACTTTCGCAATTAGTGTTCAACAAACAAGAAATGCAGAATAACACAAAGAGCAGACTTGATTCAAAACAATCAATGAAGATGAAGCACTCTGGATAATGCATGGAATGTACTAATTGCATTTGAAACATAAATACAAGGACACTTACACGCACGAAAGGGCTATGAACACTACCCTAATCAAATAAATACACTAATTCAGTCCATTTCGCGCAATATTTGTCGCTCTAATTGTCATTATCACAGTTGAGAACAAATTGAATATTTGTTTTCAAGCTGTTCTGCTAAGTACATCAAACCATTTATAAAATAGCAAACGATTTTATAAACGAATTCGATATTGTTACACATGACCCAATTTATATATGTTAAAAGTCGGTTGATCTTGTCTATTAGAAAAAAAGCCCAATTATACTAATGATCGGAATACAGTGATATCTATCTTTAAAATTAATTCTAGTTGAAAGTATTAATTATCGGAAAACATGATGAAAACGTCTACTAAATCATTCCCTCACATAATGAATAATAATGAATTTTAACGAATTATAATGAACATACAATCGAAATGACGTTAAAGCATTTAGCAAAAATATAAACACAATACCAAACACACTAGCGAGAATTATTACGCCTCAAAATGACTCAAAATTATTCCTATCAACAATAGTAAGCTGAGCTCTCACCTCACAACATACAACAGACAACAGACAGATAAACAGCGTAGCACAACAACGCTTCCCAAAAACAACGACCACACATAACCACCACCAGTACACACACATAAACACACACACACACACACACACACACACACACACACACACACACACAAACAGGTAAAGATTTCTCGCGTCGATATCTACACTCACGCGCATTCACGCATCATAACATCGTTGGCTCCGTATTGATTCTGCATAGCGGCTTGGCATATTGATTTCGCACACACACACACAAACACACACACTAGTCTGTCTATGCGTCTATGTGTGTGTGTGTGTGTGTGTGTGTGTGTGTGTGTGTGTGTGTGTGTGTGTGTGTGTGTGCATGATCAACATTGCACCGCACAAACACTCGTATGCGCGTTGTATACTCGCCTACACACCACTCACACACTCACACACACACACGCATGCACATTCACGAGAGGGTATAGATGTTTGGTGTGCAGATTAGGGTGTATTGGATGTACTCGGGATCACTGGCGGACCCAGGAGGGGGGCTCAAGGGGCCGAATCCCCCCCTAAATGTTTCTATCGACTCCTCATCACCAATCGGCTCACTAAAAGAGGTCCAGAAAAAATATTTTTCAGTATAATTTTTTCACATAAGCATTATCGCAAAGATGTTGCATAGTGATGCATTTACATGACTGATCGCTCCCAAAATTCAGCCCCCTCTCCAATTTAATTCAGCCCCTCCCAAAATTGCAATCTGGCTCCGCCGCTGCTCGGTACTCATGCAGGCTGGTGGCGACACAAGATGCGCGTGCAGGTTGCACATATTGCAGTGCAGTTGAAATTGGCCAGTCCAAGAGCAAGTCTATCTAGTCATGAGGAGAAAATCGCCAAGCAGATTTTATTGGATTAGCTCAGGGGGGGGGGGGGGCTTGCACTCCTAGGGGGCGCGATGATTCCTTTGATAAATAATGGAAATATGTGTTTCACCTTTGCTTTATATTTTTCCTGAAACAAATTTAAAATAAACTTAAATGAACTATATGGATCTATATCGATGAATGTTGAATACAAGTTAGTACGTCGTTTTATTTTTTCTTTTTCATATAGCTATTAAGAGTCTAGGGCGTGCGAAAACTGACTGCTCATTTAAAAAAAGTGCGAACATTAAAAGGTTGAGAACCACTGGATTAGCTGAATATATTTTATTTTGTGTTTTAAACAATGTTGGACGCATGGAAAAAAGTATTAATTGATATTCTTATTTGTCTTATATGTGCCAAATACGCAGTTCAACTGTGTCCAGTTGGGGAAAAAGATTCGTGAATTTTAAGAAATTACAAAATGCATGTTATTTGTATTAAAATCTATTGCTAACATGAGCTGCTTTTCTGCTAAAGAACCTCTCATAAACTGTGGTGTGATCGTGTGCAGTGAGAGTGAGAGTGTGTGTGTGAGAGATTGTGTCTGAGTGCGTCAACGTGTTAGTGTGTCAATCTGTGATCGTGTATGGTTGAATTGTGTATTGCGTGTTGTGTATTGTGTGTTGGCGTCGTGTTGGCGTCGTGCTGGAGTCGTGCTGGAGTCGTGTTGGAGTCGTGTTGGAGTCGTGCTGGAGTCGTGTTGGAGTCGTGCTGGAGTCGTGCTGGAGTCGTGTTGGAGTCGTGTTGGAGTCGTGTTGGAGTCGTGTTGGAGTCGTGTTGGAGTCGTGTTGGAGTCGTGTTGGAGTCGTGTTGGAGTCGTGTTGGAGTCGTGTTGGAGTCGTGTTGGAGTCGTGTTGGAGTCGTGTTGGAGTCGTGTTGGAGTCGTGTTGGAGTCGTGCTGGAGTCGTGCTGGAGTCGTGCTGGAGTCGTGCTGGAGTCGTGTTGGAGTCGTGCTGGAGTTGTGCTGGAGTTGTGTTGGAGTCGTGCTGGAGTCGTGTTGGAGTCGTGTTGGAGTCGTGTTGGAGTGGTGTTGGCGTCGTGTTGGCGTCGTGTTGGAGTGGTGTTGGAGTCGTGTTGGAGTCGTGTTGGAGTCGTGTTGGAGTTGTGTTGGAGTCGTGTTGGAGTCGTGTTGGAGTCGTGTTGGAGTCGTGTTGGAGTCGTGTTGGAGTGGTGTTGGAGTGGTGTTGGCGTCGTGTTGGCGTCGTGTTGGAGTGGTGTTGGAGTGGTGTTGGAGTCGTGTTGGAGTCGTGTTGGAGTCGTGTTGGAGTCGTGTTGGAGTCGTGTTGGAGTCGTGTTGGAGTCGTGTTGGAGTCGTGTTGGAGTCGTGTTGGAGTCGTGTTGGCGTCGTGTTGGAGTCGTGTTGGAGTCGTGCTGGAGTCGTGTTGGAGTCGTGTTGGAGTCGTGTTGGAGTCGTGTTGGAGTCGTGTTGGCGTCGTGTTGGCGTCGTGCTGAAGTCGTGTTGGAGTCGTGTTGGAGTCGTGTTGGAGTCGTGTTGGAGTCGTGCTGGAGTCGTGTTGGAGTCGTGTTGGAGTCGTGTTGGAGTCGTGTTGGAGTCGTGTTGGAGTCGTGTTGGAGTCGTGTTGGAGTCGTGTTGGAGTCGTGTTGGAGTCGTGTTGGAGTCGTGTTGGAGTCGTGTTGGAGTCGTGTTGGAGTCGTGTTGGAGTCGTGTTGGAGTCGTGTTGGAGTCGTGTTGGAGTCGTGTTGGAGTCGTGTTGGAGTCGTGTTGGAGTTGTGTTGGAGTAGTGTTGGAGTCGTGTTGGAGTCGTGTTCGAAGTGTGGTGGTGTTGCGACGTCTTGTAGGCGCGCGTGGGGCAGTGATACCCACGCGCGCCTGTCTGTAATGTATTTTGGTTTTTGAGTTTCGTTTACATAAACAAACATCTTCTTATGTTAAAACATTTAATAAGCAGTACGGCCATGGGCGTATATCCTGAGATGGTATGGGGTTATACGAGTATATACCCCCCGACAAATTCGCTGGGGATAAGAATTTGTAATTATACCAGCCGAGAATTAGGCTGAGCTCAGTTCATTGTGTATGTTATCATCAAAATCAGCATAGCAAAAGATAACAATACACTACAAATGTAAGAAATGATAAATATGTGAAAAATTGTACTTTGAGCAATACACTTTTCATTGAAGTATGTGGTTTGTAATTGACTAGATAAAAAATGGTTGAGGGTTTCATCCAACTGAGCCAAATTTGAACACTAATGCATGATTGCTGTCATCTCCCCCCGAGTCTCGACGCATAAATCTACGTCCCTGAGTACAGTTAGTAACATTTGACAGTTTTGGCAGACCAAACCGGCTTCCTCTCTGACCAGTGACTGTGTGGAGATAGTGGCTGAACACGGTCAGAAGGATCCGGAAAAAAAGCCTGCAAAAATGCAACTTCCTCTCCTAACGGTTGGAGAAATAGAATCCGTGTGTCGGATCCGGCCCTTGACGATACTTGAGGTTGCCTGATAAAATGTATGAACGTAGCTTATTTGATAACTTTCAGATGAATTAACTTATTAGTTATTTTTTGGTTTTTGTCCACCTAGTTGTGCACCTGATACATGATTTTACTTACATCTAATCTTACCATTTATGCAGTTATATTTCTACGCTAACGACCCTTTTCTATTGTTTTTCACTCATTTGCGTTGACTTGTGGCGGATTATTTCACTCGGGGTTGCGATTTTCCCTGGCGCCTTTGCTGTTCTCAATGTGCTCCAAGATGAAATACACACACCATTGCTGTTCGACCGCCAACGCTTTGTATTGAAACACATTTCAGCCGGTTAAAAATTGTTATAAATGCTGTTGTTGGAACGTGTACAAGTACAGCTGCATCGTGTACAATTGAGTGTACAATTGGTAGTGTACAGTCAGAAGTGTAGTCAAATTTGAGTTTCTATAAGAGACGCTTTTTGGTCCACATTTTCAATTTAAAATAGAGATTTGTATTACACAAGGGATTAAGGGATTTAGGGCACCAGCATGTTATGATATCTGATGAAATATTCAGTGGAAACATATATATAATTCACATTTCATTTGTAGCTGACCAAGTCATTAATTTTCGGCTATTATTTAATGATTTAATGATAAACAGCTATTATCAAAAAATAAAATTACCTCTATGATGAATAAAGCATATTCATCACCGAAAGAGCGTTGTTTCAGAAATTGTGCCTACAAATTGATGGGGTTTCTATTTCTATAAACACTGGCAGGTCCTCTGTTGTGTCTGCAAATATCGAAGCGAGAAATTGCAGAGTTTCCATTATGCTGAATTTTCGCAGAATATTTTGGCAGTGCTAGACAGTGTGTTGATATAGCGAATCCTGTTGTTTGAGTACAGGTCGATCTTCTGTGTTCTGTTGCGGAACAGTTCCCAGATCAGACACCGCAACGGCCTCTATCTCCACAAGTCCTCCCTATACCAGCAACAACACACGCCAGAATACACACACACACATACACACACATACACACACACCAGTGGCGGCGCCAGGAATTTTCCGGTGGGAGGCTAAGGGAAGAGGTGTGAAGGCTTGGCGAAACATCTCTCAAATGAAAACACTATTGTGTACACGAAAAAATAAAGGTTTTTTTTATTGAGAAATTGACATTTTCATTGGACCAATGGCAAATGTTTTGATTCGTTTTTTTTCAGCCACATTCCAAGCCATTATACACTCGCAGAGGGAACATATTGAATTAAGCTACTTTAACTATATAAGTCCCGGATATGAGCACCCTACAAAACATGAACAAATACACTTCAAATGTTCATGGCTGGGATTTATGGTTTTTTTAGGAGGGGGCTTGGTATATTTGAGAAACGGCTTGAGCCCCTTCAAGCCCCACTTGACGCCGCCATTGAAACACACGCACATACACAAAATATAATAAGATAAATAGATGAGAATATTTGTTAGTTTTTTAACTCTCTTTTTATCTACGTTCTTTGGTGCGTCCAGTACATGGGGCCACCGCAGGGTGGTAATTGTGTTTGTTCTCTTCCTATGCTACTGGACTTGCCTGTAACTATTAGTATAATTCCAAATAATAACAATAAAAGATTATGAAATTCGAAAGCAGATATAAACAAGGACCTTGGGAAGAGCAGCCACTTGATACGCCGCACGGGCCGGGAAGTTCGACTGGAAATCTGCAAACAATATTTCAATAACATACACACAAGCACACACATGAATGCACCACGCACAAGTAAAGTACGTCACTCTATTTTAGTGGTTCTCAACCTGTTTTCTCACTGATTCCCCACTTCTTAATGAACCATCTCTTCATTTTCCACACAACAGCGCTGATAAATTAAATAAATTCAGTTTTTACATCAAAGTAAATGTCAGGAGGTGATCAGAAAAAAAAAGAAACGAATTTGGATTGTTAAAACACACATATTTGTCCTGTTCTGTCCGACCCTTAGCTTCCCACTTGGCAACTCTTAGATTCCCCACCAGTGGGGAATTCCCCACACAGGTTAAGAGCAACTGGTCCGGAATAAAACATGCCCCCTTATAGTTTTTATATAATCATATCTTTATATATATAGTTCAAATGTAAGAAAAAAAGATGGATGAAAAATGGAATTTAACGTACGAAATACGTTAGTCTGTTCAGTTCGACTTGTCGGCACTGTTTTGACAAGCAATTTGAAGGTGAAAACATATTAAAACATTAACATATTAACACACTGATTAACATATTAACACAATGATTAACATATTAACACACTGATTAACATATTAACACACTGATTAACATATTAACACACTGATTAACATATTAACACACTGATTAACATATTAACACACTGATTAACATATTAACACACTGATTAACATATTAACACACTGATTAACATATTAACACACTGATTAACATATTAACACACTGATTAACATATTAACACACTGATTAACATATTAACACACTGATTAACATATTAACACACTGATTAACATATTAACACACTGATTAACATATTAACACACTGATTAACATATTAACACACTGATTAACATATTAACACACTGATTAACATATTAACACACTGATTAACATATTAACACACTGATTAACATATTAACACACTGATTAACATATTAACACACTGATTAACATATTAACACACTGATTAACATATTAACACACTGATTAACATATTAACACACTGATTGCCAATGCTGAATGGTAGAGTTTTTCTACGGCGGCATTCCCCGTTTTCTCAATTAACTTTTGCTTTTATATTAAATTTGTTAATTGAATTTTTGTTAATTTTTCCTAAATTGTGGAATTAAGTAACAGTTTTATTAAATTATTGTTTCATTTTATGAAAAATCCACTGTCTATAGCGTTTTTAGAATTTTAAAAAAAATGATAATATGACAATGACAAAAATGGAAAATGACAATTACTCACCGCTGGGTTATTAAATCAAAAACATAAAAAGCTAAAAAACATACAAATAAATTATCAAATAATAAAGAATGTTTTAATAACATTAAAACATTAAACTATTATTAAGAATAGATTATTAAACCATACAAGTTGATTTTAATAATATAAATAGTAAAAATAATAAAATTAATACTTCATTAAATTACTTAATTGTTATGTTATTACATAATTCTTATATGAATAAATAATTTAATATAAAAAATAATAATGTTTTAGTTGTCGTGTTGTACTTACACTTACTGTAGACCTGGTTGACAGTGTTGAAGTCGGACATATTAGCAAGCAGCACAGTCGTCTTGACAACTGCATGCAACACACACACACACACACACACACACACACACACACACATTTGTCCTGTTCTGTCCGACCCTGAATTCGGCGCTTGTCAATTTCCCACAGGCTCCGCATCTCCATATTGTAAGTTTAACATGAGAAAACAAGCAAACAAACAAACGTGTAAATTCTAAATAAACAAATATTGATTGATTTTGTTCCGTTCCGTTGATTTTAATTCGATACAAGTTGTATGGCTGAATTGAAAACATCGAACAATCATGTTATGAACATAAAAATGCGACTATAAAATGATGTCACCGATTATAAATGTAAACTTAAACTGCTTATTGTTGCATCGTTCATTTTGACGAATTCAATTTCGCTTGATAGAAGAAGCACATTCTAGTTCTCAACTAACCTGGCCTAATTAACTTAACCGAACCTTTCCCAGTCTAACATAAATATAAAGAAAGAGGGCCGTGACTGAAGAGAGAGCAATTATATCAGGAGCGTATGAGAGTATGACTCCAATGTGAGGTCTTGTAAGATCCAACCCCCTCGAAAAAATGATGGCATCTCTGGCGGCACCTCATCGGGCGGGTCTCACCGTGGTTGAACGTCATGCCAGCCTGTTGCAGAATGTGACCCATGTTGCACAGGGCCTGGTGTGTCTGCTGTTGCACCGTATCAACCAGCTGACCCGTGTTGACATCAATTCCCAACTGGCCTGAGATGTAGAGAGTGTTGTTTACAAACACTGCCTGACTGTCAAGGCGAACACACACACACACACACACACACATTGGGTATGTTCGAGTCACTAGGTAAGAAGTGAGGAACTTCCGAAGTGCATGAATCGAACACGGGTTCAGAATTGCGGCATTCAAGATTGTATATCAGTCAATTAGCAGGTGTTGTTTGTTCCACTTAAGTGTGTTAATATATTTGCTTACACTTTCTCTTTCATGGCTGGATATTTCAAAATGGATAAATTCAGTATTATTGCAGCTCTGAACGAATTAAGCTCGAGAAGAAACATAAAAACCCGGAATGCAAGCACACACGAAAATAATGCGCCACAACTTCTAGATTCACTCCGGAAGCACTTCGGAAGTGCGTAGAGGCTGGACGAGGCAGCTTATAACGCTTACAGTCTTCCCGCTTCATGTTGGTGGTCGTTTTGTGCAATAATATTACTAATAATAACAGTGGTGGCACCAAGGGGGGAGCTTGGGGGGGGGGGGCGGGCGTCAGCACCCTAAAATATGCCAAGCCTCCCCCTAAGCACCCCCTACAATATAAATCATGGATATTTAAAATTCTTACCACTGTGAATGAAGCCCTTCAATTTTGGTTCAAGTTTGAGGACTGAATCAGTGTGTCCCAGTCCCTTATTATTATACTGTAGTATGTAGTCAGCGTTCGAGTGTAGCTCTTCATGCTTCGCCAAGCCCCCTCAACTTTTTCCTTAGCCCCATCATAGGAAAAAGCCTGGGGCCGCCACTGAATAATAGTAATAATAATTATAAGACGACGACTAGCAAATGAAGAGAATATGTTCTTGTTGGAAATCACAATCAGCCCGATTTGATAACACTGACACACACACACACACACACACACACACGCACACACACACACACACACACTCACAAACGCGATAATCCTACACGAAAAGAAATGCCGCTTTTTGTAGGAAATATCCTTGTGTTGAATTGTTTCCTTGGTCGGACAAAACTTCCTCGTCTACGGTGTAAAGCTGGCGTATTTGCACAAAACATCGCTTGACATCCAAAAGACGCACAAATTACACACACACACACACACACATACACACACACGCACACACAAACGGGGCTATACAATGCACAGGTAAACACGTACAATTATACTAGGGTCGACGGAGTAATGCTAATTTGATGTAACGTTACGTCAGTGGCTGCCAGTCTTGAGAAATAAAAAATAACAGAATATTCCCCTCCATTACCCTCGAAAAATTGCTGAATCGCCCCTAGGTTGGGAGGCAATGTGTTACAGACAACGTAGAAACCGGATTCAATATCGGTCTCGATCACAAAAATGGTCTATATTTCATAAGCGAACTTCACTAGCGGATCCAGAAGGGGAGGGCGGCTCAGAAGGCTGAAGCCCCCAAAATGTTCCCATCAGTTCCTCATCCCCAAGAGGTTCACTAAGAGAGGCCAAGAAAAAATAGTTTTCCGTAGAATTTGTTGATATAAGCATAATCGCACATACATTGCATAATGATGCATGTACATGACTGATCGCCCCCAAGATTCAATGACTCCCAAAATTATTTCAGCCCCTCCCAAAATTACACTCTGGATTCGCCACTGGTGAGCTCGGGTAATGCATTCATGAGAGCGTGTAAGCTGCTCTCGTTTACACTGCAGCTTACAAAGTTAATAGACTTTTGTTAAATTTCAAACTAAATCACTATCAAACTATGCGTTGTTATCAGAGGCTAAATGAAATATTAGCATGAATCATACGCGGTGCATGCAAGCGTCACACACACACACACACATACACACACACACACACACACACACATAATCACACACACACACATACACACATATATATATATATATATATATACACACACATACACACACATACAGATACACATATACACACATATATATACACACACATAATCACACATACACACACACACATACATATACACACATACATACATGTAGACACTCCCACACACACATACACACACATAATCACACATACACACACACACACACACACACACACACACACACACACATACACACACAGTCTTACCTGTATGGGCCGATCGCCTGGGCGGCTTTAGCACTGTGAACAATCGTTTTAGAAGTCATAGTCAGGACGGTGTGGTATGAAATGAAGCTCGGCCTGTGTGTGTATGTGAGTGTGTGCTGTGTTTGTGTGTGTTTGTGTATGAGAGTGTATGTGTACTGTGTGTGTGCTGTGTGTACTGTGTGCTTGTGTGTGTGTGTGCTGTGTGTTTGTGTGTACTGTGTGTTTGTGTGTGTATGAGAGAGAGAGAGTGTGTGTGTGTGTGTGTGTGTTTGTGCATTTGTGTGTTTGTATATGAGTGTATGTGAGTGTGTGTACGTGTACGTGCGTTTATACTGTGGCCAACAAAGCGCACACACACACACACACACATACACACACGCATTCACACAGAAACGCACACACAAACATTAGTGTTACAGAGTAAGATACATAGGAAGATGATGGTAACGTCAACATTGTCTCTGCTGATGTAAACATTGACTTCACGTAGATGGCACCAATGGCGGATCCAGAGTGAAATTTTCGGAGGGGCTCCAATAGTTTTTTTTTGGGGGGGGGCTGAAATTTGGGGGCGATCAGTCATGTACATGTACCATTATGCAATGTGCTTGCGATAATGCTTATATCAACAAATTCCAGAAAAAACTAATATTTTTCTTGACCTCTTTTTAGTGAACCTCTTGGTTATGAGGAGTTGATAGAGTTCATTGGAGGGGGGGCTTCAGCCCCTGAGCCCCCCTCTGGATCCGCCAGTGGAAAACACATTTGCAGTGGTTCTCAAAGTGAATTGAAGTATATTCACGCCGAGTGTGGAATAGGTGCTTGTTACTTTGTTACTTTAGTGGACTCCGTGGTGTAGTGGTTAGCACACCCGCCTCACAAGCGGGAGGTCCGTATTTCGAAACCCGGCGGAGGAGAATTTATTGGGTGAATTATGTAATCCAACAGCCCCTGTCCACCCAGCAGTAAATGGTACCAGATATCAGTCATGTGTTGTGTCATGCATTCTGGGGAGGTGGTCCTCTCTAATAAGTCTTCCGTTCTTGTGGCGTCATAGCGTGGAGAGTGTTGGTTCTGCGGTGGCAGCGAGCTGCACGGAACACACCTGTGTGTTCATAAGCTTCGGCTTCTTCCCGTGTAGCAGCTGTCACTGAGGCCTATAACCTTTAACTGCATACATACGTAATGTCACGAATAACGCATCGTTTAGTCTACCGTTGCAGCGGAAATCATTTTCATATTCTTGATATTGCCACCTTCCAGTAGCGTAACCAGGCTATCTTCCTCCCGGGGGGAAATTTTTTGCCGCTCCTCATCATGTATGCTTACAGCTCACTTAGCCGCAAGAAACTGTGTGTGTGTGTTTCAACACGACTATAATAGATAATTAGCAAGGGCATGAGTCGATATAGCTGGAAAAACGAACCTCTTATGCTAGTGCATGCTTCCAGTCACCTAATCGGAGAAGATTATTATTTTCAATTGGCATCGCCTTTATTCAGTTATTTGAGATTTATACAGCAAACATGAAATATTATATTCAGTTATGCCACTCAGATATAACGATAATTCAACGTTAAACGTTTCAGCAGCTCTTGTGCCGGTCCTAAACCGCCCCCAGGTTGACGCTAAATGTGTAAGGATTCAAGAACATTCGATTGAGGAAATTTAACGAATTTCTTCCAGTCCCTCGCCTCCTGCAGCACATTACATTAGATCGCTAAACCTAACCTAACCTAAAATCTATGAAAAATTTAGAAACGTTGTGCATTTTTAAGCGTTTTTTTATAAATTAGCGTTATTAATGTTCTTGAATCCTTACACATTTAGCCTAGACCACCGCCCCCATACCCAGAGCCGTTGCAACAGCCCCCTCCCCCTGGAACCATAATATTGAAATTTATCATGAAGTAGCGGTTAAAAGTCGCCAGCTCAATGGAGATCGAGGGACTGCTCGTAACTGCATTTTGCCAAACTTGCACTACCATTGTAATGGTGCTTCATATATAATGGGGGCGTCCAGTATTGCATTTGGGAGGGGGAGATTAATAAAACCTTACATCGTATCTGCCCACACTTACGCTACGCCGGTGGGTATGAAGAGATATTACGTGGGTGTATATCAATTGCAATGGCAGTAAGCTTGTGGCTACAAATATCTCTATGTGCATGCACTGTCATGCCTCACAAGCATGGCACACCTATTCGTGATCACATGCATGGCACACCCTTATGCACGTGTGTATGTGTGTGTGTGTGTGTTCGTGTGTTTGTGTGACTATCGTACACACCCGCATCCTGATACTGACACACACAATTTCAAAGGCGATAATAAAAAAATCACATGTGGAGAGGTCTTCATAGAGCGTTACACAGCCCGTGACCTGGTCAAACTGACCCCTCGTGCTTGCTAAATCATGTATAATGGGCATCATCGATCTAGCTTGAACAAAAATATACAGTCCACTCTCAAAATCACACTAGTTTGTTGTTATTTATTCACTCATATTTATATTTATTGCTAATTGTTGTTTTCTATTGAATCAGACTCATTGTTGGCTGATATTTATTTAATCATGCGTTTATTTGTTGTTGTTTGTTGTTTATTATTTAATTATATTTACTTTTGGTTGTTATTACTCATTGAATCACGCTTTTATTTGCCTGTTGAATCTTGTTGATTGATTTTATTTACCTATTTATTGATATTTTTATATATTTTATTCATATTTATAGGTGATTGTTATTTTTGGGGAGTGTGGGAGGATGACATTATGCAATGTTATCGGATTAATTGTTTATTGTTATTTATTTATTATTTTGTTTTCAAACCCTCCTTGTCTCTAGAAATTTTTACTTTTCGAACTCTCTTTTTCTCTAAAATTCTCGACTTTTTTAACTCACTTTCGATCTATATCTATTGGGTGCATCCGGTACATGGGCCATCGCAGGGTGGTAATAGTGCTTGCACTCTTCCCATGCTATTGGACTTGCCCGTAAATAATAATATTAATAATAATAATATTAATAATCTTGTCATTGAAGTCTTCGCTGAATCTAGGTCACTCATTGGAAACATTGTTTTAACTGAGCGCCAAACAGACCCAGTGTATCGACTTAATTTATTGTTTTCACTCTCCCAATTGTTAGTCGTATTCAAGCCAAGTGTAATTCATTATCAATTGGCGTTATTTTGAAATCTCACACGAGCGTATCATGCTGCAGTACGGCGTTTTCCGTCTTCAGTTGAATGATGCTTATTGGAAGCAGAGCGTGCTGAGGCATTGTTTGATTCGTTGCAAAAAACATCTTCAGGATAATAACGAAAAATATATCGTTCGCTTGTCGGTGTGTCTAGTAGAGCGAGCCCTCCAGAAACGGCGACTTATCGGCCTGGTTCTGAAGGCAGTACGCTTCGCACTCCTCTGGCGTCAGGAAGTTGTTGGCGTTGCCGCCGCGTCCGGTGTAGGCCATTTGACGGCACGCGCCGAGCGTCGCATCAAAATAGAAGCGGGCTCGCGGCTGGAAGCTGACGCCGACGTCCGCCGGCAGGTTACACACCGAGTCGGCCGCCGCGGCCGCCGCCAACGCCATCGCCGCGGCCGCCGAGGAGACCGAAGGCGATGAGGAAACGGAGGCCGAGGACTTTGGCCGATGCACGCCGCAAGTGTGCTCGCACAGCTGCCGACTCTGAAAGTTGTTCCAGTTGCCGTAGCAGCCGGCGTACATGAACCAGCGACAGCGACGGACGGCCGGGTCGTAGTACCACCGAGGCTGTCCTCCCGAGCATGCGTACAGTCCGCGGACCAGCGGCAGACGACAGCTGATGGCTGGATACATAGCCGGCACAAAGTCGGGCTGTCGGCAGAGCAGTGTGCAGTCGCGTTTTGACATGAATGTGTTCTTGGCGGCACAGGCCTTGGTCTCGAGCGACCGACAATCGCCGTGTTCGGCGTCCAGAAAGAATCGACGACGCGGCCAGTTGCCGGACCGACAGCGACGCACGTTGACGGCCGGCAATCCACAGCGCTGTTCGTTGATGACTCGCATCTCGAGGTTGCCGTATTCATACACCGGCGTCTTGTGTCCTCTGCTTCCTGTACTGTGCTCTTGTTTGCGGTCGCCACCACTGCTTCCGACACCACATATAGCGCGACAGTCAGCGCGAGAGAAGAAATTGTTGCCGTTGGCGTCGCACGCGCTGCCGCTCTGAAACTGATGACAGAAGCCGGTCGGCGTGTCAAAATACCACCGGGTCTCCGACATGCAGTCGTTGTTCAGTAGTGGAGTGTAGGTGCAGATGAGGGGAACTTGGCCGTCGGTTGTGCTGCCGCCAACCACAGTCACACCGGTTTGATCGGAAAGCGTGTCGTTGTGGTTGGCCATTGATGTCATCAAAGAGGGACCGGCCCGTAGCAGAACATCAGCCGAATGCAGGCCGGCATCCGATAAGTGAATAGTGCTCTTTCTCGACAGTACAGACTTGCCGGTCATCAACTGGTGTCTGTCAGCAGACGTCGCGCGAGCAGAGACCCCTGCAGACCGATGCCGCGCCCCACTCGTCTCGGCCAATAGTACGAGCGCACAGAGTATCGCGCCCAAAGTCAACCACATCGTTGTCAGCACTGTTTCCACACTATGTCCAATATATCATTGTTCTTGCCGATCATTGTTGAAGTGACAGGCGAATCCGAGCAAACTCCGAGTGTTTATCAAACTAAATCACGTGCGTTTTTTTGTTTGGAGCCTAAAACTGATTAGTAGAATGAATTATTACACATTCCGTGTCCGTTAAAATCTTGAGACACCATGTTGTGAATTACTAATATTAATTTTAGTATAATATCATCAAGATAGAATTAATATTATTAATATATACTATATATATTAATATATTTCACAAATATATTTGATTAATCAAATATATTTGACATATTACCGCCACATCAGCAATGAATTCCTTAGTTACAGTACTCGTTAGTACTCCTCAATTACAGGCAACACAAGCTACCAGGCAACACAAGCTATTCAGCTTCAATTGACTTTCCAGTTTTGGTTTAATGACATATTTGGATTATGTTCACATGAAGGCTGGAAAAATAAATGAAAGAATGAATGAATAAATTAAAGAAGTACTGGTATGCGCGGCAAATATATTTGCAAAAACGTCTCTTCATGCAATTTTGTTCCAGCAGCCTTTCAATCCATTCGAGCTAGCACAGCTCCGTTCGCATGTACTCGTGTGTGTGTGTGTGTGTGTGTGTGTGTGTGTGTGTGTGTGTGTGTGTGTGTGTGTGTGTGTGTTCGACTGAGATTTTCAATTCTTCATCTTGTTTATCTGCCGAATAAGCCGGTAAGTACCTGAAACAAACATTTGATATACATCGTTGGGTGGCATTACCTTATGATTATAATCACCATATATTGTGACAATACATAACGTTGCTGACAAGCCGGATAGCTTTAATGAGATGCCCCTTTGCGGCCATATTTTCCATTGTGCTTAAATTGACGCGATCTTTTAATGAAGCGTCAAAATACAAATGAATCAATATTATTATATGACGCAAATTCCACAATCTCCATGACAAGGACTTTTAAAAATGCCGACAAAAATTTAAATTTCATCTGCTTGTGAAATAGCGAACTCCTTAGTTACAATAGCTATATATATATATGTATATATATCTATTGATATTGCATAATTATTGGCGGTTATAACTTACACCCAATGGTCTGGATCACACATAGCGAAATCACAAATCAGCTAGCGGAAAAATAGCAAGGGAAATGTTTTGAGGCGCGTCAAATAAAACCAACGACTATTGTTCATATGTTATGCATGTATGTATTTATACACACACCCAAGTGTATTCAATTAACTAGAAAAAAATGTTGGCCTTACAAATGCAAATTAATTTTGTGATGAGCTCAATGTGTTTCAGTTGTTTTCCGTTATCAACATCTGGATTGTTATGAACGTGCAAGCGAGAGTAATACGACCAGCCCTAGGGAATTGGAAGCTCTAGGCAGAGCGAATTCGTTGGCCCCTGGTGATGAAACGACAAATAAAAACTGAATACCAAAAAATACGGCCAATATATATATATATATATATATATATATATGTGTGTATTGGCCGTATTTTATATGTATACGTATATATATATATATATATATATATGGAGAAATAAATTAAATTAAAAAAACATATGCGAACAGATGTCATAAAGATAAGCAAAATTTAACAACTCGTGTTTTGATGGCGGCAAAATGATCGAACTAATTCTGAATGCATTCTGAATGCCTATATGCAATCTTTCTAGATTAGCACAAACCAGGGTTTGTTTGGTTTAAGCCAAGTGGTTTTTTTATAAAGAAAACATGTTTTTTTTTTAAATTGTTTTTTTTGACAGAAATGATTTTTCTCATATAGGAATGATCAAATATTTTTAGAATTAGTAAAAGAGTTCATTAATGCAGTCTTAAATCTTCATATATATTACTTTTTGACATGATTTTAAGCATTTGCATTGTTTTATGTAGCATTGTTTGGTTTAAACCAAGTTTTTTTTAAAAACATGTTTTTTTGAAAATTATTTTTTTTGATAGAAATGATTTTTCTCATATAGGAATGATCCAATATTTTCAGAATTAGTAAATGAGTTCATTAATACAGTTTTAAATATTCATAAATAGTACTTTTTGGCATGATTTTAGGGGTCTGCACGATATGGGAAACATTTTTATTAACATTTTTTGTTTTTGCTGGGGAAACATTGTAGTTGGTATTTATTAGAAATCCCAAGTATTTACGACAAAACAATTGAGTTTCTATTAAAAACACTATTTTCAGAAACCTCTGAGTTAATAATAACTGTGTTTACTCTGAAAACAAACATGAATTAACCTCCATGGAAAAAACGATTTTTAGTCACTAGATTTTCATAAATAAGACCACTGGGTATATGGATTGGACTTTGCAAATATATGTGGGTGTTTACAATCGACTGCTTTCGCAATTGCAAGCGGTTTAAGACTTCCGTTGCCTATAGATGCTACAAGGTGAAATTAAAGATCCTGTGTGTACATTTTTATGATATTATTTTTATCTTTTTTAAATATTTACAAAACTCTTGGTAAGTGGTACTAATATATGTTTAACTATGTACTAAATAGCATGGTACAATCCTTTTTTTGATTTGTGTGTGCAAAGTGTAAAAAAACCAAATAAACAAAAAAAAACAATGGTTTTTTGGTTTTTTCTAAAAAAAAACATGTTTTTTTTATTTTTTCAAACCCTGGCACAAACTAAATAAATATTCTCATGAGTTGAGTGAGAGGACTGCGATTAGTCTCGGAGGCTAGTTATTCCTATCCGGTCGGCTAGTTTGCCTGTGCCTAGGACCGGCCCTGAGTGCTAATTATGCAGTGATAAGCAACAATAAAGTAAGTAAGTGATATGCAACAATAAGCTGAGGTCTTACTTGGGTGGTGCAGTGGTTGAAGATTGTTGAGCTGCAGCCTCTTCTCCTAGCCTGACCGATCAGTCAACCACACAGATGTTATTGCAACAGCACTTTCTATTCACTGTACCAATTATTTTAACGCATTACTCGAATCAGGAATAGATAAAACGTATATTTGTTGTACGTATAGCATATAGAGACTTTGTGAGTTTCGTTGTGGTCGCCATCTTGCTTGAATCGTGAAAAAATATAAGCCCTCAACCAGAGGCGTCGCCAAGGAAAGGGATCGGAGGGGTCAAGCCTCCCCCAAGTGTCGAACCCCCTGCACCCCCCGAAAATGCTGACTATGAACATTTCCAGTGTCGTTCGTCATGTTTAGCCAAGCCCCACTTATTTTACTTTAGCCTTCCTTCACCCCCCACCGGAAAAGCTGGCGCCGCCACTGTTCGCAGGTGATATGAATCGGTTGGAATTAGATCTGGTGTCGTAAAACATATCGCATGCTTGTGTATCAATCATGTAACCGCTGATCAAACCTTGTGCGGTTCTTGTGAGAGCACACATGTTGGCCCAATTTACACACACACACACACACACACACACACACACACACACACACACACACACACATACACACACATACACACACAATTGAAAAGCTTCGACATTCAGACGAACGCAGAGAAAATTCAAAGAAAATACCACTGACAGAGTAGCAATGAAGTGTGGGTACTTTTCTCACCTGTGAAGGTTTTCCGTGAAGAAGTTTCTGTAAAAAATTGCATCACTGAGGTGACTCAGGCAAATAAGAACCCTTCGTGTTGGAAGTTTTATAAGAAAAATCACAACTCCCGTACGATCAAGACAGTCACACAAGTAGGCTACTACTGAGTGGACCGAGTTGCAGCACAGATATTAAGACCAAGCGATGTGGCGTGATTAGCTGCAGCCAATGGTGACCAAGCAGAGCTTGACGTCACGAATCATGAGTGGATGAATCAAACTGTCGAACCCCTGAAACTGACTAACCTAACCTCTGGGGTTCGCTCGAACCCAGTTTAAAAACCACTGTGATAGTGGTATCACGTAGTCCAGAACAGTCCAAGACTCATGGTCCGCACCCGCCTTACGGCAATTGGGCTAGAAAACGATACCAACCGTTTCACCTCGCCAGAGAACCGAACCCTGGACCTCTCGTGCACAAAGTATGCGTCTTAGCCACTCGACCACGAGGCGGACTAAACAATGACCGTCTTGATATTCTAAACGTCTTGGTATTCTAGTCGTGTGGATATACTAGTCGGCCATGACTAAACTCAACGTAGCAGAACCAGAAGAATATCAGTATATCTATGGATGAGCAGGCGAGGTATCCAACGACCATCTTATAATCACTATTATTAATTACAGGCAAATCCAGTAGCATGGGGGAAGAGTGTAAGCACTATTACCACCCTGCCGTGGCCCCATGTACTGGAAGCGCCCAAACTAAGTGGATAGATAAAAATAGAATTATAGAGAGAAAATAGTTCAAAAACAAAATAATAAATTAATGGTAAAAACCGGTTGACCGGTTGATTTTGCGCGTATACACATATATATGTGTCACTGGCGGATCCAGAGGGTAGACCCAGGGGGGCTGATTCCCCCCCCCCCCAAATGTTTCCATCAACTCGTCATAACCAAGAGATTCACTAAAAGAGAGCAAGAAAAATATTTTTTTTGTAGAATTTGTTGATATAAGCATTATTTCAAAGAATGTATTCACATTATTGTGTGTGTGTGTGTGTGTGTGTGTGTGTGTGTGTGTGTGTAAATGTGTGTATATCATGGAAAAATGCCCCAAGTCATGACCTTCACACGCTACCTAGTCGCTCATACATAATTCAACCCCCTCAAAAATGCACTCTGGATCTGCCACTGATATGCGTAGCAAATAGAATACTTACCTCTGAGGAGCATCATATAACCTCCTGAAACAGTATCATACAGACAGTGTTATAACAGATTACATAGATTCCGTATAGATTTACCAGAGAATTATTAATAAAATTATATTATATACGTACCCTCATTGACAATAAAAATTTACGCTTGACTAGAAGAAAACGTTTATAAATTGACACACATATAATTTGCATTGTCACATTATATGTTTGTGTAAAATCAGTTCAAGCGATATTGAAATATATATTGTATTGTTTTTTATTTTACTTTTATTTATGGATGATAATATTAAGTTATTATATTTATAGTTTACTATTGTATTTGTTTATTGTGTTGTATTAATCTACGTGGTCACTCACGTTGGCCCAGAAAGAACTCCAATTATGACCACAAGTGTGATAGTCACCATTATGCAGATGAAGCAGGGATTACGCTGGTCTCAGACACAAATTTCAAAAAAATCAATCAATATACCAACATGCTGAACATGAACATCCAACAATAGACAACATCGAACACATCTACCGTAAAACATCCATTTGAACGACAACTAATTGAACGGCATTTGTGCATTTGTGTGTGTATCTGTATTTGTATCTTTTGTCAAATAAATATGCATACGTTACCTGGTTCTTTTTTCGGCGGCAAAATTTACCGCATTTTCCCAAAATTCTGACCAGCTAGTGGAAAAATAGAGTAAAATCCTCTAATCAAAAGGCAACATCTAATTGAACGGCACTACGGGTGAAGGTATGCAAAATAGAACGACATGCAGTTCAAATAGAGGTTGTACGATCGATTGACAGTGATATTTGGATCAATTATTTATTTATCTTTTACAATTTTCCTTTGTTTTTGCTCATCAATATAGCGTAGCGTTTGTACGGCAATTTATACCGACTGATAGTAAATTTAGCAAGCAACCACTGATGATTACTTACATAAAATGGCTGCGAAAATAACAAAATAGTTATATAGAATAATTAAAAAGGACATTATATATATATATATATATATATATATATATATATATATATATATATATATATATATATATATATATATATGATTGCTATTCAAATGCAACATTGTCGTATACAAGCCAGTTTCCATTCAGTTGGCTGCTGTCGTGTATTTGTTTAGCTATACATACATTTTAAGCTATATATTACCAAATATTGTTGTTATGCATGCATTGCATATTGCATGCATGTATTGCATTCAATCTGGCAAGGCCGCGAGTGCAGTTTTTAAATTTATCCGAGTGCGAAATTGTCTAAAATTCATCTACACTGTGAGCGTTTTCTGTATCCTTCTGTCAGTGGCGGCACCAGGATTTTTCCGGCGAGGGGCTGAGCCGGGCTAAGAAAAAGATGCCGGGGGCTTGGCCAAACAAGAGGAATTACACTCAAAATATTCATGGTCAGGATCTTTGGGCGAACTTTGGGGGGCTTTTTGGGCGGTTTCAGCCCCTGCAAGCCCTCCTTGGAGCCGCCACTGCTTTTTATGCTAATTGGTTTCACTAACTGATCAATTTAGTTGGCTGCTGTATTAAATTTGTCTGAAACGGCTGTAATTTATGTCACACTGGCAAGCGATCACGGTATATTGGTATACAAACCGATGCTGTGATGTATAGGTTAGAGATTAAAGGCCCCAAGAGACATCTACAACACGGGAGGAAGCCGAAGCATGGGAACACACACAGGTGTGCCCCTTGCAGCTCTCTGCCACCACAGAACCGACCCTCTCCACGCTATGGAGCCACAAGGACGGAAGACGTATTAGAGAGGGCCGCCTCCCCGGAATGCATGACACAACACATGACTGATATCTGGTACCATCATTTACTGCTGAGTGGATAGGGGCTGTTGGATTATAGAATTCACCTAAGAAATTCTCTTCCGCCGGGTTTAGAACCACGAATCTCCCGCTGGTAAGGCAGGCGTGCTACCACTACACCACCGAGTCCAATAGCGTATGTGAGAATACAAGAAAATGGAATGGAAAATAAATTTGGACACCGTGGTGTAGTGGTAGCACACCCGTCTCACAAGCGGGAGGTCCATGCCTCGAATACGGGCGGAAGAGAATTTCATTGAGCGAATTCTATAATCCAAGAGCCCCTGTCCACCCAGCAGTAAGTGATGGTACCAGATATCAGTCATGTGTTGTGTCATGCATTCTGGGGAGGTGGCCCTCTCTAATACGTCTTTCGTTCATATGGCGCCATAGCGTGGAGAGGTTTGGTTCTGCGGTGGTAGCGAGCTACACAGGGCACACCTGTGTGTGTTCATAAGCTTCGGCTTCTTCCCGTGTAGCAGCTGTCACTTAGGCCTTTAACCTAAATAGATGGATATGGCCGGATGGTAAGGACGGATAAAAGAGAATATACATATTGATGATGATAGAAGATAGGGGAGTTCTAAGTCATCTACTCACATCAAATTGGTTGTTGACGAAATTTACGACCGCAAATTAAACGGGGTTGCTATTTTTTGAAGTTATCGCCGAAAAAACATCAAGCTGAACCAAGAAGACTATCGCAGTCAGATCGTAAAATTAATGCTATATACCCACTGAATTGTTTTACATATTATTAATTGAAACATATCAATTTGATAAGAGCAAAATAGTCAGAGTAATATTGCTATTAATTAAAGGCAAATCCAGTAGCATTGGAAGGGTGCAAGCACCATTACCATCCTGCGGTGGCCCCATGTACTGGAAGCGCCCAAAAAAATGAAGAGAGAGTTCGAAAAGTCGGAATTCTAAATAGGAAGAAAGTTGGAAGCGTAAATAATAAATAAATAACAATAAAAAATTCATCCGATAACACTACATAATGCCACTCCACCCACACTACTCAATAAATAAAAGCAATCAACAATATATTTAGATAATTACATATAATTTCATAGGTGGTGTGCTCAAGTAGGTGATTGTATAGATCGGTACAAACGCGTTAGATATATTCAAAATAATCCGGAAAAGGGACAGTCCCCGGGTCCTGTGTCCCTGTGTGGACCCACGAGCGGGGAAATTACCAAAACACACACACACACACACACACACACACACACACACACACACACACACACACACTACTACAGTGGCGCAGCCAGGCTATCTACCATCAGGGGCGGTTAATATTACTGCCGCCCGCCCCATCATGTATGCTTACGGCTGAATTAGTCGCAAGAAACTGTGTGTGTTTCAACACGACTGTAATAGGAAATTTACTAGTGCATATGTCGATATAGCTGAAAACAAGAACCTTTTATAATAATGCATGTTTCCAGTCACCTAATCGGAGAAGATCATTACTTTCAATCAATTCTGCCTTCATTAAGTTATCTTGGATTAAAACAGCAAATAATAAATGGTATCTTAAAAAATGCCACTGAGATATAGCGATAATTCAACGTGTTCAGCGCCTCTTGAGCTGCCCCCTGAAACGTGACACCCTCCTTGGCACCCCCCACGCTGAGCTACTGCATTTCTGACTAAAGCGTACATAATTGGATAAGATAGCGAACGGGTGGGCACGTACCGTGTCATCGTCAGTCTGTAAAAATGCATGATTAAACACCATTTGATTGAATTCACAAAATAACCAAGAACTAAATAAAATTAAAATAAAAAACATACAGAATTTAAGAGTTGGATTTTTGAAGAAGACAAATTCCTGGAAGAATTTTATGTCAGCTATAGATTTTGTGCAAGAGAAAAACGCAAAAATATAATGCACATACACACAAACAAACACACAAACAAACACGCACACACATATATATATATATATATATATATATATATATATATATAGTAATAAGTGTCATATTGAATATGTCATGTTTTCATCTCAATACGAGCATCTACATGTTATGCATGCATGCGGTAGGCACAAATAATGCATGTCACTGGTTTGAAGGAGTGTGTTGTGTGTGGATGTGCATGATGTGATGTTGGGTGTGGATGTGCGTTACGTCTCGCATCCTAAGCAGCACCGTTCACATCTTGCGTCTTACTTCTCACATATTTCTCACCTGTATTCCAGTGGTTCTCAACCTTTTTCATTTGATTGCCCCACTTCTTAATGATCCATCTCTTTATTTTCCCCACAACAGCGCTGATAAATTCAATAAATTCAGTTGTTACATCAAAGTAAATGTCAAGAGGTGATTAGAAAAAAATTTAACGAATTTGAATTGATAAAAACACACATAGTTGTCCTGTTCTGTCCGACCTTTAGCTTGCCACTTGGCAACTCGTTCATTCGCCACCAGTGGTCTATTTGAACGGCACACCTAACTGAACGATACTACGGAGGAAGGTTTGGAAAAAATGGAACGACAAGTCGCTTAAACGGACTCAAATTTCCTGCATTTCAGTTCCTGTAGTCTAGGTTGTAATTTGGATGGATGCATATGCAACACTGGGCGAATACACAAAATAGATAGATAGTTTCTAAGGAGCATGCAAAGCTTGTGAACACAGAGCTAGCCACATGACAATATACTCACATTACGCGTTGGCGATGAGCCCATAATTGAGAATGTTAATCGTACGGCGTACACACACTCCCACCAAAACTGTACTGCCTAAAACGAGGCTCACCACACACATACATACACACACAAAAGCACACACACACATACATACACACACACACATGAAGGTGTGTACGCGTGTTTGTTGGTGTGTGTGTGTCTGTCTTTGTTATGTGATACACAGATGGAATTGTCCATATAAACTGGCATGTATGTGTATACACTTGTGGTTGTGCATGTTTTGGCATATATACGATTGTGCTTGCGTGTCAATACGTGTGCCTGTCTGTGTGTGTGTGTGTGTGTGTGTATGTGTGTATGTGTGTGTGTGTGTGTATGTGTGCTTGTCTGCAGAGTCTGCAGCATGCAATGTGCACACCTTCACACACACACACACACACACACACACACACACACACACACACACACACACACACACACACACACACACACACACACACACACACACACACACACACACACACACACACACACATTACATTACATTAAGACATTTCTATCGCGCTTTTCACCCGAGGGTCTCAAAAGCGCTCACACACACACACACTCAAGCACAAGAGCCATACACATACACAATCACGAACACACACACTCACCTACATACACACACACAAAACAGACAAGTACATATACGCACAAACACAGACACACTCACGTTTACATACTCAAAAACGCAAAAATACACACGCACATACATATTGAATAAGATAGCACAGCAGACATACAGCACATAATACAACACAAAATACAACACATTAAGACAACACAGCAGGCATACAACGACATACACTCAGATTGACAAATCACAACACAATAGACACACAAATACAAACCAGAAAACACAACATAACAGACATACAATGACATACACTGAAACACATAGACAGAGAACACAACTCAACAGACACACAAACACAGAGCTCAACACAACAACACATAGACAGCATACAATGGAGAAACATACATACACAAGAACGGAAAACACACACATGAAGCACATACACATAGAAGACAGAATTAGGAAACAATCAGACCTTATATTCAGTACTAATATATACAATATTATTAAGACAGTAATAAGACTTAGTGATAAAGAATTTTTTTGTATGTTTTTTGAAAAGAGATATAGATTTGATTGAGCGTATAGAGGGAGAAAGCCTATTGTAGATACGAGGTCCTAAGATAGAGAAACAACGATTGTAGTGAGAATGCCTAGAAGGAAAGGAAGGTTCAACTAGTAGAAAAGGATCGTTAGAAGACCTAAGAGAAAGAGATGAGGTTTTATAAGACAGAAGGTCAAATATATACGCAGGCTTACGAAGATGAAGAGCTGAATGAATAATTAAACAAATACGATACTCAATAAGAGCCTTAATGGGAAGTAACCTAAGTTTTTGTAAAGAAGACGAGACATGAGAACCCGAAGGAAGATTAAATATCATACGACAGGCCTTATTAATTATAGATTGAAGTTTCCTAAGCTGGCGGTGGTTGAGAGATAGTAGAAGAGAACAGCAATACTGAATTTTACTGAAGATGAATGAGTTAGCTAACTTGAAAGCAGCAGAAATAGTTATATATCTACGAATGGAATAGATACGCCTAAGTTGAAAGTTACAGCACCTAATAATGTCAGAGATGTGAGAATCAAAAGAAAGAGAGCTATCGAGAATGATACCAAGACTACGTACAGAGCAGGATAGAGGTATACTAAGAGAAGTAGTACTATTAGAAGATGGAAAGATAATATACCTAGTCTTATCAGGATTAAGTTTGAGATGACGAGTGAACGCCCAACTTTCAATATCAGATATAATAGAACTGACTGAAGAGAGAGAAATAGACACGGATGAGAGAAGGATCTGAATGTCATCAGCGAATATTTGAAACGACACATCGTGACGTCGAAGCACTTTGCCTACAGATGTTAGATAGATATTGAAGAGGAGAGGGCCTAAGACAGAGCCTTGAGGGACACCACAAGTTAGTGGGCAAGCCTCACTACAAGAATCGGAAGAGGTAGAGACGTATTGAGATCTATCAGAGAGATAAGAGCGAAAGAAAGAGAGAGCTGTGTCGCTAATGCCTAAGTCTAACAGAGTATCAATAAGAAGCAGATGATTAACAGTGTCAAATGCAGCAGAAAAGTCGAGTTGTATAAGTAGAACATCCTTGCCAGAGAGAGTAGATTTGAGAATAGAATCATAGAGATATATTAGAGAGGTTTCTGTGGAGTGAAAGTGACGGAAGCCAGACTGCTCAGGAAGAAACAAATTGTCAGACTCAAGGTAGTCAGATAGCTGTATATAGGCAGCCATTTCAAGAACTTTGGACAGCCAAGGAATTCTAGAGATAGGTCTATAGTTACAAAGCGTGTTAGCATCCAGATCAGATTTCTTAAGTATAGGGAGAATACTGGCAGTTTTACATGCCAGAAATTCCCCATGAGTGAAAGAAGCATTGATGAAATTAGATAAGAAAGGAAGAAGTAGTTCAATGGAGTGAGGAATCCTGGAAAGATCAATGGGGTCGAGAGATGAAGAATGAATTTTAACATGCCTTAAAATAGCTCTACAGTCAGAGATGGTTACTAGAGCAAAAGAGTTAAAAACAGATGAGGTTGAGCACGGAGAGGATAATGGTAAAACAGAAGGGAACAAGCAACGAATCTTATCGATTTTAGACTGAAAAAAATTCATGAATAAAGAAGGTAATTGGTTAGATGCCAAATCAGGAAGGATGAGACTACGGGAATTACCTAAAAGACTGTTAAAAAGCTTCCACAGTTTCTTCGAATTGAGACAGGAAGAGATTTTAGTATTATAGTAAGATTTTTTGGCGGAATCACAGAGAAGGTGATGATGCCGACGAGCAGAACAGAAAGTTTGCCAAGAAGAGTCAGTCTTGAGACGACGCCATTGACGCTCAAGACGACGAAGGGAGATTTTAGAGTTTTTAATATCAGAGTTAAACCAAGGACAGCGAGTATTAGTGGAGCTGAAGACTTTAACAGGAATAAAGGTGGACTTAAGAGAATCAAGGGATGTGTTGAAATACCCTAAGAGAGAAGCAGGCGGTATATCAACGAAACATTCAGTAGCAAAACACAAGTGCATATTGATATAAAGAGAATCTAAGTCAGCATTACGATAATCCGAGAAACTAATAATTTTAGGAGATTTGCAAGTGATAGGGAGGAAAGCAGAAAATTCTATTAATGAATGGTCAGATATGGAGGAATCAATAGGAGAAACAGTGAGATCTTTAATCAGAACAGAAGAATCAGAAAAAGAAAGGAGAAGATCAAGTGTGTGACCGTGAACATGAGTAGGGCAGCAGATATGATTAAAAAGACCAAATGAGTCAATTAATTGTAAAAACATAGAAGAACAAGACTTGAGATGGGGTGCATCAACCCAAAGGTTGAAGTCACCACAAATCACTATTCTAGAAGATAAAATAGGAAGAAGTGTGTCTAGAAGAGAAGAAAATTCATCAAGAAAAATTGAGGAAGAAACAGAATTAAGACGGTAAACACACACACACACACACACACACACACACACACACACACACACACACACACACACACACACACACACACACACACACACACACACTCGTGTTTGAACAGTGGTGGTGATAACAACTCGCTCATTAGCTCCATCGATAACAAGTGCCATGGATGCAGACTCGCTGAAAGTTGTTCTTGAAACACAAGTGGATGTGTTTCAAAGAGCAATGAATCGAGTAGAAACCAACATGCAAGGAAGAATTGTGTTTTTGGAAAATATGGTTGATGAACTGCGAAAAAGTCTGGAGTTCTCTCAACATGAAATTGCGGAGTTGAAAGATGAAGTGAGACTGCTGAACAAGAACAAGCAAGACACTGATGATGCGGTCGACTGCCTGGTGGCTACGGACGCCTCACAAGCCGCTATAGGGCTCGCCACACCGACGGGACAAACGTGGACGGTTCCGAACACGCACAGCACCCATATTTATGATGCGGAACAGCGTGCCGCTTTACTGGGCCTGATTGCAGCGTATGCAAGCGGATATTCCTGCCCCTTAATTATAACTGACAATGTAGCAGTCCTGTATAACCTCAGTCGCCGTCGTGTCTCCTCAGCCTTATTACCACTCTTTAACACACGTGCGTTTCAGCAACCGTTCCGAATGGCCTATGTACCATCACGCGTCAACCCGGCTGACGCCCCGTCAAGACCCACAACAACGCCACTCAGTGGCGATGGGCCGTTGGCCCGCCAACGGAGTGGCGTCAGTCGGGTTAGACACGTCAGACCAGTCAGACGGCCATCGGAACGGTGGCACCCACCGTGACCAGCTAGTACTACTGCGTCTACGTTTCATCTTCTTCTAACCAGCTGCCTCTGCACTGCGTTTTTCCACGTATATAAGTACCCCGATTCACACCATGTTTTACCTATGTACATCTGACCTATGCCGTCATAATATGTGTTTTACAATCGCTGTGACGATTGCCATGTATACAGTTTTACTCGTTTGAAGTGTATGCCGTTTGTTATGTGTTAGCCATACTTTGAATGAGCAAATAATAAAAATTGTCTGGAATAATAAAAAAAAAAAATACCTCGGGTCAGTGTTCCTAGACCGGCTTCGTTTGCCGACATAGGCCTTGACGGGCTCGACGACGACGAACCGGACGAGGTTCACGACCTACCTCACGCAGCGTCGGACACGACTTCAACGGCGTCAACCCTGCCTACGCAAGGCGCCGTGACACGGTGGGCGGCCCGCTTGAGAGAGTACGTCGACGCTCGCCGAGTGACTCTAAAACAACGGGATCTCCACGAGTACAGGGCCATCCTCAATCTCTCGACGGTCTATCACCAGTTGCCTAGCGGAGAGCAGCACTGGTTTAAAAACCGATTGAAGACCCTGCTAACAGCAGCATTGTACGGGTGGACTGCGGCAATACACTCAGAAAACTCAGCCGAGGCACGCTTGCTCGACTTAGATGTTCCCGCAGAACATCTACAACCACCCTGTCGGCGCTACCCAACACGCCGACAGCCTCGCTCCCCTGGACGACGGTTCCCACGCGGTCGGGGAAAGGGGCTCAAGCCCAGTCTACGACCTCGCCAATCCCCAGGTCGCCCTTGAGGCGGTCTGGGAGCAGCTGGCCAGCCTCGCGCCCCTTGCCGACGGCTTGCCAGATGGCCAGCCGGTGACCTCACTGCTGCGCAGTCCGACTACGTCACCTACGTATCATGATCTATTACCGACATCCTCCAATTGGCTCGACGACCTTCTGAGTACGCAGCTGAGTGACGACGCCGTCAATGCCGCCGCCGAAGCGCTAGAAGACCTTCCTGCAGATCTCCTGGATCCCGTCACACGCGACAGACACATCACGGACCACGGAATGATTATGTCTTTTCAATGGCATGAGCGTCAAGCCATCGCCAACGAGCTACAGGCTGAAACTCCGGCATCATCTTCGCCTGCGTCACAGACCAGCGCTACCGACCAACCGTCTTTACTGCCATGTTTGCAACCACCGACTGCACGGCGATACCGTCAGCTCACCTTACCGGATATGCAGGGGTTGCGAACTTTGCCGGCGCAACCATTCTACCCGGCGCACGTTCGCAACATGCTTACACAGGGCATACGCACGACTATCGTCCCGACGGCACGTGGCACGTGGAAAACGACTAAGCCAACGACCTTTCTGGATCAGCTTATACCACAACTAGTGCGCAACAATATCCTGGCCGAAACCTCTACTCGCCACGGACCGGTGTTTCGCCTCTTCGCCATTGCCAAGCCAAATGGAACCGCGAGAGTACTATATGATCTCTCACCATTGACGCCACACATCTCGCATTACAGCATACGACTCCCGCGTCCGGCTGACGCCGTGACCCTATTGGCAACTCATCCATCCTGGCGTATGGTCAAATTTGACCTGCGCCACGGATTTTTTCAGCTGCCCTTACATCCGGGATTGTCGTCGCTGTTAAATGTCTCGTACCGACAACGCATGTACCAATGGCAGCGTCTTCCAATGGGCCTCGCCTCTGCACCAGCAATTATGCAAACGGTCAGCATGGCCATAGCTCACGCCTTGGAACACACCCTACATCTACGATGTCTGGCATATCTGGATGACTTCCTGGTTATCGGCCCAGCAGCACAACTATGTCAGGTACACACATACCTCACTCAATGGCAAATTCAGTTAAACATGAACAAATCTTGTTTTCAGCCCACTGACAGGATTGAGTTCTTGGGTTTTACTATCACCGGCGGACAGCACGCATCAATTGACATTACACCCCGCGTGAAGCACCAATTACAGTGTGCGTGTCAAATGGCACCGACGCAGCCCTACTCATGGAGACGCCGCTTGGCAGGCTATTTGTCATTTCTCTGCCGCACACTGCGTATACCGACGACGTACGCCTCGCTCGCATTGTTCCAGCCTACACGTCTAGCGGCGGCAAGCACCATGCTCAGACATATTCACCCTGTGCACCCAGTGCCAGCGGTCGACTGCCTGGTGGCTACGGACGCCTCACAAGCCGCTATAGGGCTCGCCACACCGACGGGACAAACGTGGACGGTTCCGAACACGCACAGCACCCATATTTATGATGCGGAACAGCGTGCCGCTTTACTGGGCCTGATTGCAGCGTATGCAAGCGGATATTCCTGCCCCTTAATTATAACTGACAATGTAGCAGTCCTGTATAACCTCAGTCGCCGTCGTGTCTCCTCAGCCTTATTACCACTCTTTAACACACGTGCGTTTCAGCAACCGTTCCGAATGGCCTATGTACCATCACGCGTCAACCCGGCTGACGCCCCGTCAAGACCCACAACAACGCCACTCAGTGGCGATGGGCCGTTGGCCCGCCAACGGAGTGGCGTCAGTCGGGTTAGACACGTCAGACCAGTCAGACGGCCATCGGAACGGTGGCACCCACCGTGACCAGCTAGTACTACTGCGTCTACGTTTCATCTTCTTCTAACCAGCTGCCTCTGCACTGCGTTTTTCCACGTATATAAGTACCCCGATTCACACCATGTTTTACCTATGTACATCTGACCTATGCCGTCATAATATGTGTTTTACAATCGCTGTGACGATTGCCATGTATACAGTTTTACTCGTTTGAAGTGTATGCCGTTTGTTATGTGTTAGCCATACTTTGAATGAGCAAATAATAAAAATTGTCTGGAATAATAAAAAAAAAAAAAAACACCACAACAACGAGTGGCGGTTGCACACAACAACGCCACTCAGTGGCGATGGGCCGTTGGCCCGCCAACGGAGTGGCGTCAGTCGGGTTAGACACGTCAGACCAGTCAGACGTGTTTATCCCTGTTCCTCTGCTTTCGCTGAATACACCGGCTTTCACCGGTAGTATTCGCGCTCTCTGCCCCCAGGCATGCCGGGTGGGGAGGTTCAGCGAGGATCCAACGACCATTCTTTGGGTGCCGCCGCCGCGTCAGCAGTGTCTCCACCGGCTCCATCTCGTACTTCGCCGCCACCACCAACTCCCGCCACGCAGCGCGGCACGCGGAGCCGTCCACCGGCGTGGGCATCCACGCTGGTGGAGAAACTGGACGCGGTGATGAGCCGCCTCAACGTTGAACCTGCACCAACACCTCAGGTCAGTGTTCCTAGACCGGCTTCGTTTGCCGACATAGGCCTTGACGGGCTCGACGACGACGAACCGGACGAGGTTCACGACCTACCTCGCGCAGCGTCGGACACGACTTCAACGGCGTCAACCCTGCCTACGCAAGGCGCCGTGACACGGTGGGCGGCCCGCTTGAGAGAGTACGTCGACGCTCGCCGAGTGACTCTAAAACAACGGGATCTCCACGAGTACAGGGCCATCCTCAATCTCTCGACGGTCTATCACCAGTTGCCTAGCGGAGAGCAGCACTGGTTTAAAAACCGATTGAAGACCCTGCTAACAGCAGCATTGTACGGGTGGACTGCGGCAATACACTCAGAAAACTCAGCCGAGGCACGCTTGCTCGACTTAGATGTTCCCGCAGAACATCTACAACCACCCAGTCGGCGCTACCCAACACGCCGACAGCCTCGCTCCCCTGGACGACGGTTCCCACGCGGTCGGGGAAAGGGGCTCAAGCCCAGTCTACGACCTCGCCAATCCCCAGGTCGCCCTTGAGGCGGTCTGGGAGCAGCTGGCCAGCCTCGCGCCCCTTGCCGACGGCTTGCCAGATGGCCAGCCGGTGACCTCACTGCTGCGCAGTCCGACTACGTCACCTACGTATCATGATCTATTACCGACATCCTCCAATTGGCTCGACGACCTTCTGAGTACGCAGCTGAGTGACGACGCCGTCAATGCCGCCGCCGAAGCGCTAGAAGACCTTCCTGCAGATCTCCTGGATCCCGTCACACGCGACAGACACATCACGGACCACGGAATGATTATGTCTTTTCAATGGCATGAGCGTCAAGCCATCGCCAACGAGCTACAGGCTGAAACTCCGGCATCATCTTCGCCTGCGTCACAGACCAGCGCTACCGACCAACCGTCTTTACTGCCATGTTTGCAACCACCGACTGCACGGCGATACCGTCAGCTCACCTTACCGGATATGCAGGGGTTGCGAACTTTGCCGGCGCAACCATTCTACCCGGCGCACGTTCGCAACATGCTTACACAGGGCATACGCACGACTATCGTCCCGACGGCACGTGGCACGTGGAAAACGACTAAGCCAACGACCTTTCTGGATCAGCTTATACCACAACTAGTGCGCAACAATATCCTGGCCGAAACCTCTACTCGCCACGGACCGGTGTTTCGCCTCTTCGCCATTGCCAAGCCAAATGGAACCGCGAGAGTACTATATGATCTCTCACCATTGACGCCACACATCTCGCATTACAGCATACGACTCCCGCGTCCGGCTGACGCCGTGACCCTATTGGCAACTCATCCATCCTGGCGTATGGTCAAATTTGACCTGCGCCACGGATTTTTTCAGCTGCCCTTACATCCGGGATTGTCGTCGCTGTTAAATGTCTCGTACCGACAACGCATGTACCAATGGCAGCGTCTTCCAATGGGCCTCGCCTCTGCACCAGCAATTATGCAAACGGTCAGCATGGCCATAGCTCACGCCTTGGAACACACCCTACATCTACGATGTCTGGCATATCTGGATGACTTCCTGGTTATCGGCCCAGCAGCACAACTATGTCAGGTACACACATACCTCACTCAATGGCAAATTCAGTTAAACATGAACAAATCTTGTTTTCAGCCCACTGACAGGATTGAGTTCTTGGGTTTTACTATCACCGGCGGACAGCACGCATCAATTGACATTACACCCCGCGTGAAGCACCAATTACAGTGTGCGTGTCAAATGGCACCGACGCAGCCCTACTCATGGAGACGCCGCTTGGCAGGCTATTTGTCATTTCTCTGCCGCACACTGCGTATACCGACGACGTACGCCTCGCTCGCATTGTTCCAGCCTACACGTCTAGCGGCGGCAAGCACCATGCTCAGACATATTCACCCTGTGCACCCAGTGCCAGCGGTCGACTGCCTGGTGGCTACGGACGCCTCACAAGCCGCTATAGGGCTCGCCACACCGACGGGACAAACGTGGACGGTTCCGAACACGCACAGCACCCATATTTATGATGCGGAACAGCGTGCCGCTTTACTGGGCCTGATTGCAGCGTATGCAAGCGGATATTCCTGCCCCTTAATTATAACTGACAATGTAGCAGTCCTGTATAACCTCAGTCGCCGTCGTGTCTCCTCAGCCTTATTACCACTCTTTAACACACGTGCGTTTCAGCAACCGTTCCGAATGGCCTATGTACCATCACGCGTCAACCCGGCTGACGCCCCGTCAAGACCCACAACAACGCCACTCAGTGGCTCTAGAGTCGGGTTAGACACGTCAGACCAGTCAGACGTGTTTATCCCTGTTCCTCTGCTTTCGCTGAATACACCGGCTTTCACCGGTAGTATTCGCGCTCTCTGCCCCCAGGCATGCCGGGTGGGGAGGTTCAGCGAGGATCCAACGACCATTCTTTGGGTGCCGCCGCCGCGTCAGCAGTGTCTCCACCGGCTCCATCTCGTACTTCGCCGCCACCACCAACTCCCGCCACGCAGCGCGGCACGCGGAGCCGTCCACCGGCGTGGGCATCCACGCTGGTGGAGAAACTGGACGCGGTGATGAGCCGCCTCAACGTTGAACCTGCACCAACACCTCAGGTCAGTGTTCCTAGACCGGCTTCGTTTGCCGACATAGGCCTTGACGGGCTCGACGACGACGAACCGGACGAGGTTCACGACCTACCTCGCGCAGCGTCGGACACGACTTCAACGGCGTCAACCCTGCCTACGCAAGGCGCCGTGACACGGTGGGCGGCCCGCTTGAGAGAGTACGTCGACGCTCGCCGAGTGACTCTAAAACAACGGGATCTCCACGAGTACAGGGCCATCCTCAATCTCTCGACGGTCTATCACCAGTTGCCTAGCGGAGAGCAGCACTGGTTTAAAAACCGATTGAAGACCCTGCTAACAGCAGCATTGTACGGGTGGACTGCGGCAATACACTCAGAAAACTCAGCCGAGGCACGCTTGCTCGACTTAGATGTTCCCGCAGAACATCTACAACCACCCAGTCGGCGCTACCCAACACGCCGACAGCCTCGCTCCCCTGGACGACGGTTCCCACGCGGTCGGGGAAAGGGGCTCAAGCCCAGTCTACGACCTCGCCAATCCCCAGGTCGCCCTTGAGGCGGTCTGGGAGCAGCTGGCCAGCCTCGCGCCCCTTGCCGACGGCTTGCCAGATGGCCAGCCGGTGACCTCACTGCTGCGCAGTCCGACTACGTCACCTACGTATCATGATCTATTACCGACATCCTCCAATTGGCTCGACGACCTTCTGAGTACGCAGCTGAGTGACGACGCCGTCAATGCCGCCGCCGAAGCGCTAGAAGACCTTCCTGCAGATCTCCTGGATCCCGTCACACGCGACAGACACATCACGGACCACGGAATGATTATGTCTTTTCAATGGCATGAGCGTCAAGCCATCGCCAACGAGCTACAGGCTGAAACTCCGGCATCATCTTCGCCTGCGTCACAGACCAGCGCTACCGACCAACCGTCTTTACTGCCATGTTTGCAACCACCGACTGCACGGCGATACCGTCAGCTCACCTTACCGGATATGCAGGGGTTGCGAACTTTGCCGGCGCAACCATTCTACCCGGCGCACGTTCGCAACATGCTTACACAGGGCATACGCACGACTATCGTCCCGACGGCACGTGGCACGTGGAAAACGACTAAGCCAACGACCTTTCTGGATCAGCTTATACCACAACTAGTGCGCAACAATATCCTGGCCGAAACCTCTACTCGCCACGGACCGGTGTTTCGCCTCTTCGCCATTGCCAAGCCAAATGGAACCGCGAGAGTACTATATGATCTCTCACCATTGACGCCACACATCTCGCATTACAGCATACGACTCCCGCGTCCGGCTGACGCCGTGACCCTATTGGCAACTCATCCATCCTGGCGTATGGTCAAATTTGACCTGCGCCACGGATTTTTTCAGCTGCCCTTACATCCGGGATTGTCGTCGCTGTTAAATGTCTCGTACCGACAACGCATGTACCAATGGCAGCGTCTTCCAATGGGCCTCGCCTCTGCACCAGCAATTATGCAAACGGTCAGCATGGCCATAGCTCACGCCTTGGAACACACCCTACATCTACGATGTCTGGCATATCTGGATGACTTCCTGGTTATCGGCCCAGCAGCACAACTATGTCAGGTACACACATACCTCACTCAATGGCAAATTCAGTTAAACATGAACAAATCTTGTTTTCAGCCCACTGACAGGATTGAGTTCTTGGGTTTTACTATCACCGGCGGACAGCACGCATCAATTGACATTACACCCCGCGTGAAGCACCAATTACAGTGTGCGTGTCAAATGGCACCGACGCAGCCCTACTCATGGAGACGCCGCTTGGCAGGCTATTTGTCATTTCTCTGCCGCACACTGCGTATACCGACGACGTACGCCTCGCTCGCATTGTTCCAGCCTACACGTCTAGCGGCGGCAAGCACCATGCTCAGACATATTCACCCTGTGCACCCAGTGCCAGCGGTCGACTGCCTGGTGGCTACGGACGCCTCACAAGCCGCTATAGGGCTCGCCACACCGACGGGACAAACGTGGACGGTTCCGAACACGCACAGCACCCATATTTATGATGCGGAACAGCGTGCCGCTTTACTGGGCCTGATTGCAGCGTATGCAAGCGGATATTCCTGCCCCTTAATTATAACTGACAATGTAGCAGTCCTGTATAACCTCAGTCGCCGTCGTGTCTCCTCAGCCTTATTACCACTCTTTAACACACGTGCGTTTCAGCAACCGTTCCGAATGGCCTATGTACCATCACGCGTCAACCCGGCTGACGCCCCGTCAAGACCCACAACAACGCCACTCAGTGGCGATGGGCCGTTGGCCCGCCAACGGAGTGGCGTCAGTCGGGTTAGACACGTCAGACCAGTCAGACGGCCATCGGAACGGTGGCACCCACCGTGACCAGCTAGTACTACTGCGTCTACGTTTCATCTTCTTCTAACCAGCTGCCTCTGCACTGCGTTTTTCCACGTATATAAGTACCCCGATTCACACCATGTTTTACCTATGTACATCTGACCTATGCCGTCATAATATGTGTTTTACAATCGCTGTGACGATTGCCATGTATACAGTTTTACTCGTTTGAAGTGTATGCCGTTTGTTATGTGTTAGCCATACTTTGAATGAGCAAATAATAAAAATTGTCTGGAATAATAATAATAAAAAAAAAAAAAAAAAAAAAAAATATGGGTACGGGTGGACTAAAGTACGGGTGGACTGCGGCAATACACTCAGAAAACTCAGCCGAGGCACGCTTGCTCGACTTAGATGTTCCCGCAGAACATCTACAACCACCCAGTCGGCGCTACCCAACACGCCGACAGCCTCGCTCCCCTGGACGACGGTTCCCACGCGGTCGGGGAAAGGGGCTCAAGCCCAGTCTACGACCTCGCCAATCCCCAGGTCGCCCTTGAGGCGGTCTGGGAGCAGCTGGCCAGCCTCGCGCCCCTTGCCGACGGCTTGCCAGATGGCCAGCCGGTGACCTCACTGCTGCGCAGTCCGACTACGTCACCTACGTATCATGATCTATTACCGACATCCTCCAATTGGCTCGACGACCTTCTGAGTACGCAGCTGAGTGACGACGCCGTCAATGCCGCCGCCGAAGCGCTAGAAGACCTTCCTGCAGATCTCCTGGATCCCGTCACACGCGACAGACACATCACGGACCACGGAATGATTATGTCTTTTCAATGGCATGAGCGTCAAGCCATCGCCAACGAGCTACAGGCTGAAACTCCGGCATCATCTTCGCCTGCGTCACAGACCAGCGCTACCGACCAACCGTCTTTACTGCCATGTTTGCAACCACCGACTGCACGGCGATACCGTCAGCTCACCTTACCGGATATGCAGGGGTTGCGAACTTTGCCGGCGCAACCATTCTACCCGGCGCACGTTCGCAACATGCTTACACAGGGCATACGCACGACTATCGTCCCGACGGCACGTGGCACGTGGAAAACGACTAAGCCAACGACCTTTCTGGATCAGCTTATACCACAACTAGTGCGCAACAATATCCTGGCCGAAACCTCTACTCGCCACGGACCGGTGTTTCGCCTCTTCGCCATTGCCAAGCCAAATGGAACCGCGAGAGTACTATATGATCTCTCACCATTGACGCCACACATCTCGCATTACAGCATACGACTCCCGCGTCCGGCTGACGCCGTGACCCTATTGGCAACTCATCCATCCTGGCGTATGGTCAAATTTGACCTGCGCCACGGATTTTTTCAGCTGCCCTTACATCCGGGATTGTCGTCGCTGTTAAATGTCTCGTACCGACAACGCATGTACCAATGGCAGCGTCTTCCAATGGGCCTCGCCTCTGCACCAGCAATTATGCAAACGGTCAGCATGGCCATAGCTCACGCCTTGGAACACACCCTACATCTACGATGTCTGGCATATCTGGATGACTTCCTGGTTATCGGCCCAGCAGCACAACTATGTCAGGTACACACATACCTCACTCAATGGCAAATTCAGTTAAACATGAACAAATCTTGTTTTCAGCCCACTGACAGGATTGAGTTCTTGGGTTTTACTATCACCGGCGGACAGCACGCATCAATTGACATTACACCCCGCGTGAAGCACCAATTACAGTGTGCGTGTCAAATGGCACCGACGCAGCCCTACTCATGGAGACGCCGCTTGGCAGGCTATTTGTCATTTCTCTGCCGCACACTGCGTATACCGACGACGTACGCCTCGCTCGCATTGTTCCAGCCTACACGTCTAGCGGCGGCAAGCACCATGCTCAGACATATTCACCCTGTGCACCCAGTGCCAGCGGTCGACTGCCTGGTGGCTACGGACGCCTCACAAGCCGCTATAGGGCTCGCCACACCGACGGGACAAACGTGGACGGTTCCGAACACGCACAGCACCCATATTTATGATGCGGAACAGCGTGCCGCTTTACTGGGCCTGATTGCAGCGTATGCAAGCGGATATTCCTGCCCCTTAATTATAACTGACAATGTAGCAGTCCTGTATAACCTCAGTCGCCGTCGTGTCTCCTCAGCCTTATTACCACTCTTTAACACACGTGCGTTTCAGCAACCGTTCCGAATGGCCTATGTACCATCACGCGTCAACCCGGCTGACGCCCCGTCAAGACCCACAACAACGCCACTCAGTGGCGATGGGCCGTTGGCCCGCCAACGGAGTGGCGTCAGTCGGGTTAGACACGTCAGACCAGACAGACGGCCATCGGAACGGTGGCACCCACCGTGACCAGCTAGTACTACTGCGTCTACGTTTCATCTTCTTCTAACCAGCTGCCTCTGCACTGCGTTTTTCCACGTATATAAGTACCCCCGATTCACACCATGTTTTACCTATGTACATCTGACCTATGCCGTCATAATATGTGTTTTACAATCGCTGTGACGATTGCCATGTATACAGTTTTACTCGTTTGAAGTGTATGCCGTTTGTTATGTGTTAGCCATACTTTGAATGAGCAAATAATAAAAATTGTCTGGAATAATAAAAAAAAAAAGTAAGTAATTTTTTTTTTTTTTTTTTTTTTTTTTTTTTTTTATTATTCCAGACAATTTTTATTATTTGCTCATTCAAAGTATGGCTAACACATAACAAACGGCATACACTTCAAACGAGTAAAACTGTATACATGGCAATCGTCACAGCGATTGTAAAACACATATTATGACGGCATAGGTCAGATGTACATAGGTAAAACATGGTGTGAATCGGGGTACTTATATACGTGGAAAAACGCAGTGCAGAGGCAGCTGGTTAGAAGAAGATGAAACGTAGACGCAGTAGTACTAGCTGGTCACGGTGGGTGCCACCGTTCCGATGGCCGTCTGACTGGTCTGACGTGTCTAACCCGACTGACGCCACTCCGTTGGCGGGCCAACGGCCCATCGCCACTGAGTGGCGTTGTTGTGGGTCTTGACGGGGCGTCAGCCGGGTTGACGCGTGATGGTACATAGGCCATTCGGAACGGTTGCTGAAACGCACGTGTGTTAAAGAGTGGTAATAAGGCTGAGGAGACACGACGGCGACTGAGGTTATACAGGACTGCTACATTGTCAGTTATAATTAAGGGGCAGGAATATCCGCTTGCATACGCTGCAATCAGGCCCAGTAAAGCGGCACGCTGTTCCGCATCATAAATATGGGTGCTGTGCGTGTTCGGAACCGTCCACGTTTGTCCCGTCGGTGTGGCGAGCCCTATAGCGGCTTGTGAGGCGTCCGTAGCCACCAGGCAGTCGACCGCTGGCACTGGGTGCACAGGGTGAATATGTCTGAGCATGGTGCTTGCCGCCGCTAGACGTGTAGGCTGGAACAATGCGAGCGAGGCGTACGTCGTCGGTATACGCAGTGTGCGGCAGAGAAATGACAAATAGCCTGCCAAGCGGCGTCTCCATGAGTAGGGCTGCGTCGGTGCCATTTGACACGCACACTGTAATTGGTGCTTCACGCGGGGTGTAATGTCAATTGATGCGTGCTGTCCGCCGGTGATAGTAAAACCCAAGAACTCAATCCTGTCAGTGGGCTGAAAACAAGATTTGTTCATGTTTAACTGAATTTGCCATTGAGTGAGGTATGTGTGTACCTGACATAGTTGTGCTGCTGGGCCGATAACCAGGAAGTCATCCAGATATGCCAGACATCGTAGATGTAGGGTGTGTTCCAAGGCGTGAGCTATGGCCATGCTGACCGTTTGCATAATTGCTGGTGCAGAGGCGAGGCCCATTGGAAGACGCTGCCATTGGTACATGCGTTGTCGGTACGAGACATTTAACAGCGACGACAATCCCGGATGTAAGGGCAGCTGAAAAAATCCGTGGCGCAGGTCAAATTTGACCATACGCCAGGATGGATGAGTTGCCAATAGGGTCACGGCGTCAGCCGGACGCGGGAGTCGTATGCTGTAATGCGAGATGTGTGGCGTCAATGGTGAGAGATCATATAGTACTCTCGCGGTTCCATTTGGCTTGGCAATGGCGAAGAGGCGAAACACCGGTCCGTGGCGAGTAGAGGTTTCGGCCAGGATATTGTTGCGCACTAGTTGTGGTATAAGCTGATCCAGAAAGGTCGTTGGCTTAGTCGTTTTCCACGTGCCACGTGCCGTCGGGACGATAGTCGTGCGTATGCCCTGTGTAAGCATGTTGCGAACGTGCGCCGGGTAGAATGGTTGCGCCGGCAAAGTTCGCAACCCCTGCATATCCGGTAAGGTGAGCTGACGGTATCGCCGTGCAGTCGGTGGTTGCAAACATGGCAGTAAAGACGGTTGGTCGGTAGCGCTGGTCTGTGACGCAGGCGAAGATGATGCCGGAGTTTCAGCCTGTAGCTCGTTGGCGATGGCTTGACGCTCATGCCATTGAAAAGACATAATCATTCCGTGGTCCGTGATGTGTCTGTCGCGTGTGACGGGATCCAGGAGATCTGCAGGAAGGTCTTCTAGCGCTTCGGCGGCGGCATTGACGGCGTCGTCACTCAGCTGCGTACTCAGAAGGTCGTCGAGCCAATTGGAGGATGTCGGTAATAGATCATGATACGTAGGTGACGTAGTCGGACTGCGCAGCAGTGAGGTCACCGGCTGGCCATCTGGCAAGCCGTCGGCAAGGGGCGCGAGGCTGGCCAGCTGCTCCCAGACCGCCTCAAGGGCGACCTGGGGATTGGCGAGGTCGTAGACTGGGCTTGAGCCCCTTTCCCCGACCGCGTGGGAACCGTCGTCCAGGGGAGCGAGGCTGTCGGCGTGTTGGGTAGCGCCGACTGGGTGGTTGTAGATGTTCTGCGGGAACATCTAAGTCGAGCAAGCGTGCCTCGGCTGAGTTTTCTGAGTGTATTGCCGCAGTCCACCCGTACAATGCTGCTGTTAGCAGGGTCTTCAATCGGTTTTTAAACCAGTGCTGCTCTCCGCTAGGCAACTGGTGATAGACCGTCGAGAGATTGAGGATGGCCCTGTACTCGTGGAGATCCCGTTGTTTTAGAGTCACTCGGCGAGCGTCGACGTACTCTCTCAAGCGGGCCGCCCACCGTGTCACGGCGCCTTGCGTAGGCAGGGTTGACGCCGTTGAAGTCGTGTCCGACGCTGCGCGAGGTAGGTCGTGAACCTCGTCCGGTTCGTCGTCGTCGAGCCCGTCAAGGCCTATGTCGGCAAACGAAGCCGGTCTAGGAACACTGACCTGAGGTGTTGGTGCAGGTTCAACGTTGAGGCGGCTCATCACCGCGTCCAGTTTCTCCACCAGCGTGGATGCCCACGCCGGTGGACGGCTCCGCGTGCCGCGCTGCGTGGCGGGAGTTGGTGGTGGCGGCGAAGTACGAGATGGAGCCGGTGGAGACACTGCTGACGCGGCGGCGGCACCCAAAGAATGGTCGTTGGATCCTCGCTGAACCTCCCCACCCGGCATGCCTGGGGGCAGAGAGCGCGAATACTACCGGTGAAAGCCGGTGTATTCAGCGAAAGCAGAGGAACAGGGATAAACACGTCTGACTGGTCTGACGTGTCTAACCCGACTCAGCAACCGCATCATCCCGGCATAGGTCGAGGATGATGCAACGCTTGGACTATCAGGAGGATCACAGTCGCAAGAAAAACTTGCGCATCGCCGGCCTGCAGGAGCGCCCGCAGGAAACCGCTGAGCAGACCTTGGAGCTGGTGAACACGATGATCCAGGAAAAGCTGGAGTTGCCGGTGGCTACCATTGAACATGCCCATCGAGTGGGTGCTCCTTCTGCAGCTCGCCCTCGCAACATCGTCGTACGCTTCGACAAGTTCCCTGCGCGCGAGGCTGTTCTGCGTAATGCAAAAAAATTGAAGGGCACCAAAACTTCGATCTATGAAGACTTGTGCGCTAACTCAGTGGCCCGTAAACAAGAACAAATGCCGAAACTGAAGCAGGCCAGAATGGAGGGGAAGATTGCATATTTTCGTCACACTCGTCTCATCATAAAAGAGAAAATCCATCCATCTGCTGCATCATCACCAATCGTCAGCCTGGATACGCCCGTGGCTACTGGAGCCGCCACTGCGACGAACAACTTGACAGGTTCAATGACCGCGGCGTGCACGCGTACGAGCACTGCTGCAACCGAGGCAACGCATTCGCCAGCTGGTGCAGATATGACGTCACCCATCCACAGCGAACCAGCGCAGGCTTCGGGCTGCGTCAAGTGGAAGGCGGCTTCAGCGACACCAACTGAGGCGGGTGACAAGCCACAGAAAAAGCAGAGGGCGCCGAAAAGGAAGTAAATTGTTTCGTGTTTCTTCTTCTGTTATCTAAACAGATAGTCATGACGATGTTTAACAATAACCACTCACTTCCTATGATTGACTATGAGTCTGATGTTGATGACTTAGACATTGATTCTATATATCAGCGAAGTTGCGAAAATTCTGCTGTCAATACGCAGCTCATTTCACCAAGTGAAATCGGTATTATTGACACAGAAAAACTTACTGTATGTAACCTTAATATTAGATCGATTCCTAGGAATTTGCAGACGTTTCAAGATACTGTCATGTCCAATGTGAAGGGTTTTGATGTTTTTGGGTTTTCGGAAACACGTCTTGAGTCGCATCTAACGCCACTTTATAAGCTAGCTGGCTATCAAATGTATAATTGTTGTCGAAATGTCCATGGAGGCGGCGTATCGTTGTATGTCTCAACCAAGTACCGATCTCACCAGGTGAATGATCTGACAAAAATGGAAAACTATATTGAAGCCATAGGTGTTGAATTGTTGATTGAGCAAGCATCTTACATCATTATATGTGTATATAGAACTCCTGCTGGCAATTTTGTTAAGTTTCAACAATCTATGTATGATGTTCTTTCGAGTGCTTGTACATATAAAAATAGCCATTTTATCATTCTTGGTGACTTCAACATAAATTTGCACAATAATGAAGATAATAACGTCTCTGAGTTTATAAATTTGATGTATTCATTTTCTTGTCGTCAATTAATCGATAGACCTACACGAGTTACAGAGACGTCAGCATCACTGTTGGATCATTTATGGACAACTTTAATCTGCGAAAATACTGCAAACTACATTATATCAAGTGACGTCAGTGATCACTACCCTGTAGTGAGTCAGTTTCAGTCAAAAAAACCAACAATGGTAACTCAGTGTGTGAACAAGAGGTGTTTTACATCCATTGCCATTAGTAAGTTCAAGTCTAGTGTTGAACATGCAGACTGGACTGATGTTTATGAACAAGCATGCCCTAATGCAGCTTACAATCACTTTCACGGCATATTTTGCCAAATGTTTGACAAATACTTCAGCATGAGTAAAGTCATTAAACACAGAAAATCTTTTAGTTGTCCGTATATAAGTGCATCTTTGAAAAAATGCATCACAGAAAAACAGAGGCTCCAAAGACTTGCAAAGAAGTGGCCAATCACATTCCGCAATGAGTACAAACGGTACCGTAATAAGTTGACCGCTGCACTGCGAACGGCTAAGAACCAATATTACAAACACATTTTGACATCGAATCAAGGTTGCCCAAAGGAGCAATGGAGAACCATCAATCATTTATTAGGAAGACATGAAGATTATAATAGTCAGATTGTGCTTATACCAACGAGTAAAGATGTACCAGAAGCGTTCAACGATCACTTCCTCAACGTGTGCCAAACATCTGAAAATGAATGTAAGTTTGAAAATTATCTAGATGAATCTCCACTTTTTTCGATGTTCATGTACCCTACTTGCGTCTCTGAAGTTAAAAATGTTCTAAATGCATTTAACTCGCGGACATCAGGAATTGATCATATTCCTCCATTTTTGCTGAAAACTGTCTCTGATTCTATCTCTCCTCCGCTAGCCCATATAATCAACCTAACACTTGAAAATGGCATATTTCCAGACAGACTAAAAGTGGCTAAAGTAATCCCAATACCAAAATCCGGGGATCTGCAAAACATCAAAAACTACAGACCCATATCTATTTTACCGGCTTTTAATAAAGTGTTTGAGAAAATTGTCAGTATTAGGCTAACTAAGTATCTAGAGACCAACAAATTCATCACCTCATCTCAACATGGCTTCCGCAAATTACATTCAACTGAATCCGCAGTTCTACAATTAACAAATCACATATACAAATGTCTCGAAAATAAAGATCAAATTGTGGCCGTTTTCCTAGATCTCTCCAAGGCGTTTGATACGTTGGATCACGTTATTTTACTAAAAAAATTAGAAAACTTTGGTATAAGAGGCGCCGCACTTAAGTTATTCCGTAGTTACCTAAAAAATCGTGAACAATGTGTTTTATGCAATAACTCGTACTCCACAAAAAAACTCATACATAAAGGTGTTCCACAGGGCTCGGTATTAGGTCCAATCCTATTCTCAGTTTACATTAATGATATAATAAATGCAAGTAGCGAACTTGAGTATGTACTTTACGCAGATGATACTACATTATTGCTATCTGACAACAACATTGCTAATCTCAAATCGAGACTAGAAAATGAACTTGACAAAATCATGTCCTGGTTAAAATCAAACAAATTAAAACTCAATACAACAAAAACAAAGTGTATGCTTTTTCAGAACCGTTCAATGAATTACTACCTGCCACCAATCAGGATCGATGATGCAGTCATCGAATGTGTTAAAAACTTCAAATTCCTTGGAGTTATCGTTGATGAAAATCTTAATTGGAGACCACATATTGAACAACTTTGTCTTAAATTATCGAAATTAACAGGGATTATGTATAGAATACGGCATAATCTCACTACTGAATCCATGATTACAATATATTATACACTTTTTCACTCTCATTTAATCTATTGTATTTCAATTTGGGCGAGTACATGGCCAACTTTTATTGATAAAATAGCTGTGTACCAGAAGAAATTCTTTCGCTGTATCTTCTTTTTGAAAAAATTTGAATCGACTGAAAAATGCCTCAAGACATCACAACTCCTTAATTTCCAAAATCTTCACAAAGTATATACACTTCTTAGCATTTATAAAAACATGAAACATGGAGACGCATTTAAATTTGTCAATAGCAACCGTCCAACCAGGAGTAATGCTGTTAATATTAGTTGCCCTGGATTTCGAACAACTCTTTTCAAAAACAGTATACTTTGCAATGGACCTGCAATTTTTAACCAACTTCCTATTGAACTTAAATCCGATCTCACTAGAACTTCATATGCTACATTTAAAACCAAAATTAAGAAACATTACCTGACTTTGCAAAACCAACGTTGAAGTCACCAAGCAGTCTGTACGGTTTTGAGCTTGTTGTAACTCTTCCTGCAGTTACTGTTCTCGTTGTCGTGTATAACCGTGTTTTCAACTATGAGCTTGCTATATATGAGTGTTTAATTCTTGTCTTCGTTTTGTATTTTTGCCAAATTTGCCATTACTGTTCATAATTTCATGTGAAAATTGTATTTGATATTCGTTCGTCGTCGAGCTGTGGCTCGACGAATTGATGCCTCTCACCACTGCTATGTTACTGATGTTTGTTGATGATGATGGCAATACATTTGAAATTACAATTACAAATTACACACACACACACACACACACACACACACACACACACACACACACACACACACACACACACACACACACACACACACACACACACACACACACACACACACACACACACACACACACACACACACACACACACACACACACACACACACACACACACACACACACACACACACACACACACACACACACACACACACACACACACACACACACACACACACACACACACACACACACACACACACACACACACACACACACACACACACACACACACACACACACACACACACACACACACACACACACACACACACACACACACACACACACACACACACACACACACACACACACACACACACACACACACACACACACACACACACACACACACACACACACACACACACACACACACACACACACACACACACACACACACACACACACACACACACACACACACACACACACACACACACACACACACACACACACACACACACACACACACACACACACACACACACACACACACACACACACACACACACACACACACACACACACACACACACACACACACACACACACACACACACACACACACACACACACACACACACACACACACACACACACACACACACACACACACACACACACACACACACACACACACACACACACACACACACACACACACACACACACACACACACACACACACACACACACACACACACACATACACACACACATACACACACACACACACACACACACACACACACACACACACACACACACACACACACACACACACACACACACACACACACACACACACACACACACACACACACACACACACACACACACACACACACACACACACACACACACACACACACACACACACACACACACACACACACACACACACACACACACACACACACACACACACACACACACACACACACACACACACACACACACACACACACACACACACACACACACACACACACACACACACACACACACACACACACACACACACACACACACACACACACACACACACACACACACTCTGTCTGCCTGAATGTCTGCCACACTGAGTCTGCCTGAATTCACACACCGCACCATGATCAACGCATTCATACTATCGATATTGTCATTTTGTAGTACGGTGTATGGAACAGCCGGAATCACGCAGCTTCGACGACTACAACGGATATTGAATTTTTGCGCCCGAATCCTATCTAACAAGAGGAAATACGACCACATTTCATCAGCATACGAATTACTACAATTGCCGACCATTGAACAACTCATCACGAACAATAGAAAACGACTTCTATCTATGATCTTCAAAACGCAGCGACCAGCACAGCTATACCGTACAATCCAAATACGCAATCTCCAGTCGAATATCCTACGTCATACGAACACAATATCAATTCCGAGGACGAATACTGATGCGGGACACAGAAGACTTAATTATTTTGCCTCGAAACTCTTTTGAAAATTGCTTCCTATCTGTCTATAAATTTGTGTCTCTTCTTTTCTTTCTTTTTTTATATTCTTTTTTTGTGTGTGTGTTGATTATTGCAATGAAAAGCGCCTATTATGTTGCGATTGCAATAAATGCTATTATTATTATTATTATTATTATTACACACACACACACACACACACACACACACACACACACACACACACACACACACACACACACACACACACACACACACACACACACACACACACACACACACACACACACACACACACACACACACACACACACACACACACACACACACACACACACACACACACACACACACACACACACACACACACACACACACACACACACACACACACACACACACACACACACACACACACACACACACACACACACACACACACACACACACACACACACACACACACACACACACACACACACACACACACACACACACACACACACACACACACACACACACACACACACACACACACACACACACACACACACACACACACACACACACACACACACACACACACACACACACATACACACACACACACACATCGAGCCTATTTACAACATATTTGAAAGTAGTTTAAATACAGGCAAAGTTCCCAACGATTGGAAGCAAGCATGGATTGCACCAATATTCAAAAGTGGTGCAAAGAATGATCCAAGGAACTATAGACCCATATCATTGACATGTGTACTCTGCAAGATATGTGAGGGCATTATAAGTAAGGAATGGGTGGACTATCTGGAAAAACACAAAATTGTGTCTGAAAAACAGTATGGCTTCAGAAGAAAACTGTCGTGTCAAACGAACTTGTTGGACTTTTACTCAAAAGTCACTGACAACCTGCAAGAAAGGGATGGATGGGTGGATTGCATCTACCTAGACATGAAAAAGGCCTTCGACAAGGTACCAAGAACTAGGTTGCTATGGAAACTGAAGTATGTTGGAGGTATTGAGGGAAGGTTGCACGAGTGGATGGAGGACTATCTGACTGACAGGACGATGTGCACGAGTGTGAGAGGCGTAAGATCAGCATGGGGAAAAGTTAGTAGCGGTGTGCCACAGGGGTCGGTATTGGGCCCAACTATGTTTTTGATTTATATAAATGATATATTTGAAGGTGTAGAGAATTATATGAGTCTATTCGCTGACGATGCAAAATTGATGAAGAACGTGAGATCCAAGGAAGACTGCAAACTGCTGCAAAAGGACCTAGACCAAATTCATCAATGGAGTATAGACTGGAACATGGAATTCAATCATATGAAATGCCATCACATGAAACTCGGAAAGAGTAAATATCGCCCGAGCTACGAGTATAACATAGGAGGACATTTAATAGAAGAGGTGGATGAAGAAAAGGACCTGGGTATAATTTTTCAGAATAATTTATCATGTGGACGACATATAGGCAAAGTAGTAAGTATGGCGTATCAAACAATAGCGCAAATTAGAACAGTATTTAATTATTTAGACTGCGAAACACTACAAAAAGTTATGGTTGCTATAATAAGACCCAAGTTGGAGTATGCTGAACCTGTGTGGACGCCATACAAAAAGAAAGATATAGCAAAATTAGAGAAGTTTCAAAAAATATTTTCGAAAATGATTCCGGAACTAGAGAAATTACCATATGAAGATAGACTAAAAAGACTTGGCTTGAAGACACTGCAGGAACGGAGGGAGAGAGGAGATTTAATTGCCGTTTTCAAGTATTTAAATGAGTATGACACAGGATTTGACATTTCGGAATACAAACAAAAAGAAGGAAGACGAGGACACAACAGGAAACTAAAGAAAACCAGATGCCGCAGCGACTTGAGGAAATATGGCTTCCCGTTTAGGTGCATTACCAAATGGAATTCTTTGAGCAATGATGTTGTGGCAGCCTCAACCATTAGTTCCTTTAAGTCGTTGTTGGACAAATGTGGCAATTGAGACGGGACAGCTCGAGCCATGCTCATCTCCCGTAAATTCAACTCGGTGAGAACACACACACACACACACACACAGTATTATATACGACGGACCAAGAATATTCAACGGTCTGCCGTCAGAAATAAAAGAACTTCTTATAGAAGGAAGCTTTACCAAATTCAAAAAAGAGTTAAGAAAACATTTGCTGGCCAAACAATACTCCAGTGTACCGTGATGCTTATATATATATATATATATATATATATATATATATATATATATATATATATATCTATATATATGTGCAAGTATATGCGATTGTGTGTTTATATGAAACTCTGTAAATGTGTCTGTATGAATGTACATGCATGCGAGTGTGCATACAAGCCTGCGTGTATGCATGTATTCATCCTGCGTGTGATCTATATTTGATTGTTGTCGACTATATAAATACCAGAATGAATGTGGTGCTAGTTAGCAAATAGTAGTAGTCCTTCTTAGTGTTCAAGTATCAGTCCGAAAAGAAGCGTGAGCTTGTCGAACTATTGTCACATGTGCTTATATGTCGTGTATAAGTACTCGTGTACACGTACTATTGACTGAACTGCTTGTATGAGTGACCAATAAACTTACTTACTTACTTACTTACACACACACACACACACACACACAGCCACACACACACAGAAAGTGAATGGTGAAGAAAGAAGAGAGATGATTTACACCTTAGAATCATCACTAATATAGACAATGTTCTCTAGAGTATAATACGATTTCACCATGCAAATATTTTTTGAGTGTTTTTTGAAAACAGGGATAGAATTGATAGAACGTAGTGTTGGGTAGAGCTTATTGTAAATACGGGGTCCTAAGATAGAGAGACAACGATTATAGTGAGTATGTCTAGAAGGAAAAGCAGGTTCCAGTAAGAGACGAGAACCATCAGTTGACCTAAGTGTACGAGTAAATTTCTTGAAGGATAGAAGTTAAAATAAGTACGAGGGCTTACGGAGAATAAGAGTGGAATGTATTATCAAACAGATGTGGTAGTCAATAAGCGCCTTAATAGGAAGAAGTCCAAATTTTTGTAGATAGGGAGAGATATGAGAGCCAGCAGGGTTAAATAAAGTTTAAATGCCTAAGTGGCAGCTGCTACACGGGAAGAAGCCGAAGCTTATGAACACCCAGGCGTGCCCCGTGCAGCTCGCTGCCACCGCAGAACCGACCCTCTCCACGCTATGGCGCCACAAGGACGTAAGACGTATTAGAGAGGGCCACCTCCCCAGAATGCATGGCACAACTCCTGACTGATATCTGGTACCATCATTTTCTGCTGGGTGGACAGGGGCTGTGGGATTGTAGAATTCGCCCAATGAAATTCTGATCCGCCGGGCTTCGAACCACGGACCTCCCGCTTGTGAGGCGGGTGTGCTAACAACTGCACCACGGAGTCCACACAGTCCAGGGAGATTGTAGATTAGACGACAGGCTTTACTGATAACAGATTGAAGTTTGCGAAGCTGGCGGTGGTTCAGAGAAAGAAAGAGCGAGCAACAGTATTGCAGCCTACTGAGAATGAAAGAATTAGCTAGCTTGAAAGCAGCAGAGACAGTTAAGTATCTTCGGATAGAAGATATTCGCCTAATATGAAAATAACAGACCCTAATGATATCAGAGGTGTATGGCTCAAAAGAAAGAGAATCATCTAGCAAGACACCTAAGCTACGAACAGATTTAGAGAGAGGAACAGATAGACAAGTTAAACTTCTAGAAAATTGAAAAAGGATATATGTTGTCTTTTCCGGATTGAGCTTGAGATGGTGGGACAAAAACCAGGTTTCAATGTCATCCGAGGGAGAAGAAACAGAAGATTGGGAAATAGTATCAGACGAGAGAATAATTAATATATATTTATATATTTACTTTTATTTATTTATCATAATTATTATTTATAATTAATAAATAATTGTGGATGTCATCCGCAAAGATTTGGAAAGTGACATCATGACCATGAAGGATTTCACCTATGGAAGTTAAGTGAATATTGAAGAGGAGAGGGCCTAGGGTGGACCCCTGTGGGACACCGTATGAGAGTGGGAAAGAACCACTACAAGAATCACTGGTACAAACAAGCTGAGATCGTGAAAGAAGATGAGATCGGAATAATGATAGTGCAACGCCACAAATACCTAGGTTGGACAGAGTATTGAGTAGAATTAGATGATCAACAGTGTCAAAAGCCGCAGAGAAGTCCAGTTGAATGAGAAAAACATCCTTACAAGCAAGAGTAGGCTTAAAAATAGAGTCATAGAGGAAGAGAAGCGAGGTTTCTGTTGAGTGAAAACTACGGAGGCCTGATTGTTCAGGGAAAAATAGATCATGGCGCTCAAGGTAGTCCGAAATCTGGACATAAGCGACCATTTCAAGCGATTTGGATAGCCAAGGAATTCTAGAGATGGGACGATAGTTAGACAAACAATTGGTATCAAGGTTAGGTTTTTTCAGGATAGGGACACACACACACACACACACACAGAGACACACGAACATAGGGCATATCCGGTGCAACTTCAGAAGTACTTCGGAAATACATGTTAGCGTTCGAGTAATGCTTGACAGCGACCGTTCTTAACCCTTTTCAATGTTTGCATCCTTGTTTTCAAATCAACAGTCAGCTATCGCACCCTCCTAGGTACTTCATAGCTATGTAAATAGATTAAAAATCAGACGATCAAATAACAAAACCTTTTTAATCAATTTCCTTTAATGGGATCAAGCAAACAAAAATCTTCTAGGAAAAAATATACAACATAGATATAATTATACAATTTACAAGTCAATTTTACAAAAGTGAAAATCAATTTTACAAAAGTGAAAATCAATTTTACAAAAGTGAAAATCAATTTTACAAAAGTGAAAATCAATTTTACAATTGAGAAAATCAATTTTACAATTGAGAAAATCAATTTTACATTTGAGAAAATCAATTTTACAATTGAGAAAATCAATTTTACAATTGAGAAAATCAATTTTACAAAAGTGAAAATCAATTTTACAAAAGTGAATATCCATTTTACAATTGAGAACATCAATTTTGTAATTGTGAAAATCAATCTTACAAAAGTGAAAGTTCAGTCTGCGAAATACGAATTTTGTGTCAAAATATATTTAATTTTTTTATTATATTTTTATATGTATTCGATTGAATTGTTCATATATTTTTCAATACCCTAGGAATTTCTGTTTCATGTTGAATTGAAAGCTCATTGTAATTCTGGCGATCGTTGGCAGTCTTATTGGACAGTACCAATCAGTATTTATAATTGATCGTTGTTATATAATCGTGTTGTTATTTGAATGACTAGCGAAATGACATACAACAAAGTGAGTGCAGCTGACAGAGCTCGCGTCGTTTTTTCACACAAAGATGGGAGAAATTGGCGGGATGTAGCTCTCTCTTTAGAAGTCAAGTTGAATACGGCACACAAATGGCTACAAAATGATCAGATCGAGCCGAAGCCAAAAGGAGGTTCAAAATCTCGCAAGAATACTGAGATAGTAGAATTTCTTCTTGCGAATATACAAAATATTCCTTCCATCACGCTGAGAGAGCTAAAACAGCATTTGACTGAGGAATTTCAAGTCAATGTGTGTGTGAACACAATATAAAACTGGCTCGACGGAGAGCTAATAAGTCTCAAAATTGTCAGACCACACGTCGGTTATATGAATCGCCCAGAGGTCAAGCCAAAAAGAAAGGCTTATATGGACGAGCTTTTTCAACATCGTTCAGAGGGGAGAACTCTAATCTACATTGATGAAACAAATATCAATTTGTTTTGTCGACGCAAAGAAGCCCGGTCCAAAATAGGTACAAGAGCTGAGGTTGTTACAACTTCTTGCAGATGAAGCAATGTTCACTGTATCGGGGCAATGAATAACAATATCGTCATTCGCTTTGAAACACAAAGAGGATCATTGAAATCAGTTCAAGCAAGCGCCTGGTTCCGACAACTCGTCGACCAGTGCATGGCGGATGGTGTCTTCAAGCCCACATTCATTATTGATAACGCGCCAGCTCATACATCGCTCGAGTCTGTGATCAGACAAGACGAGGATGCCAGAGTTCTGCGACTGGCACCGTACTCGTACCTCCTGAATTCTATTGAACTCTTGTGGAGTTGCCTCAAGGTATCAGTGAAAGAGCATCTGCGTAGCTTGGTGCCACAATTAGCGTCTGCAAGACGCGGACAAGGCGACCTGGCCCTAGTGGAGATGAGGCTGAGGACTTTGGAGGAATCGGTTCTGATGGCAATGGAGAAGATCACTCTACAGATGCCATGTCGTTCTGCTCCAGAATAGAAGGGTGGTCCAGAGTACTAGGCTCCTGCGGCTGCTAGAGAAGAGGACCTAAATGAAATTTAATTTTTTGATCGGTTGATTCCACATGTGTTGTTTAGTGTATTTATCATACGTCGTTTACTGACAATAGCCTTATGTTTTGTGTTGTATGATTAATAAAAGTTATCAGACACAAGGTTCAATACAACACTTGTCGTTGTAAGCAAAACTTTGTTGTTAATTTTGGTCGAGCAAAATAGATCAAAGCATATTCAAACTAACATTAATTCTAATAATGATATTCATAGAAATAAATGAGATATACTCTTTAAGCGTCAATATAACACAAGCGTCACAAAACGGCATTTGAAAATACGCTCGTGTGTTGAATACACCATTTTTTCTCAACTGCCTTCACATATTAATATCACAGATGTGCATAACATTCATAATCCATCTTTTCTGAGAACATCTCAGAATGATTGTAAACATATTTTTTGTTCAAATTTGATGTTGTGTCTTTGCTTACTTCAGCGATAACAAAGAAAAATACAAGTTCGCCAGAACTGAAACGTATATATATATATATATCCTTCAATATTCACATAAAACAAACATAACACAAAGAAATCCACACAGCAAAAGCTAAAACTCCGACCTGCTATATACGCACGCACTCACTCACTGTCTATGCATCTTCATAAATGTCGACGAATTATAATAAGAACAGAATACACAACACCTCCCACGTAGCCTGAGATTACGACCAGGCGGCAACATCACATGACCAGTAACGACGCGGTTGAGGTACACGCGATGATCTACGCGGGTTAGACGGACCATGCTCTGCTTCAGCGAAACCAACGCGACGTTGATATTTCTACGGCTTCGGCAGCGGCTCAGCAGGTTGACTCGAGTGTGATGATTCATGCAGGTCTTCTCCTGGTTCTGTGTCCTCTTCGGATGTGGGTCGCGGCCGCAGCTGCTCAATGTGACGCCTCCAGATGGGACCCTGGGGTACCACCTTAACTGTGACGCTGCGACTTCCTAGACGCTTTCTCACGATTGCTGGAACCCATCGAGGATCCCGATCACGGCGCGGACCACAGTAGAGAGCATAGCATGCATCACCTTCTCGATACGAAGGTACTATTTTGGCCACATCTTCCTGAAAAGACTTGTTAGACATCTTGTTTTGCTTCTCCTGTGCTACATGAGCGGGTGACGGTAGAAGTGTGTCAATCATTGTACGGATTTGTCGCCCGTTCAGCAATTCGCTTGGCGAATAACCGCTCGAATTAGGAGTGCGTCTGTCCAACATGAGGAACTGTTGCAGAGCCTGCAGTGGCGGCAACGTGGATTTTCGCAAAGCCTGCTTGAAAGACTGAACTAAGCGCTCAGCGGCACCGTTGGTTGCGGTATGATATGGTGCACCGGTCAAATGCACTATACCCTTCTCTCGGCACCACGACTCGAACTCATCACCTTTGAAAGACGCAGCGTTGTCTGTGACAAGCGTATGAGGATATCCGAAGTGAGCGCACTCTATCTCCAGCAATGCAATGGTAGACTTAGCAGAAATCGAAGTAGTCGCATGGATGCACGGGTATTTCGTGTATGCATCGATCATCAATAACCAGTTGTGGCCCATGGAGTTTATAGCATGATCTAGATGAATTCTACTCCAGGGCTTTTCCGGTAGCATCCATGGGTGAATTGGAGGTTTGGCAGGTAAATTTTGATGAGCCGCACACGCTGAACATTCTCTACACGTCTTTTTAATATCCCTGTCAACATTAGGCCAGTATACGGACGTTCTGGCCAGCTGTTTCATTCTTTGCATGCCGAAATGTCCCAGATGTAGAATCTGTAGAACCGCGGGACGTAGTAGTTCAGGAATGACCACCCGTGCACCGTAGAGTAAGCAACCGTGAGCCACGGATAGCGAATCCGCCAGGCCACGGAAAACTTTAATCTCAGCGGACGGCTCCTCCCCTTCCTTAGCGGATGACCATCCCTCTCGACAGAAGCGAATCACTGTAGAGACAATTCGGTCCTTCGAAGACGCTTTCTGTAATGTAGAACGGCTACAAGCAGTTAGTTGTTCATTGACCATCTTGATAGCCATCACCGTGTCGACGTCGTTGTCATCTTCCTTCGCATCGAATGCATCATCAGCACCAGATGGAAGGCGACTGAGTACATCGGCATTTCCATGCTCGGTGGTCTTGCGGTACTCTATGACATAGTCATGTTGACTCAGTTGTACTGCCCATCTTGCCAAGCGGTTTGCAGCCAGCTTTGGAGTAGCTTTTGTTGGTCCGAACAAACTTAGCAATGGCTTGTGATCTGTAATCAAGATGAAGCGTCGACCATGTAAGTAGTGATAAAATTTATTCAGAGCAAAAATGATAGCTAGCGCCTCACGCTGAATCTGACTGTAGTTCTTTTGACTAGCAGTTAGCGTTTTTGAGGAGTTGCATATCGGCCGTTCGCTACCATCAGGGTAGCGGTGAAACAGTACGGCTCCCACTCCGACCTCTGATGCATCGCATGAAATACCAATAGGCAATGACGGATCATAGTGCGCCAAGATTATATTTGAAGACAACATGCTTTTTAACCTTTTGAATGCTGTTTCTTCCGTCTCCTTCCATCTCCAGGGAATATCTTTTTTGCACAGATTTTGCAATGGTTCTGCAACACTTGATAAATTCTTGAGAAACTTGCCATAAAACTGCACCGAACCCAGAAATGATTTAACACCAGCACGGTCAGTTGGCGCAGGCATGTCGAGCACGTGATCAACTTTTGCGCCTTTGCTGACGCCATGTTTGAACAATGTATGCCCCAAATACTCGAGAGATGGTTGAGCGAATCGGCACTTGTCTAAACGACAAAGAAGACCTTTCTCTGAAAGACGCTTTAACAGTGCTTTTAGATTTGATAAATGACTATCTTCGTCAGCACCGCTGACAAGTATATCGTCCAAAAATACAGGTACTCCTGGGAGATCCGCTGTTAGTTTATCCATTATCTCTTGGAAGTAACTAGGTGCAGAGCAAATGCCGAAAGGCAAGCGTTTCTGTAGGAGTACACCACGGTGAGTGCTGAGCGCCAACCTTTTCTGGCTCAGCGGACCCAATGCAATCTGATTATAAGCATCGGCGAGATCTATTTTGAACAACGCTTTCAACATCGCCTCATTTTTTACGGAGCAAATGAAGCGTGCTCTAAGTGCTTCGTCTTGCGCGTCCCGAATCGAAGAAAAGCCACAGGTTGCAGTATCATGACGTATCCGCGCAGCAAGTTCTTGGATAGTCTCTCGTGGTTGGTTATTATAGGTTAGAACTGTTTTAAATGATTTAATGCTTTGTAAAATTGATTTTCACTTTTGTAAAATTGATTTTCACTTTTGTAAAATTGATTTTCACTTTTGTAAAATTGATTTTCACTTTTGTAAAATTGATTTTCACTTTTGTAAAATTGATTTTCACTTTTGTAAAATTGATTTTCACTTTTGTAAAATTGATTTTCACTTTTGTAAAATTGATTTTCACTTTTGTAAAATTGATTTTCACTTTTGTAAAATTGATTTTCACTTTTGTAAAATTGATTTTCACTTTTGTAAAATTGATTTTCACTTTTGTAAAATTGATTTTCACTTTTGTAAAATAGAATTTCACTTTTGTAAAATTGGTTTTCACTTTTGTAAAATTGACTTGTAAATGGTATAGAGTTTATATTGTATGTCATTACATAAAATATATGTTTTCACAAAAAATGCCATTTTTAAGCGAAAATAACATAAAATGCCATTTTCACAGAAAAATGTTGTCTAAATATATACTTTTATATGTTGTGCTTTTAATTAATCTGTCTTGTTAATAATTGTAATAACAGATCACGGATTCAACATGTTATGATTCACTCGAACATTTTATATAGGGTTTATATTTATCCCAGCAACATTAACAATAGAAATATAGCAAGGTTCCTGATAGTTTTTCAAGTCTGGACACGAAGAGTGTGGCACGGTGTTATACTCCCAGTTAACTACTGTTTGTGGTGTGATTGTGGTTTAATTTGTATGTATCAATCGCTCCAGCCTACATACACGTGCCATTGTATTTTTGGGAAGGTAGGATCATGCATGTTCTTCAGTTTCACTTTTTCGGATATTTTTCAACACAAATTCCTCAAATGGCGTCTGTCTGTACTGTATCGTTACACTCAAAGGGTTAAAGAATATCAGCGTGAAGTGGAATTTTCCCAGAAAAGCATGTCTGATGGGAAGAGCATGTTTTAGGTTGCATGTGAGAAAAACGTGTCCGCTGGTCACAAGTCACAGCTCGATCGATACAACAAATCGGCTGCTCACTAGAAAAGCATCAAATCAACTATATATGCAGCATCGAATCAAGGAAGCATTGTGGCTCGAAGCAAAAGTTCAAAATGGCACCCCTACAGAGGCACCTCTACCATAAACATGTAGAGTGTAGTTCCTCATGTTTCGCAGAGCCCCCACATATTTTCTTTAGTCTGCCTCAACTCCCCACTGGAAGAATTCTGGCGGCGCCACTGATTCTCTACCTTATCGGAAGGACCCAATCAAGGTGAAAATTTCGCCACGTATTGCGAAAATTTCAACTCCCTAAAGATGGCTCCCCAATGAAATGTCGCTGGATACATGCATAAAATGCAAATAATCTATGAAAGACTCCAAATTTCAAATATATGAAAATTGGAAAATATCTTTTGGGGACTTTTGACAACATACTTTGACATTTTTTGTCCCATAATAAAAACAAAACGCCAAACAATTATCACATAAATTTCCCAACACTAAAAATATCAAATGAAAGTGTAAGCTAAAATATTAACACACTTGAGCGGAACAAACAACACCTGCTAATTGAATGATAAACAATCATGAATACCGCACTTCTGAAACAGTGTTCGATACATGCACTTCGGAAGTTGCTCACTTCTGAAGTTGTCCAAGAAACATATCCATAGATACATTAACTAGAAATTCAAAAACAAGCCATTAAGTTTATATCAGTAAGAAAAAGTGAATGCAGATGTTGAAACATATTTACAGTGAGCCCCGGATTTCAGAGACCCGGTTATAAGAGAAACCCGGATATAAGAGACTTTTTCTCCACTCCCGACAACCCTCTTATAAACGGGATACACTGTGTACCGATGTATTTTGAGTCATATTGAGCTATGCTCAGTCACAGTGATTAATACTAAACTTAACTTAACTATATGCAACACCAACGACAACTTTGCAAGATATTTGGTATTGCACCGCAAGACAACAGCGCGAGGGGACAACAATGCAACTTTGCATGCAACAGAGAACGCTGAATGCATGCATGCATGAATGCATGAATGCATGTGTGAAGGTTTCATATATTTTGTGTGCAGTATTGTGTGCTCAGACACATGTGTTGTCTGTAGTCTGTTTGTATGTGTGTGTCTGTGTATGTGTAATTGTGTGTGTGTGTATGTGTATGGGTATGTGTATTTGTGTGTGTATGTGTATGTGTATTTGTGTGTGTATGTGTATGTGTATTTGTGTGTGTGTGTGTGTGTGTGAGTGTGTGTGTGTGAGTGTGTGTGTGTGTGTGTGTGTGTGTGTGTGTGAGTGTGTGAGTGTAAATTGTAAATTGTAAATTGTAAATTTATTGCCAGGAAAAAAACAGTTCACACGAAAATCATCAGAAAAAATAGACATACGGCTATGTTCGTCGAGCAACTGCTCTTAGACGAACATGTAATGATGAATGAAACGGATTCAATTAGCAATCAATTATCACCAGATAGAATATGTACACATGCATACATATATATATACACACACATACACACGTACATACATGCATACATATGCACAGATCGCACTAAACGCAGAAAATATATAAAATGAATACGTGGGTTAATATGAAAATGAATCCGTTATCATTGCAGTAAAATGTTAATGGTCGGCGTCAGTTTTATTCAGGAAGTGTGTGTGTGTGTGTGTGTGTGTGTGTGTGTGTGTGTGTGTGTGTGTGTGTGTGTGTGTGTGTGTGTGTGTGTGTGTGTGTGTGCATGTATGTGTGTGTGTGTGTGTGTGATATTTTCATGTGTTCGTTTGCAAGTTGCTGGTGCATGCTGATTGCATACAATTCAATTCTCGGCAATATTGAAGAACCTGGGTGCAGCGGCGACTTGTGCGTCGACGCGGATGCAAAGGCCGCATTGTGGCCAAGCCAGTGGCGTCACCAGGATTTTTCCGGTGGGGGGGCTGAAAAATGCGTGGGCTTGGCGAAATATGAAGAAATATTTATGGTCAGGATTTTTTGCGGGACTCAAGGGGGGAGGGGGCTTGACATACTTTTGGGGTTAAAATCTCTGCAAGCTCCCTCTTAGCATCGCCACTGGGCAAAACCCTATTGTTTTATAGGCTTTACTGGCTGTATTATACTATATGAGTTCATGTGATTGAAGGCAAGTATACACTATTATACCCCTTCTTGCTATGCCTATGATGTGATATATGCAGTTAATTAGCTTTTTCTTACCCAGCTCTTGAAAATCGTTAACAATGTGTTTTAATGACTGTAAGTCACAGTGATTGAGCCCACCTGGTTATTAAGCCCATGCCACTTTTCAGGCCTGAAATACTAGCTTTTTAGTAGTACCGACAATAAGCCCAGCCAGAATTTGATTTTTTCTCCGGTAGTATTTTTCAAATGTTTGTTGTACATATACAATATGTTGAAAATATCTATCTTTTCCTATCTTTTACGTGTTAATTTACGTTTTTCATCAACCTTTTGCACATATTTACACTTTATTAACATTTACATGATTCCCACTACGATGAAGCTTGTTTTTTTGTTAATAAAACTTTAACAGACTGAATTATTTACCCTATATTAGTGTACGCCATTAAGCCCACCATGGAAATTATGAAGTAGAATTGTCGATTGAAAATATGACCTAATGGATGGCATCCACATTATCACCCTGAGACCTCATACAACACACAATCATCTCACTCCCTTTACAACTATATTTTGACAACATATAGAGACGAAATATATTGAATATTCAAAAGAAGACACAAGCTAATATATCCATAGCGTGGAGCAAAGCAATTGATGGAATTCAACGCAACCAGAAAACGACCTGTATCGTTTATAAATAACCGAACTGAGTTTAGGAAAGAAGCTTATAGAACCAACGGTATTTAAGCAACTACCATAAGAAAGATAGAAGATCAGAGGCAAATCAAGCTCGTGCAATTGAAGGTGCAACTGCATGTGCCATTGATCTTGTGAGTCACTTGCTGGTAGCTGGCTAGTAAAAACCCCCGGGAGCACCAGGCCTGTAGTAAACACAACAAAACATGGACAACAGTGGCTCCCAACATTTTTCCAACCAATTTAGCAAGTCGCATTAATAAGCATGTTAGCACATTCACAATTGCTGTCAACATTACTAAAGCACTAGAAATAATTCATCTCCATTACCCCCACAAATAAATTGCAATTGGTAACGGTTAAAGGCTGAAGGTCTCAGGTGACATCTGCTACACGGGAAGAAGTCGAAGCTTATGAACACACAGGTGTGTCCCTTGCAGTTCGCTGTCACCGCAGAACCGACCTTCTCCACGCTATGACGTCACAAGGACGGAAGACGTATTAGAGAGGTTCACCTCCCCGGAATGCATGCCATAACACAATGGTACATTGCTTTACTAAAATTTTAGTATAGTTACCATCATTACTAAAATTTACTATAATTACTAAAACACTAGAGATAATAACCCTCCATTGCCTCCCAAAAATTACCATTATATTTTGAAAACCATAAAGGTAAATTTACCATAGGGTGATTATCCTAGGGTAATTTAACACCAGGTTGGTAATCAAAGGTTTTTATTAACCAATGGTGATGGTAATGTATGGACACCGTTCGTTTGCGTTTTGCATCACTTATTTTATTTATATTTTTTATACTTCTATTCTTTTTGCGAGTGTTTATCTGTTTGGTTGGCATTTTAATTATTGTTCAAATTTTATGGGGATTTTCCCATCAAAGCGAAAATCGCGTGTATGCTACGCACTATCGATCCATACACTTACCAATCTAGACTATCCTAATTCTAAATACGAAGCATGGAATAGAACACAGGTAACGTAACGAATAACTCACTGTGGCATATCTGTCATTGGTGTCATTGGTGGTGCACTGTGCAAACACACACACACATACACACATACACAAGCATACCTACACACACACAGACACATACATACACACACAGACACATACAACAACACACACACACATACACATACACATACACAAGCATACCTACACACACACAGACACATACATACACACACAGACACATACAACAACACACACACACATACACATACACATACACAAGCATACCTACACACACACAGACACATACATACACACACAGACACATACAACAACACACAGACACAGACACAGACACACACACACACACAGACAGACACACACACATAGACACCGACACACACACACAAGCACATAGCCACACAGAGACACAGACACACACATACACACACACACACACACACACACACACACAGACACACACACAGATACAGACACAGGCACAGATACACACACAGACACAGACACAGACACAGACACAGACATAAACACAGACACATGCATGAATTATGCATGACATGCTATATCATACAGCTATCATATAAATGTTCACATTTCATGCCAAACGTTTTGTTCGACATTTTGTGCATCACAATCCTATATACTCGCGTGTGTATGAAACCCATAATTGTTCTTTTTATTGTTTCCTCTATATTACGGCTACGGCTTTGTTTACCTGTTCTATCCAGTTTCCTTGTTGAGACAATCGCTTGTAATGTCAGCACTAAGGCCTCAAGTGACGGCTGCTACACGGCAAGAAGCCGAAGCTTATGAACACACAGGTGTGCCCCGTGCAGCTCGCTTCCACCGCAGAACCAGCCCTCTCCACGCTATGGCGCCAGAAGGATGGAAGACGTATCAGAGAGGGCCACCCCCCAGAATGCATGACACAACACATGACTGATATCTGGTATCATTTACTGCTGGGTGGACAGGGGCTGTTGGATTATAGAATTCGCCCAAAGGAATTCTCCTCAGCCGGGTTTCGAACTACGGACCTCCCGCTTGTGAGTCGGGTGTTCTGCCACTACACCACGGAGTCCAAAAACATGCCTTGAACAACAGCACGATGATTGTCGTGTATTGAGCAGTATGTAAGTGTGTGTTTTCAAATAATCATAATTTTGTCGACAACGAATTATCACAGATATCAATCACAACACTCCGGTGAACTATATGCAAATCAACAATTGACTCGCAAAGAATGGAAAATTTATCTCACCTTGGCATCATGCCGGGTAGCATCATGCCGGATTGCATTGGGTACGCTTGCTGCATGGGCATCGGATATTGCCTAACACACACACACACACACGCACACACACACACACACACATGTATACCGTAAAACCTCTATTTGAACGGGGTGTCGTTCTATTTTTCAAACCTTCCTCCCAGTAATTGGAGGGTGCCGCTCTATTGTTCGACTAGCTGGTGAGAATTGTGAGAAGATACGGTAAATTTTATGGATGAAAAAAGAACCAGGTAACGTAGTAGGTAACCAGGTAGGCATTATAGTCATGATATAGCCAGACCAATAATAAAACTACAATTGACACTGTTACAAACAAGTCAATGCTCGAAAGTCTGCTCAAGGCGAACAAAATCGATACTTTTTCAACTTTGACGCTCACGTAATGGGAACGAGCGAATTTGAACGAGCGCAAATTATATAACTTAGATAATTTAAGTTAGATAAATTATCTAACTCAAGATAATTAGTTATCTATAGTTCTTAGAAATAATTAGCTATAGTTAATAATTAGATATAGTTATTAGAAAGTGTTCGAAGGAACACTTTCTGTCAACTGGGAGACAAAATGAATGAATGAATGAATGAATGAATGAAACTATTAGCAGGCCTGCTAGCCCTATGAAAGCCAGGTTTATTAGTCCAATGTATGGTTACCGTCTTATGATTAATTATTATTATTATTATTATTATTATTATTATTATTACTATTATTATTACTACTACTATTATTATTATTATTATTATTATTATTATTATTATTATTATTATTATTATTATTATTATTATTATTATTTATTATTATTATTATTATTATTAGTATTATTATTACTATTATTATTACTACTACTATTATTATTGTTATTATTATTATTATTATTATTATTATTATTATTATTATTAGTATTATTATTATTATTATTATTATTATCATTATTATTATTATTATTGCTATTATTATTATTATTTTTATATCATCAATATTTATCTGAGTGGGCAGGTTTTTTCACGCAGCACAAAGCTAAACAATATGGTACACACAAAGCGGCACTGTTTGAGCAGTATGTAACGAGTGATAATGTGCAATAATTATGTGTCAAACAGCCGTTCCAGTATTGAACCACTCAGCGAGGTTGTTTGCTCACGGTGGAGGCGGTTGAAACATTGGATTCTGCCACTGTTGATTGCAGCCACCTCCACTGAAACAACAAATTTTCATATATATTTGCCAAATTTCAATAGATATCGGTAAAAAGCATTCGCCAGCTGTTATGATGGTGGTTATTTGTTTGTCGCGAATTTTATACATTGAAATATTGACAAGCTAAATTTTATTTCGATTGCTAGTGGATTTTCCGGACGGTGTAGTTTTGGACAATCAAAATCACATTTGCTTCAGTGGAATATCGAATTTCGACTCGAATTCGTTACGGGAATGTGCTGCTGAGAGCATTTAAGGCTTAAAATTGGTCCATGAACATCATGAGCACCATGAGCACCATGAACATCATGAGCAACATGAACACCGTGAGCACCGTGAGCACCATGAGCACCAAGAGCTCTATGAGCTCTATGAGCACCATGAGCATAATGAAAACCATGAGCACCATGAGCACCATTCACATCATTAGCAACATGAGCAATATGATCACCATGAGCACCATGAGAATCATGAGCACCATGAGCAGCATGAGCAGCATGAGTATGGGCACAGATCCTGGGGGTATGGGGATGTATAAGCCCCCGAAAAACTGACATATGAATATACGATTATACCCCCTGGTAATTCTGCTGAGCTCAGTTCATTGGGTATGTTGTCATCAAATACAGCATAGCAAAAAGTAACAATACACGGCAAATGTACAATTATAAATATGTGAGACATTTTCATTTACACAATATACTTTTCATTGAGGTATTTGTATTGTAATTGAATAGGCCGAAAATAGTTTAAGGTCTCATACAATTGACCAACTGAGTCAACTTTGAACACTAATGCATGATGACTGTCATCCCCCCGAGCCTCGACACAAATCTACGTCCCTGACTATGGCTTCTCAACGTGGTAATATGGCGTTTTCAAGACAAGTTTTACTGGTAGCTTGTCACTTCGATTATAACTTCGGTCAACTCAAGTTTCCGATTGAGCGTTCTAAACGTTTGTAACGTCTTAATCGCTGGTGTATTTTTTGTACAATATCCAGCATGATTTAATTCAGAGATGCTAATGACAGAAGGCTTGTTGGTACTTACAAACATTGCTCCATGTTTCTTGCTCTGTACAGTACAAATTCGTGAAGCATATGTTGATTATTTGAAATACTTGAAACATATTTGAGTATTTTTCAGCTCAATTCTGTGTTTTTTGGGTTTGTAGTTCTGTTTTTATGCGTGTGTGTGTGTGTGTGTGTGTTTGTGTATGTGTGTGCGTGCGTGTGTGTGTGTGTGGTCTGTAAGTGTATGTATTTGTATGCACCAAGCCGCCAACGGAAAATAGTATTTTAGTAATTTGGGCGCTTCCAGTACATCAGAGGCCACCGTAGGTTGGAATAGTGATTGCACTCTTCCCATGCTACTGGATTTGTTATTCATAATAACAATAATAATAAAGTTAATAGACTGCAGCAGCATTGGAATCATCTGTCCTTGAAGGGCAATTGTTTTTTCCTTTGGCAATTAGAGTAAACAAAATAAAAAATAATATTTTTCCCATTTTTAGTGCATCCAATTATTTCCTATTTTTAGCTTAAAGAAGAACACAGTTATATTATTTAAATAAACATTACATTTTGCTCAACAGTTGTGGCTTGATGACAATATTGTTGAAGTCAACATTCGATACGTCGAACTGGCGCACTTCAGCTTTACAAAAAGAGTTTAAAAATGCCATCTATTGCAGGGGCTCGTAGCCTAATATCTCTCTGATTACCTTTTTCTTAAAACGAGCCATCTCATTCATTTTCAACACAGAACCGCGCTGAGAAACTCTATTAAATTCAGTTGTTCCGCTCAAATTAAATGCCCAGAAGTGACTGGAAACGAAAAATAAACGAATTCGGATTGATTAAAACACACACACACACGCACGCACACACAGACAGACACAAACTCATACATATACACACATACAGACACACAGACACACACACACACATACACACACATACAGACACACACAGACAGACACAAGTACACAGACACACACACACACAGAATCACACACACACACATATACACACACACACACACAGACAGACACACACACACACACACACACATATTTGTTCTGTCCGACCTTTAATTACCCACGTGGCAACACGACCTTCATTCCCCACTGAATACGAATTCGGAGAATTCCCCACTGAATACGAATCAACGCTCGAGAGTGGATGTCAATGTGTGAGATTTTATCTCGCGGCAGTTAGCGGCTGGGTGAACGAGCAGAATAGAAGCAGATTGATACTCACTGCAGCTTGGCGCCGAGGTAGGTTACTAGAACCAGCGTTATAGACAGGCCCATACACAGAAATCCATTGTCCGATGCCTGCAAACACGTCAGTCACATGTGTGCTGTACTTTCAGGCAACAGCGCAACGAGAAGTTTCATTTCCAGCAGTGCAGTTCATTTGGCTTATGTGATTGCTATTATCTATGTGTCTGCTGATGAAAACCGCATAGCTTTCACGCTTTCGCCTTGTCGAAGCCACTTATGAAATTCTCTCAAGTTGAGATATCAGAAAATAATGAAATGTACTTACAAAGAAATTCTGATAGAAAATGCATAATTGTAGTTGATAATTAACACAGCCGTTAATTTGGTTAAGCTTTGAATAATATTCATAATAGCCAGGTATATTAAGCATGTAAATCGGTGATAACTTTCGCACGGTTTAAACGAGCTATAACTATTGAAATTTGCTTAATTTGAATGTCACCGTATTTGTTTTTGTCTATCAATGCAGATGTTGCCTTGCAATTTTTCTGCTCAAAACCAAATTGCAACGAAAGCTTCATATATTCGGAAAAACATTGTCACTCCAATTTACTGATATAAGCGAAGTTAGGGATGATCATACACACTCTTTTTCCCTGAAATATCCTCTCTTTGGGGGCTGTCCGGCCTATCGGGGTTCTTATTGCAAAATGCTTCAAATGTTCTGGGTTTGATAGTTTGAGTAGTTAAATTCCATATGCTCCCTCTGCGAGTGAATAACGCTCTGGTCCGTGGCTGAAAGAGGTCAATTGAAAAAGTCATTTGGCCCAGAAAAATGGCAAATTTTCAATAAACATATCATTTTTCAATAAAAAGGTCCATTTTTTTGCTCACGCAAAAAGTGTCCTCTTCGGAGAGATTCGGAATATGGTCACCCTAGCGAAGTATTGTTTCACCTAACTAGGTTGACCCAGCCTGGTTAAAGGTTATAGGTTAAACGCCTAAGTGACAGCTGCTACACGGGAAGAAGCCGAAGCTTATGAACACACAGGTGTGTCCCGTGCAGCTCGCTGCCACCGCAGAACCGACCTTCTCCACGCTATGGCGCCACAAGGACGTAAGTCGTATTAGAGAGGGCCACCTCCCCAGAATACATGACACAACACATGACTGATATCTGGTATCATTTTCTGCTGGGTGGACAGGACAGGGGCTGTGGGATTGTAGATTTCGCCCAATGAAATCCTGCTCCGCCGGGTTTCGAACCACGGACCGCTTGTGAGGCGGGTGTGCTAACAACTGCACTTTCTTGGTCAAACCAAAAAACTGTCAAATCAGAAACATTGGCACAAAATTCGGTTTTCGCGCTTGCACAAACGCTGCAAAAGCAACATTTGATTGAATATTAGCGATAGAATGTGATAATGGCCATATTCTCACCTTGAGAGATGCAAACAGGGACATGATTCAATAATCTCGAGCTGTACACACGGAACACGGATACGCTTCCCTTGGTCTCTGTTGCACAAAGGACTCGGCAACTTTTTGCCACGTACACGCACACACACACACACACACATACACACACACACACACACACACACACACACACACAGAGGCACTGTTTACACCCAAGCAGTAGCTCAAAGGCGAGTCCAGTCAAATTGATTTGGTATGGGCGAATTTAGTGGATATTGCATCGAATTGCATTCGTGTGCAACAGTCCAAACGACTTGGCTGCAACACCCAAAGACAAAGCACTGGCATATAATGTTGAATGTGTGAAATACATCGAATAACTTGGTGATAATTTTATCAGAATAAAAAGCGGGTTGATTTGGCGTTAGTTTCTGTTGGCTCATTGGATAGTGAACATTGATAGCTCCGTCGTGTCCACGCGCTTTGCACGGGCATGCAACGGCTCTATGCAACGGCTGCAAGTGAGGCACAGTTGCAACTCCTAGCAGGCTCACGTGGTCTGCCTGCAGAGGGGCGTGTGGCCACGCTTTGCAAGGCGGGATAGCTGGCAACAAACAAATATAATCCAACAAATTTAGTGTGGAAAAAAACGTGAAGTTTATTTAATGATGGGTTAATACGTCATTGGTTTAAACACAGTCAAACACTCTAGCGCTAATAAGTTGGGCTAGTGTTTGTATCGATAATTAAGCTCACGTACAAACAACATTTCGGTGACAATAATAAAGGTAATTAATTTTAAAATTCAAGTCGCTTTCTATACTTGAACAATCACCATGGAACTATCTAGAACTCCACATGTACATACACACACACACACACACATACATTCACAAACAAACATAAACACACAAACATACACACACACACATACATATACATTAGAACATTACTAGAAGAACGTATTTCTTGTTCTAGTGTGACAGTTCAATGAAGACTGATGAGCTATTAACTTGATGAATTAGCAGATATAATTATTTAGTGCAGTGGCTCTCAGTCGGTTTTCGGCAGCTCCCTGGATTCTATATATATTCTATATGAACTAACATTCTCGTATGTACTCGATTTTTGCAGCATTATCCCATCATTAGTGGAATAGATTTAGATATATCCCTTCGCATAATGTCAAATAGGATTGATAAAAATAGTGATTTTTGCTCACGAAAAATGTTAAACATGTGAAACATATATTTGGATTGATTTTTAAATCAAACTTGCACCTCTTACTAATCAAGCTCGCACCCCTAGTGTTTGTGAGCACCCACGGTTCAAACCCCATTCACGAAGATAATGTAGCGTGCTTTATATAACCGTGCATTTGAAATTCAGTCTTGTGTGCAAGTAGCCATGTAGTAGCCATTCTAATCCATAATAATCTCTCGTTCTGCTTCTTTTCGACACTGTTCTCGGGATATCTGTCAGCATCTCCTGCAATACTCCTCAACCTGTCCAGTGTTTTTTTGTGAATGCTTTTTTGTATGTACGTATGCAAATAAAATTCTTCCGTTTTTACCAAAGTATTTTGACAAGTGTACTCCGTGGTGCAGTTGTTAGCACACCCACCTCACAAGCGGGAGTTCCGTGGTTCGAAACCCGGCGGAGCAGAATTTCATTGGGCGAATTCTACAATCCCACAGCCCCTGTCCACCCAGCAGTAAATGATGGTACCAGATATCAGTCATGAGTTGTGCCATGCATTCTGGGGAGGTGGCCCTCTCTAATACGTCTTACGTCCTTGTGGTGCCATAGCGTGGAGAGGGTCGGTTCTGCGGTGGCAGCGAGCTGCACGGGGCACGCCTGTGTGTTCATAAGCTTCGGCTTCTTCCCGTGTAGCAGCTGCCACTTGGGCATTTAACCTTTTAACCTGTTACATGTTATAACATGTGTTTTATATTGCCATCTTTTGGTTACTTTATTTCATGTTTTTATCTATATATTTCATTATATTCATCTTATATTTATCAATATTTTTAATATATAGTAATATTATGATTATGTAAATTATTGATGTTTTTATAATATTTTCATCATATATTATATCTTATTTTTATAACTATTATTACATGAAATTCGTTCGTTTCCAATTTCTTTTGCCGAGCATGTATTTCACAAATCATAAATCAAACGTCAATATATATATACAGGGAGTCCTCGGTTTACGACGGTCTCGACTTGCGACGTTTCGCGGATACGACGCTAGAAATCATCTGCTCGAGTTACCTCGATTGAGTCGTAAGTACGACGCAATTTTGCTTTCTGAACTGCGAGTTGATGTGGAATTCCCGTCAGAAATAGTAGTTCAATAAAATTGTTTGGAAAAACACGTGTTTCGCATTACTAGAGGTGCCATTACGGCTTACGTATATACATGTAATGTGTCCCGACTTACGTCAAAAATCGACTTACGACGGAGACGTATGAACGGATCTCCGTCGTAAGTCGAGGACCCCCTTTATATACCCAATGTCAGTGAAGTTATACAAGCAAACAATTTCACCTTGGAAAACGTAAGGGTCAGAAGTGGTGTCTCAAATCTGCCAGGAAGTCAAGCACAGCATATCTACACGAACACATACAGACAACAACAAAAACAACAACACAAACATGGACCACAAGGCATACAGACACTCACTAACATATCCAACTACAGCTAATCACACAACACAATACCTCACATCTGGAAAACGGGCATCATCATCACACTACACAAACAAGGCACAGACCCCACGCTTCCTTCTTCACATCGTCCAATCACACTGCTCTGCACACCATCAAAAATCACAGAACGCCTCATCCTCAAACTCATCACACCACAAATCCCACTATCACAATCACAACACGGCTTCAGATCACTGCACTCTACAACCACACTGCTCACAAAACTCACACAGACCATGATGGGTAACATAAACACAACAAAACCACCACACAGAACACTACTCATAACACTCGACATCAGCAAAGCCTTCGACAGAGTTCCACGACACAATCTCACAAACAAAATACTAGACACCACACTTCACAATAACACTAAGAGATGGTTGGCCAACTACCTCGCTGGCAGATGCGCCCATGTGAGGTACAATGGACAATCATCTCACACACGCAACATAACAAACGGAGTCCCTCAGGGCTCTGTTTTAGCACCAACACTTTTCAACTTTCTTTTCAACACGACATGCCAGCACCCAACACTCCATCCATACAGATATCATCATATGCAGATGACATCACAATCACAAGCACACACAGACACGCCGACACAGCAGTGCACGCACTACAACCTTACATCAACACACTACAACAATGGTTCAGCACAAACCAACTGAGCATTGCACCTGCCAAATCCACAGCCACACTCATCACCAACTGGACATCCGAACACAACTACACACCACAAATCACCATCAACAACACGATCATCCCACACACGCACACACCAAAAATACTAGGCGTCACATACGACACACAACTCTCATTCAAACAACACATCACCAACATTAAAACTAAAGTCACTCCACGCCTCAACACACTGAAAGCACTCTCACACACAACTTTCGGACACAACAAAGACACCACAACCACCATATACAAACAGTACATCCGACCCGTGATAGAATATGCTAGCCCCGCATGGGCTAGCAATCTCGCAACACGCCACACCAACACACTTCAAACACTTCAAAACACCGCACTCAGAACAATCACAGGATGCACAGCTACCACACCAGCAGACCACCTTCATCACGAAACCAAAATCATCAAACTGAAACACCACCTGGACATGAGAGGCACACAAACACTCGCAGCAGCCGTCACCAACACAGCACATCCACTACATCACTTCACAACACAAGACAACACAGACAGAAACATAAAAACAACACCAAGCACACTCTACCACAGACAAATTTTCACATCACTTCCACCAGCTCCCCCACGCATATCAACCAAGAAACACATACACACAGAGATCGCACGGAAAGCCATACACTCACTACAACACAATACACTCCTACAAAGACACCCACCGGACATACACAAATCAGAAAACACACTCACAAGGGAATACAAGGTGCATCTGGCCAGGTTGAGATGCGGTCATCATCCTGCCCTTCTGTCATATCAGATAAGGTTGAATGACTCAATCGATGACACCTGTCCAGATTGCAATTCAGCACCACACACCATTTTTTTACTAATTTTTACGCATTTGAACACAGCAGTGGAAAGGCTAATGTTCGCGTGAATTTATGCATGGGCAAAGCCTCACGGCCCCGGCTGGCACACCGCAGGTCCGATCGCACGGGTTTTGCAGTCACCGCCAGCACAGAAACTGCACGGCTGCGCGCACACAAAACCCGCATTGCGACAATTGGGCTATCCTTTCAGAAACGAACCCATCCGTTTCACCTCGCCAGGGAATCGAACCCTGGACCTCTCGTGCACGGACCTCTCGAACACCTGTCCAGATTGCAATTCAGCACCACACACCATCACACACATCATGCAACACTGCACAGCACACACACAACTCAGACACCAACACAAAATCAATTCAGTCAGAGACCCGTGGAACAGCCCGGTCGGTGCCGTGTCTTTCCTCAGGAGCTCGAGGCTGCTCGGCCAGACAACTTGAGGAACAACAACAACAACAACAACAACACAAACAACAACACACACAACAACACATTCGTGGACTGCGTGGTGTGGTGGTAGCACAAGCGGGAGGTCCGTGGTTCGAAACCCGGCGGAGCAGAATTTCATTGGGCGAATTCTGTAATACAACAGCCCCTGTCCATCCAGCAGAAAATGATGGTACCAGATATCAGTCATGTGTTGTGCCATGCATTCTGGGGAGGTGGCCCTCTCTAATACGACTTTCGTGTTTGTGGCGTCATAGCGTGGAGAGGGTCGGTTCTGCGGTGGCAGCGAGCTGCACGGGACACACCTATGTGTTTATAAACTTCGGCTTCTTCCCCTGTAGCAGCTGTCACTTAGGCATTTAACCTTTTAACCTGTAATTTTGCTTCAAGTTCCAGGACTCGATCAGTGTGCCCCAGTCCCTTAATATAATAGTATGTAGTCAGCGTTTGATTGTAGCTCTTCATGCTTCGCCAAGCCTACTCAACTTTTTCCATAGCCCCCCTCAGCCTCCCTATCGGAATTATCCTGGCGCCGCCACTGACTAGAAAATATCATTTGCGAATGCTAAGCTACAATTTCGAGACATCCACGATTTCATGAGCCTGTCGACGCTTTTGCCAATCACCCCTGTGTGTGTGTGTGTGTATGTGTGTGTGTGTGTGTGTGTGTGTGTGTGTGTGTGTGTGTGTATTTATGTGTGTGTATTTGGTACTACCCTATTTGCGCGTCGCTCCAAAGTGCGCTAAGCAAAATGGAGACGGAGCTAACAGGCGCGCTACGTCCACTGCGATACTAGCGCTCCTTAACGGCGGAAAGTGTAACTAACCTAACCTAACCTAACCAACCCAACCTAACCTAACCAGCCTAACCTAACCTAACCTTACCAACCTAGCCTGACCTAACAACGAAAAGGCATTTGTCAAAAATAACACTAAAACAGTGCATTGAATAGTTTTGATAAATATAACTTTCAAAAAGTAATATTGCAATAATTAATGTTACTTAGGTATAATAATTCTTATTATTTTGTCGGCGAGACAAAAATAGAAATAAATAGAAATAATTCAAAAATATTTAAAATTGCACACTATAAGAGACTTAATCATCTTTGAAAAGTTGTTCTTTGTCGGAACGTAATTTTTGAATTAGTACATTGAAGAACATCGGATTCCCAGTACGTTGTGGTGTGCCACGTGTAACTGCGTCTCGCGCCACCTGGCGGTACCTGCCAGAAGCGCAGTGTCATGTGCAGCTATTTGTATGTTTGTGTGCCGTGTTGTGTTTGTTCGTCATTGTGCGTGTTTGACCTTGTGCGTATGTTTGTCTGTACTTGTCTTGCTCGTGTCTTGTTATATGCATGAATACAGTCGGTCCAAAGAACTCGCACTGCTTGGATGTGACGCTTCGTGGCGAGCTAAACGCCACAACATAAAATCGACCTAAATTTAAAATAAAACCAGCATATTTATAATTCGAAGTGAAGCAATGAATGTCTAAGGTTTTATTAACACTCCAATTAAATCAATAAACATATATTCATATTTTCCAGACTGTCTAAAACAAGCCAAAGAGCCTTATAAATCATGTTTAGAAGTTATGGCATGATAGGCTCGAACGATCATCTCAAAATGACAAGAACAATCTAGACTACTTTACACCTTGAAATTCACTAATTTCTAAGCAACGCGCAGAGAAATTGAAGCATTGCACTCATGCTCTGCAATGACGGCTCACATACTCTTTCCTGCCGCACCAAGCGGAGCCCCATCACTCTCGGCGCGCCTGGGCTAATCCAGTGGGCGGAGCCTATTTGGCTCACGTTGTGACGGCTTAGCGCACAACTGTGGGTCCCGTGTATTTGTGTGCTTGTGTGTGTGTGTGTGTGTGTATGTGTGTGTATGTGTGTGTCAGTGGCAGCTTGCAGCTTACATGCAGCCGTCGTTAGTATGCGCGTCGGTAGGGCGCCGTGTGATGTGCACCGTGCATAATCCCTGCCGCTGCTCACGTGCAGCGTGCACGCGCACACGTGCAACAACAACCACAGCATCAACACGCTTTCAAGCAAGCGCAAGCTTAGTGGTTGGCAGCCCCGCCCGTTTCCCCCAACTGTTGGCGTTAGCAAAGTAATATTTTTTATTCATATATTTACTGTATTTTGTATATTCACTTATTTATCTGAAACACGAAAATCATAATTTATATCAATGTTATCAATGTTAATATTTCAATGTTGATAATAATGACAAAATAAGGTGTATTGTTTTCTCAAATATAGTTGTGCACTACTGAGAATTATCTTATATAGCATAAAAAACGTCGAAGTTTAATTCAATTGAATTGAGCACTGGTACACTAGGTGGTTTTTATGAGTGCCTTACATTATGAGACATAATTAGTACTATACATCCCAATATATACACATATACACATGTATACCATTACATTATAACTCTAAACATAACCTAACCTAAAATCTATGAAGAATATAGAAACGTTTTATGCGTTTTAATGAATTAGCGTTTATAATGTTGTTGAATCCTTACACATTTAGCCTAGAGCCGACCGTACGAGTTGGAAATGGTCTTTTCACGCAGCTAAGGGCGTGTTTCATTATCAATTCTGAAGCGCTAGGAAGCGCTTCACAGTGTTACATTATCAATGCTGAAGGTGGAGTGAAGTACTTCACTGCGCTTCACTCGGAAGGCTTGAAGCAGAAGGCATTAGGCAATCATTGCGCTTTAGCGACATTCCCTTTCCCGTTTGCTGTTTGTTTTGGAATTGAATAGAGGAATAGAATATATTTGTTGAGGACTATATAATATAGAATATATTTTCTGTGAGCATTTTTTCGCTTTAGCGGACGGCTTAAAGTATTTGTGTAAATCCGACAATGCTGAGATTAGCGCAGCTCCATATGGAATTAATGAATCCATGAACTAAAATTCAGCAAATCAACAGAAAGCAAATGCAAATGATGAAAATGTAGCAAAACAAATTATTTGGACCGGAAAGTTTGAGGGTTTATTCGCACTCAGCTGTTCAAAATAGTCAAACAATCGTCATTGATGTATCACTTCACAAAGTTTTTCATTATCCATTCACTTCCATCAACTTCCTTCAGCTCTCAAGTTAGTGATAATGAAACACGCCCTAAGTCTAGTAGATGGCACCTCCAACAGTCAGCAGCGTGTGTGGTTCTTGTTGTCCTGGCTACGGCGTTTGAATAAGGCTCTCAGCGATTGTGGGGCCTAGTCGTTATCAATCATATTTATAATAAAAATAGCATTTCCAAATCCGCACGTGTTTCAAGCATTCACAGCGATGCATGTAAAGTTCGAGGTGTGATGTGTGTGTTTGTGTGTGTGTGTGTGTGTTTCCTTCACTTGTGAGGAATGCTCTCTTGCTCGTCAGTGCAACACTGCCGAAATGCAGGAGTGGCTGGATAGCCTTGTCGGCATAACAACCGCCGACAAAATAATCATGGTGGACATGATCCAATCGTCACCGACTGAAAGCCAATCTCTGGTGCAGCTGACTAAGACCGTCAGCGAAATCAAGGCCCAGCTGCAACGAATGACTTGCCCAAAGCCTCCGCTGCTGTCAACAACTCCGCCACTGTTGCCGACTCCGCCACTGTTGCCGACGCCGCCACTGTTGCCGACTCCGCCACTGTTGCCGACTCCGCCACTGGTGCCGACTCGGCCTCTGATGCCTGTTCAACATACGCGGTCATACGCGCAGGCAGTGACGCGTGAAATAATCGTTCACTCCCAAGACAGTGCTCCAGTCGACAAGAAGCGTGTGTCTGAGGCCCTCAAATCTGTTCCTGTCATCAAGATGCGAACAACAAAACGTGGCGCCATCAAAGTGAGTCTTCCTGACTCTAAAGCTGCCGACAATGCGATGCTAGTCATGAAAACTGACACCCAGCTCAATGCCTCCTGCCGTGGCAAAATGGTTCCAAAACTGACCATAACATCGGTCAGTTCTGACATCGCTGATAGCGAGATCTTCGACTGTGTGTGCCGCAAAAATGACGGAGTTAAAGCGGCTATGAAGCACCCATCCAACTTCAAGGTGCTGTTCTCGAGAAAGTCTGCTGGTCACACCAAGACTGTTATTATTGCCGTCTCTCCTGCCATCCGGGATACCGTGATGAAGTCAGGATATCTGTACCTGGGTGACCGTCGGTGTGTGGTGCACGACCGCTACTGGGTCACTCGCTGTGCCAAGTGCCAGCGCCACGGCCACATGGCTGAGGAGTGCCAGGCCCGCGAGAACACTTGTGGATGGTGTGCTGGCAAACACGCCACCAAATCGTGTTCTCTGAAGGATGCGCGCAAATGCGCTAACTGTGTGCGAGCTGGTCGTAGCAACGCCAGCCACTCATCCTTCGACCCGGCGTGCCCGTGCCTAATCTCGGCGAGAACTCGGGTGTTCCATCGCACTCAGACCATCGATGACTGCCGTCCGGGAAACTAGACCCGACCAATGACCAGCCAGATCTTCCAGCTTCGTCCTCCTCCAGCGACAACGATTCTACTCGTCATCCTCATTCTCGTCTTACCGCTAAGTGTTCTTCACCTAAACCTAATTTCAATATGTCACCATCTGTTTCTGCTAATTGTAAATATGTAAGATGTGCTCTTTGGAATTTACGTTCTATTAGGTCTAAAAATTTTCTCTTTCTCTCTGTCTTAGTTAATTATGACATTTTCTTTGTGAATGAATCTTGGCTTTCTCTCTCTGAAATCTCTTCCTTTAATAGCTGTCTTCCTTCTAACTACTCCGCTTATCACCAGTCTCGCTCCATCAATAGTTCTAATTCCTCTAAGTCTGTTGGTGGTGGTGTTGCTATTATTTTTAATTCTGATTGTATTCGTCTTATTCAATGTAAGCTAGATGTGTGTATAAATTCCTTCGAATATGTTTGCTGTAAGATCACTAGCCGTTACTCTCTCCCTGTCTGTATTATTTCAATCTATCGTGGTAACTATGTATCTAGTTCTGTTTTCTTAGATGAGTTTACTGTTCTCATTGATACGCTTATTTCTATGTTTTCTTCTAGGATTCTCTTTTGCGGCGATTTTAATCTTTGGCTAGATGCCCCTCATCTCAAATCGTGTTCTTCTTCGTTTCTTGAATTAATATCTTCCTATGGTTTAGCAAATCATGTATGCGGCTCTACTCATGAACATGGTCACACCCTATTTCCCTATTTCTCACTCCCCTATTTCTATCAAGGATTTGACTGTCTTCCCTATTGATTCCTCTGTTTCAGATCACTCCTTAATTGAATTTTCCGCGCTTATTCCTCTCAGCTTAAGATCGCATAAAACTGTCACGTTTCTAGATTATCTTACTGTTGACTACGATTCTCTATGTAACCAGATATTTTCTTCTTTCAATTATGATTCGTTTTGTTTCTTACCCCCTTATGATCTCTGTAAATATTTCAACTCCTGTCTTGAATTTCTTAGTGATCAGTTTGTTCCTGTTAAGAAGTTCCGTTCCTCTTCATCTCTTCATAGTCCCTGGTTCAATAGCGAAATTCGTAGCTCCAAAACTTCTCTTAGACGACTTGAGCGCCATTGGTTGCGTCTGAAAAATGATGCATCATGGCAATCTTATAGTGTTGCACGGCGTCACCATCATATCTTGTGTGAGGATGCCAAAAAATCCTATTATAATAATATAATTTCCTCCTGTCTCAACAGTAAATCCCTCTGGAATATTTTCAATGAACTCTTAGGTAAATCTAATACCCTTGTGTTTCCTGATAGTGACCCAACTCGCTTACCTTGCCTATTCTCTCATTTCTTTGAGAATAAAATTTCGAATATATGCCGTCGTTTCCCTCCTGCTACATTGTCTTATTCTCCCACCACCTCCGCCATTTTTCATTCTTTCCTTCCGATTTCCATCTCTGATTGCAGGCTACTACTGAGGCGTGTGCACACTCGTTCTTCCTCCCTGGACCCTATTAACCTTGCTCGAATCCCCAACTGTATGGAGTTACTTCTTCCTTTCATCACCTATTTTATCAATTCGTCTTTCTCTCTCGGTGAATTCCTTGCGTCTAAAAGCGCAAGTATTCTCCCTATCCTGAAAAAACCCAACCTTGATCCCAATTGTTTGTCCAACTATCGTCCCATCTCTAGAATTCCTTGGCTATCCAAATCGCTTGAAATGGCCGCTTATGTCCAGATTTCGGACTACTTTGAGCGCCATGATCTATTTCTCCCTGAACAATCAGGCTTCCATAGTTTTCACTCAACAGAAACCTCGCTTCTCTTCCTCTATGACTCTATTCTTAAATCTACTCTTGCTTTTAATGGATGTTCTTCTCATTCAACTGGACTTCTCTGCGGCTTTTGACACTGTTGATCATCTAATTCTACTCAATACTCTATCCAACCTAGGTATTTGTGGCGCTGCACTATCATTCTTCCGCTCTTATCTTCTTTCTCGATCTCAGCTTGTTTGTACCAGTGATTCTTGTAGTGAGTCTTTCCCACTCTCATACGGTGTCCCACAGGGGTCCGTCTTAGGCCCTCTCCTTTTTAATATTTACTTAACCTCCATAGGTGAAATCCTTCATCGTCATGATGTCACTTTTCAAATCTTTGCGGATGACATCCAAATTATTCTCTCGTCTGATACTATTTCCCAATCTTCTGTTTCTTCTCTCTTGGATGACATTGAAACCTGGTCTTTGTCCCACCATCTCAAGCTCAATCCGGAGAAGACAAAATTTATCCTTTTTCAATCTTCTAGAAGTTTAACTTGTCTATCTGTTCCTCTCTCTAAATCTGTTCGTAGCTTAGGTGTCTTGCTAGATGATTCTCTTTCTTTTGAACCACACATCTCTGATATCATTAGGGTATGTAACTTTCACATTAGGCGAATCTATTCTATCCGTAGATATTTAACTGTCTCTGCTGCTTTCAAACTAGCTAATTCTTTCATTCTCAGTAGGGTGCAATACTGTTGCTCGCTCTTTCTTTCTCTGAACCACCGCCAGCTTCGCAAACTTCAATCTGTTATTAGTAAAGCTTGTCGTCTAATCTACAATCTCCCTGCTGTCTCTCATGTCTCTCCCTATCTACAAAAATTGGGACTTCTTCCTATTAAGGCGCTGATTGACTACCGCATCTGTTTGATAATACATTCCACGCTTATTCTCCGTAAGCCCTCGTACTTATTTGAACTTCTATCCTTCAAGAAATCTACTCGTACACTTAGGTCAACTGATGATTCTCGTCTCTTACTGGAACCTGCTTTTCCTTCTAGACATACTCACTATAATCGTTGTTTCTCTATCTTAGGACCCCGTATTTACAATAAGCTCTCCCCAACACTACGTTCTATCAATTATATCCCTGTTTTCAAGAAACACTCAAAGAAATTTTTCATGATGAAATCGTATTATACTCTAGAGAACATTGTCTATATTAGTGATGATTATATGGTGTAAATTATCTCTCTTCTTTCTTTACCTTTCACTTTCTGTGTGTGTGTGGCTATGTGTGTGTGTGTGTGTGTAAGTGTGTCTGTGTGCGTTTGTGCGTTTGTGCGTTTGTGTGTATGTGTGTGTGTGTGTGCGTGTGCAGCGCCCTAGAGACCCTCTAGGTGTAGGGCGCTATATAAATATCTACCTAATGTAATGTAATGTAATGTATGTGTGTTTGTGTGTGTGTGTGTGTGTGTGTGTGGAGTTGAGTCTGAGTTGTCGCCGAGTGAGGACGTCCCTGTCATTGTTTGTGCTTCGTCTTTTGTCGGATTATCGCTCCGTCGTGTGGCACCGCAGACTTAGCGTGTATCTCTGTTTTGAGCGATAGATCAGCGGTGTTGTTGTGATGAGACTAGCGGCGAGATTTCCTGTGGCCTGTGTGGAGATTTGCTGCGGCGAGATTTCCTGCTCCACGCTGTTCCACAGGAAGTGCGTGGGATTCACGGCCACTCTGGAGAGAATGCTGCTCAAAAGCGGTGTTTTCTGGCATTGTCGATTCTGCCATGAATCACACAAGCATGACAGTGCTGGCAATCAACACGCTGGCGAAACAAGAACAGAACCGGAAAATTGTCCTACATCTGTGGATTTGGATTCGAGAATTGACCGGAGGGTTGAGATAGCCCTCAACCTCTTCAAGCAGGAGATTTCTTGCGTTGCTGCTGGGCACAAGACTTTTGCTGCTGTGACATCATCGTCGACTCCGGACCGGTCAAATAGCGACCAGAGTGAGTCTGACAGCGACGTGGATCCTGTTAACCGGAATGATGCCGGAAAATGGACCACAGTCACAAGAAGGAAGAAGACACCGAGAAATAAGAAGGACACGTCTCAGTTGAATCATGCTAATTCCAACAAGAAGAAGACAATGTCGTCGGGAACATCTGTCACTAGTGAGCTGGCGACGGTGTCTCGATCATCAGTCGTCAGTGTTTTTGTGACGCGATTTCACACTGGTGTGACGTGTGAAAATCTCGTCGATCACCTGTCGACTACGTTGGCGATTGATGCCAACAGAATATCTGTGGAAAAATTGAAGACAAGGCACGACTCCTACAACAGCTTTAAGGTGTCGTGTCAGGGCACCGACCGCGCAGCAGTTCTGCAGCCGGAGATCTGGCCGAGGGGCTGTTTCTACAGGAACTGGCGTCAACCTCGGCAATCTAATAAAAAGATGGACACAGATGGATCTACAGTTGAATTTGCATGCTGAAAAAACACAGACATCATGTGCCTTTTGGAATATGCGGTCAGTGAGGAAAAAATTATCGCTGGTTCATGATATCCTTACTGATGGCGTAGGTTTGTTTTGTATTGTTGAGTCTTGACTTGCTGATGAAGAGAGTGCAGCATTTTCTGCATCTCTTCCGAATAACTTTGCAGCCATACATTATTGCCGTGATACAACAGGTGGGGTATTGTTTTTGTGTACAACACAAGTTTTGTTGTAAAAAATATATCCATATCACTGTTGATCACCACATTTGAATATATTTGTGTGCGTGTTGGAAACCAAAATCATGGCACTAATTTCTGTGTGCTCGCTATCTATAGGCCTGGTTTTACCTCTGGCTCTGTATTTATTGAGGAATTTCTTGCTGTAGTGGAATATCTACTCGTAAGATTTAATGATAATTTGTACATATGTGGAGATTTTAACTTGTGGATAGACCAGCCCCATTTGAAGGCCCATTCACAATCATTCTCGGAAAATATGGAGCTGAATGGATTGACGAATCATGTCAATAGTCCAACTCATGCTCATTATCACATACTAGACTTGCTTATCTCGCCCACCACTGGTAATAACGCAATTCATGAAGTGATGGTGAGTCCAATTGATAGAAATGCATCGGACCACAGCCTCATCTGATTTAATTTAGCTATCCATATTCCTCAGAAAATACGGAAAACAATACCATTCTATGACTATGACCACATTGACATTGAAAATTTTACACACGGATTCTGTGAAAAATTTCACCTTATCAACTACTGCTTTCTCCCAATAGATACATTGTACACATACTTCTATCAAAACATTCGTGAAATTCGTGATCGATGTGTTCCATATATCTCAAAACATGTTAAACTACATGAATCTGCTCCCTGGTTTAATGGCTCACTAAGCCAATTGAAGAGAGTGAAACGGCAATGTGAACGCCGCTGGCACCGCTCCCGCTCACTTGAGCACTGGACCGAGTTTTGCACTGCTAGGGCCAGCTACACTCATAAGATCACTGAGACCAAACAGGCGTACTACAACAACAAAATCTTAGATTCTCAACCGGATACACTCTGGAAAACATTGAAAAACCTACTTGGTAATAGGCCCAGTCCAGCTGTGCATCCCGAGAATGAAGCTCACATGCCGGATAGATTACGTATTTTTCTTCAAGAAGAAATCATTAGATTGCATGGTTCTATCCAGGTTACGGACAACAGAAGATATGCAAGTATTACACCTGACTGCTCTCAGAGCCTCACTTGTTTCCAGCCAATTGATTACAACTCCTGTCTGCAATTAGTCAACAACACTAGTATGAAGGTCAATCTCTTGGATCCGATTAAATATAGCCGTATCAAATCGTTTGTAGTGCTCATTGTGCCGTTTATTGTCTATCTTGTAAATACCAGCTTTGTTCATAATAAGTTTTTAGCATCCAAAGAACCTATTATTACTCCCATTTTGAAAAAAACTGGATTGGACGCGAAGTGTCTGTACAATTATAGGCCTGTGTCGCAAATTCCATGGGTATCAAAGCTCCTTGAATCGGCTATGTATGAACAGTTGTCTTCCTTCCTTGAAGAAAACCATCTGTTTCTACCTCAGCAATCAGGTTTCAGAAAACATCACTCGTGTGCCACCTCGTTGTTGTGTACATATAATTACTCCCTGTCTGCGCTCCTACGAGGCCAGAATGTTATTCTTATGCAGCTTGATTTTTCGTCGGCTTTTGATACTGTGAGCCACGAAATATTGCTGCAAGATTTATCAAACTGCGGTATATCTGGAGGTGCACTCTCGCTTCTTCGAGATTACCTCAAAGATCGCACGCCAACAGTTATTGTGAATGCAGCCCAGAGCCAGAGTTTCCCTCTGATGTCTGGTGTTCCGCAGGGCTCAGTTCTTTGTGCCCTTTTTTATAATGTGTATAAATTATCAATAAAACAAGTTCTCGACAGATATAATGTGCAATACCAGATTTTCGCTGATGATATCCTTGTATATTTTGAGTTTGACGATCTTCAACAAGCTCATTCAGGTGTCAGCAAAATACTGCATGACATAACAACCTGGGCAGCGACCAAATGCCTGAAATTGAACAAGGAAAAGACGAAATTCATGGTTTTAACAAAAAACGAGCTGGCAATACCCGCTAGTAATGACTTTGATATTGTACATAAAAGCAGACTTCTGGGTGTCAAGCAGACTTCTCTTTCTTTTACTTGCTCATTTCTCCCATATTCTTTACAATTGTCGTTTTATCTCAATTGATGTTTTCCCTTTTTCGCGCTTGTGTTTTACCGGCGCTATAGCAAATACACGTTGTCGTTGTCGTTGTCGTTATAATTGATAATCGCCTAACGTTTGAGGCTCATGTGTCTGAACTTGTGAGAACTTGTAATTATCATCTGCGCCGGGTGTATTTTATAAGGAAGAATTTAACTATTGGAGCCACTAAAAAACTTGTAGATTCTCTTATCATAACTAGACTACAATATTGTTCTGTTTTGTTTTTCAATATCAATCACCGTATTCTACGGAAACTTCAGAGAATTGTAAATAAATCCTGTAGCCTTATATTCAATGTCCCTAGACGAACTTCTGTGGTGGAATATCTTATCACACTAGCCTGGCTACCGGTCAAGGCTGACATTGAATACAACCTAATGTGTATAGTACATTCTGTCCTGGTATATGAATCACCGCTTTATCTAAGAAATATGTTGTCTTATAAACAAGTCTCTGTAGATTATGATTTTCGTCGAAAACATCAGCATCTTCTTCATGAGCCAGCGTTTCCTACCCGCCACACCCATTATAATCGATGTTTTAGTTACATGGCTCCCAGATTATATAACAAATTACAACTCTCCATACGATCGTCCCGATCTGTGGATGTCTTCAAGAACAGGTTGAAAAAACACTTGCTTCAAATATCTTATGATCGTGTAAATTCCTGCATAAAGCCGGAGTATTCGCTGTGAATGAGATACTATTGAATGTGTATGCTACAATTGTTGTAAATAATTAGTGTCATTTTAGATAACTTGTATTGTCGTATTTGATGCATGTGTATTGTCTTGGTCTTACTTTGACCAATGTTTATTTATATCGCTTTTCATGGCTAAATGTCGTTTGCATTCGCGCGTTAACATGTTATCATGTTGTATCGCCGCTGTCACTGGCCTTTGTGCCTGTGCTACCAGTGTGTGTGTGTATGTGTGTGTGTGTGTTCTTGTGGTTTTGTGGTTTTTTCAACTCAATTTATTGCGTGCAACTACGTCAAGCAAATTGGTGACAAGTCGCAAACATGAACAGAGTATACAAGTTATCCACATGGACATAATTGATTACACCATCATACACGCATATGCACACGTATGCGACAATTACGTACACACACGCACAGTCATACACACACACACACACTCACACAGACATACAGACGTACACACTCATAAATACATACACACACGTACATATGCGCTTCTAATAAACTCATGTGTGTAGAAGGGAACGCACTCAGTTAACAGAACGACTTATAGCTAAGTTAAAGTAACAGCTAAAGTAACAGTTAACATAACAATTCAGTTAACAATTCACATATCAGAAGCAAGACTGCTACCAGTAAGCGAGTAGAATACATGTTAATATTCTCCAAAATGAGGAAAATGGTACAGAAGCATTTCCAAGTTTTCTCGTGCGAGAAGGTGGCGACAGACATCAATCACAGTTACATGTGGACCTGACGGCAGCATGTCTTCGAGGGCCGGACATTGTAGGCAATAATGTTCAAGTGTAGTGCCACCGAGAGTACCACAGAGTGGACATGCTGAAGGATGGAGGGGTTAGTGAGTGAGTGTGTGTGTGTGTGTGTGTGTGTGAGGGTTGGTTGTATGCTTGTGTGTGCTTGTGTGTGTGTGTGTGTATGGGTGTGTTGGTGTGATGTTTTGGTCATGCATGGTGCAAATAACACCTGTTTTGAAACGAAGAAGGATTAGTGGATGTCAGCGATGTTTTTCCACCTGTCTGTCCGCTTATACCTGCATATATGTGCGTGTGGTCCTTTTGCCCATACATAATGTTCACCTTGCCGAAATGCCGAAGAATGTGAACTGACCTGTCAGTGACAGTGATAAATACGAACTTCCGCTGAACGTATGTGTGTTTGTGCCCTTGTGAATATTTGTACATGTATCAGTGTCCGTTTGTACAATGCCGCATTGTAAATATTGTACTGTCTGCGCATCTGAGACATTGTGTTGAGATTGCGCAATATAAATGTTTCAATAAATGAAATGTGTGTGTGATGTGTGAGTGAGGTGTGTGATGTGATATAGGATGAGTGATACTCTCAGATGTGCCGCTACATTCATAATATATTCCCATATAGTTTCTCATATATAATTTCTCATATATCGTAATCACAGTGGCGGAACCAGAGTGCAATTTTTGGAGGGGCTGAATTAATTTTGGGGGGAAACTGAATCTTGGGGGCGATCAGTCATGTACATGCATCACTATGCAACGTCTTTGCGATAATGCTTATATCAACAAATTCTACCAAAAATAAATGTTTTCTTGACCTTTTTTAGTAGATCTCTTGATTATGAGGAGTTGATGGAAACATTTTGAGGAGATTTAGCCCCCTAGCCCCCCCTAGACCCGACAGTGTATAAGCATAATATATTTGAATCATTGAATGTATTGATTTATTATTGTGATATCTCATAGAATATATATTGATCATTTTTATCATAGTCTGCTTTGATCAAATAAAATCACAATTATAAAATACTCCTGAATAGCTGGGAATCCTGAGATGCCGTGTATTTTAATAATCACGGTATCACATCTAATTGTATGGCATATTTTGGTGTTAATGTAATGATTTCCTACGAGCTTATATCGACACAGCTGTGGGTTGCGTTCCAGGGGTTGACAATCACTGGTAAGGCCGACACCAAAAAACACGCCAGAAATTAATGCAATATATTTGGCACATTCATACACTCTGGCACCTGGCAACAAGTATTATTTTTTCCTTAATTATTTATTGTTTGTTTTCTGAGCGTTTGTTTATGTAAACTCTGTTTTGAAAATTTCGCCGACAAAACCAACACAAACACACACACACACACACACACACACACATACACACATACACACACTTGAATATGCCGCAGTGGTTTGGTGTCCCCACGAAGAGCGTCTGGTAAAAAAAGTTTGAAAGATGTAAAGACTGGCTCGTAGTCCAGCTGAAAAGCTTCAGTTATGAAGACAGGCTAAATGCGTTGAAATTAGCTATGTTGGAAGACAGGAGGACACGGGGTGATTTCGTTCATATTTTCAGGAAGATGACATAAATCACAGCTCAGCAGGAAATTGGACTGATAAAGCAGGATAAAGGAAGGGGGCACGGCAAGAAGCTCAGAAAATCTCAGTGCAAAAAAGACATAAAGAAATACAGTTTCCATTCAGGCGAATTAACGTTTGGAATAAATTACACAAGACTATCGTAGAGGCCAAAACTATAGGAGAGTTCAAACACAAATTGGATATTCAGTGGAAAAGAGAGACAGGACAGTCTGAGCGTAAGCGCATTTCCTTCACCACAACTAGGTAAACACAAATAGTTAAGCACACACATACACAAGCACAAACACACACACACACACACACACACACACACACACACACACACACACACACACACACACACACACACACACACACACACATGTCCACACGAATGGTCGTTCGGAGAACCCTTGCGCCGAGATGAGTCGGTGAGATAAGCTGAAAAAGATGCAACACATTCCTGCAAGCAGCAGAGCATTTCGTGTCGCTATGAAGCACAAGCCTCCTGTACACATCGACAGACACAACATCAATCATTTGATAAATCATCAAACAATTGTCGACAACTTGAAATTCGATTAGATTTTCAGGGAGAGCTGTTTTTTGGTTTCGTCTGGATTGAACTTGAACTCATATACGAAATTAGCTCGTAGTTTTCAAACTATCTATATATGTTTCGGGTGCGTCCCTGTGCATGGGGCCACCGCATGGTGGTAATAGTGATTGCACTCATCCCATACCACTATATTTGTCTGTAATTACTTATAATAATAACACTAATAATAATAATATTAGTGATTGCACTCATCCCATACCACTATATTTGTCTGTAATTACTTATAATAATAACACTAATAATAATAATATTAGTGATTGCACTCATCCCATACCACTATATTTGTCTGTAATTACTTATAATAATAACACTAATAATAATAATAAACACAGTTCGCTATTCATACATACCGTTGATGTCACCATGATTAGCGTCGACCAGGTGAGGTCAGACCCAGGCGAGCGCCGCCCTGGCCTTGGTAAGGTCCACCTTGTCTACCATAAGGAATGTAGCTGCCAGCGCCGGCCTGGGGTGCACTGAATGGCATGCCGTGGCTTGGGTTACTTGGGTAGCCTTGGAAATTGTAGCCAGTTACACTGGAAGGTCCTTGCATGACCATTCTGTACATGGCGATAATATGGCGTTAGTTTCTCAACGTGATAAAGGTGTGATGCTGCATATGCATATTGATTTTGTATAATCATGTCGCATAGAATAATGCAATTATATAAGAGTCAGAGCCAATTCAAGCCCTCCAGACCAGGTATCCATATATATATATATATATATATATATATATATATATATATATATATATATACAGAGCCGTAGCAACCGCCCCCCGTACCCCCCGGCCGGGGGCCCCCGAGTGTTGAGGGGCCCCGTTGCTTCACGTATGACATTAAAATTTATCATATTATGTATAGCCTTTACCTTTTTGCTCAGATGTTTTCACCTGAGCTTGTATTATGTGATTATGTATAATAAATAAATTCATTATTTGATGGTTTATTTATAATGGGGGCCCCAAGTGTTGCCTTCGGGGGGCCCCAAGTGTTGCCTTCGGGGGGGGGGGGCCTCATAAGTCCTCGCAACGGCTCTGTATATATATATATATATATATGTGTATATATATATATATATATATATATATATATATATGAACATTGATCGAATGTATTTTAAGATAAATACCAATAATCCATAACTTCATTATTGCAAGAATATTTGATGCGTTGAAAACGCTCAACTGGAAACATTTTGAATTCAACTTTCTCCTTATAATTGTATGCCGAACAATATCAGTCATGCAAGATAAAATGCTTACCCTTCCTCTCCCATATTGTCCCTGCAATCGACCACACATTGCTCGCATACATCTTGCACCACGTACAAGTGTACAATTGATAGCAATTTTAGCAAGCATAATGTGTTATGTGTCCATTAATGTTCATGCGCTATACTACATTTCTCATGTTTGGGTTGAATGATAATTGTTTTTTAACAATCTCAGTGTTCAATACAAAATAATTTCACATTGATGTTAGTCAGTGGCGGATACAGCGTGCTACTTTGGGAGAGACTGAATCAATTTTGAACGTCTTTGAGATAATGTTTATATCAACAAATTCTACAGAAATAAGATATTTTTCTTAATCTCATTCAGTCAACCTATTGGTTATGAGTTGATGGAACCCTTTTGAGGGGGCTTTTGCTACGTAGTATATCATAAATATGTATCAGATAAATACGTAGTAAATCATAGAAATTCACTGATCACTTCTCGAAAGAAATCACTTGTCGAATGAAATAATGTGCGCCAATATTTGCACATTTTAGTGATTTAGCGGCTAATATGTCTTCCTGATAAATAACACACTTTTCTTTTAGATACTATACCTTTATTATCCTACCAAATCATCGTTGCGATTGCTTTTGGGATTTTGAATTTCCAGATGTCTCGAAAATGTAGCGATTTTTTCGCCTGCTTGTCACGAATAAGATGTGTGCATCTTTTTAAGCAAAATGGTGTTTTTTGGAAATTGTGAAGTGTTTACTGATAACAACGATGGGTTGCAAACTTGCTGACATAATTATATTGGTTGATGGAAAAGTATATAAATTTATAACGAAGATACAAGTAGTGTATAACACACCGAAAAGCAATTTTAGAAATGAAAAACTATTATGAATGGAAATTCTAAGATTCTAGAACCACTAAGAAATAGTTCGAATGATTTTGAATAACAAAAATCTTCTTTGAGGTAGTTCTATATTAATGAATCCATAAATATCAAACGTGTGTGAGGTTCTAAACTTACAACTCTCGCTGTAATCTGAAAAGCAGGTGTACATTGACAGGTGAACACATCTTTGCCATAAAAATCGCCCCACACACACATACACACACACGTACATACACACACATACATACACACACATACATACACACAACACACAACACATTTAGATTACATGACGCAACAAAAATAACCACTAAATTAACTTAGAGTATTTAAAATAATACAAATTACCAGTGTTGCGAAATAATGTAAAAAATTTAAGCCACTTTCGTAGTGAATAATTTAGTTCGGCAAAATTCCCGATGTGCGAGTGTGCTAGTGTATGTGTCAGTGGGTCTGCTGGAATGTACAGACACAATAAAAGGTTAAAGACCTAAGTGACAGCTGCTACACGGGTAGAAGCCGAAGCTTATGAGCACACAGGTGTGCCCCGTGCAGCTCGCTACCACCGCAGAACCAACCCTCTCCACGCTATGGCGCCACAAGAACGGAAAACGTATTAGAGAGGGCCACCTCCCCATAATGCATGACACAACACATGACTGATATCTGGTACCATCATTTACTGCTGGGTGGACAGGGACTGTTGAATTATAGAATTCGCCCAATAAATTCTGCTCCGCCGGGTTTTGAGCCACGGGCCTCCCGTTTGTGAGGGGGTGTGCTACCACTACACCACCTAGTTCAAGACAAACATTTTATCCTTTATCCATACGCCACTGTGGGCAAGCACTAAGCATGAGCATATCATGAGCATGGCAGACACGTTGAAACATGATCAGTGTTGAGACTCACACATCTACACTTCTGATTTCTTTTCCGACTGGACTGTCACTGCAAGGAAAACCATCCAAATAAATAAACAAATGAATTCAAATCAATAAATAAAATTAATGAATAAAAACCAACACCACGCGTATCTGAATTTTTATAATATAATAAAAATAAAATCGCGGTATTAAATACAAATAGCATACATTTTTTTCGAATAAGTGAAGGAGTTGACGTAAGAAATGTTTATATACACAACATATGCATTCACTCATGTGACAACATTTTCCCACATTCCAATAATTCTATTGTTTTATCGCTTGAAAGAATTGTAGGAATGCAGCACTAGTGAACATTGCTGTACAATTGCAGAGTGATTGTTGATGTTGCAGCCATACATAATATCAAATCGTGCAATAATATATAAATAAATAAATAATATACAATAAAGCTGTGGTGTGATTGTGACCGAGAGAGAGAGTGTGTGTGAGTGCGTTGGAATGTGTGTGGCTTAGTGTGTGTGTGTGTGTGTGTGTGTGTGTGTGTGTGTGTGTGTGTGTGTGTGTGTGTGTGTGTGTGTGTGTGTGTGTGTGTGTGTGTGTGTGTGTGTGTGTGTGTGTGTGTGTGTGTGTGTGTGTGTGTGTGTGTGTGTGTGTGTGTGTGTGTGTGTGTGTGTGTGTGTGTGTGTGTGTGTGTGTGTGTGTGTGTGTGTGTGTGTGTGTGTGTGTGTGTGTGTGTGTGTGTGTGTGTGTGTGTGTGTGTGTGTGTGTGTGTGTGTGTGTGTGTGTGTGTGTGTGTGTGTGTGTGTGTGTGTGTGTGTGTGTGTGTGTGTGTGTGTGTGTGTGTGTGTGTGTGTGTGTGTGTGTGTGTGTGTGTGTGTGTGTGTGTGTGTGTGTGTGTGTGTGTGTGTGTGTGTGTGTGTGTGTGTGTGTGTGTGTGTGTGTGTGTGTGTGTGTGTGTGTGTGTGTGTGTGTGTGTGTGTGTGTGTGTGTGTGTGTGTGTGTGTGTGTGTGTGTGTGTGTGTGTGTGTGTGTGTGTGTGTGTGTGTGTGTGTGTGTGTGTGTGTGTGTGTGTGTGTGTGTGTGTGTGTGTGTGTGTGTGTGTGTGTGTGTGTGTGTGTGTGTGTGTGTGTGTGTGTGTGTGTGTGTGTGTGTGTGTGTGTGTGTGTGTGTGTGTGTGTGTGTGTGTGTGTGTGTGTGTGTGTGTGTGTGTGTGTGTGTGTGTGTGTGTGTGTGTGTGTGTGTGTGTGTGTGTGTGTGTGTGTGTGTGTGTGTGTGTGTGTGTGTGTGTGTGTGTGTGTGTGTGTGTGTGTGTGTGTGTGTGTGTGTGTGTGTGTGTGTGTGTGTGTGTGTGTGTGTGTGTGTGTGTGTGTGTGTGTGTGTGTGTGTGTGTGTGTGTGTGTGTGTGTGTGTGTGTGTGTGTGTGTGTGTGTGTGTGTGTGTGTGTGTGTGTGTGTGTGTGTGTGTGTGTGTGTGTGTGTGTGTGTGTGTGTGATTCGCGTTTGCGTTCGCGTTTGCGTTCGCGTTTGCGTTCGCGTTTGCGTTCGCGTTTGCGTTCGCGTTTGCGTTCGCGTTTGCGTTCGCGTTTGCGTTCGCGTTTGCGTTCGCGTTTGCGTTCGCGTTTGCGTTCGCGTTTGCGTTCGCGTTTGCGTTCGCGTTTGCGTTCGCGTTTGCGTTCGCGTTTGCGTTCGCGTTTGCGTTCGCGTTTGCGTTCGCGTTTGCGTTCGCGTTTGCGTTCGCGTTTGCGTTCGCGTTTGCGTTCGCGTTTGCGTTCGCGTTTGCGTTCGCGTTTGCGTTCGCGTTTGCGTTCGCGTTTGCGTTCGCGTTTGCGTTCGCGTTTGCGTTCGCGTTTGCGTTCGCGTTTGCGTTCGCGTTTGCGTTCGCGTTTGCGTTCGCGTTTGCGTTCGCGTTTGCGTTCGCGTTTGCGTTCGCGTTTGCGTTCGCGTTTGCGTTCGCGTTTGCGTTCGCGTTTGCGTTCGCGTTTGCGTTCGCGTTTGCGTTCGCGTTTGCGTTCGCGTTTGCGTTCGCGTTTGCGTTCGCGTTTGCGTTGTGTGGTGATGTTTTTGTATGTATGCGTTTGGTGAAGTGTGCATGCCCCGCGGCGGCGAGCGATTGACCGGCTCGCCGCTGATTGGTTGTGGCGGTGGGCGTGAGGACTGTGCGAGCTAGAGCTAGGAGACATGTGTGAGCTAGGAGTCCTGTTTGAGCTGCGGTTGTGGCGTGACGTCTTGTGGGCGTGCGTGGGGCGGTGATGCCCACGCGCGCCTTTCTGGAATATATATATATATATTGATTTTTGTTTGCTTTTACAAAAGCATAGCGAATAAAAACCACAAAACACCACACAACACCACAAAACACCACAAACATCATTTTCGACGCAGTGTAGCAGTACATTGCACTCAAATAGACATTAATTCACCAACAACAACAACAACAACATGTATTTGATTTAGCGCACATAACAACAATGGCGCGATTAAAAACAACAAAAATAGCACAGGCAAAAAACCAACAGCTACACGTCGACGCAATATGAAACAAACACTGATCGCTATAAATAATCATAAGAATAAAACAGACACACACAGTAAGAATAAGAAATCCACACACATTTTCAGTATAAATATAATAAGGTAGAGATAGGAGACAGAAAAATTGGTTACAGGGTACAAATACACGTGAAAGCAAAAGCAAAAACAAGCAAAAGATGAGTTTGCACTTTGAGCGGCCAGACTTTGGCATATGGTGTAAGACAATGAGATGAGTGTTTAAAAGCTTCAGAGAATATGTATGTGCGCAGAGATGAAGTGAACGAAGAGAAAAAGGGAGACCGAATGATATGAGATTGAAGTGAATTATAAAAACGAGGGGCAAAAACGGTAAATCATTTTGCTGACCAGTGATTCCCCACTTCCTAATGAACCATCTCTTCATTTTCCACAACAGCGCTAATGAATTCAATAAATTAAGTTTTTACATCAAAGTAAATGTCATTAGAAACGGAAATAAACAAATTTCAATTGACAAAACACTCATTTGTCCTTATGTCCGACCTTTAGCTTTCCACTTGGCAACTCTTCCATTCCTCACCAGTGGAGAATTTCCCACAGATTAAGAACCACTGTTCTAGGACATTGCAGTGGACGTGAAATACGGGCGGAGGGATAGGAGACTGGAGATAACAAACGCAAAAGATATTCAGGCTGATCGACGCCGTTCAACAGTTTGAAAATATTTCAGGAAAGACGAAAATGAATGCGTGCGGAATAGGTATAAATAAATGAATAGGTAGCCAACGAAGATTGTACAAATGCTGAGATGTATGAACACAAACAACGGGAGAGAGGACGAATCTGCAACATTGATTGATCACCGTCTGAAAATGGTTTCAAATAGCATCGCGGAGTTGAAATATAAAATTATACAATAACACAAGGGAACACATTTTTTCGAATTTTCTGCTGCATAAAATGTTTTCACACATTCTTACGTATTTTGGTCTGCTGAATCCGAATCTAAGCTCGGTTTAGCTCTGCATGCTCCAGTTTTAATACAATTTTGAGTTTTCCATTCAGTGACACACCCTAGTTTTTCCATTGTTGTCACATTGGTATATTACCTGCGATGCTTATACTCGCTATCCGGCAAGTGCTTTGTTGCTGAAATGTTCTAAGGTATTGCTGTACGATGGTATAAGGTGGAAGAGAGTGAGTGTGTGAGTGTGAGTGAGTGAACGTGTGTGAGTGAGTATGTGAACTTATTAGTGTGCTTATATATGTGCGGGGTTAGGGTTAGGTTACGATTGTGCCTGTACGATTGTATGCCTGCAAATTGTGCAATGCCCTGCGACGGTGTACGACGGTGACGGTGTGTGTGTGTGTGTGCCTGTGATTCAAAACTTTGATTGGCCTACTAAATTACCACGAGCAAAACTGGATAATTTGTGTGCGCCTCAAAATAGTCAATTTCCTTCTAGGTTAACTAAAAGGATTTACGAAGTACCCCTGCTATCGGTGCATGTGAGACAGTAGAGCTCGAGACAATAACTGGGTCCAGAATAAATAATCCATGCGTGAGACTCTGAAAGCAGATATGCCAAATATTGTCAACAATCCGATTGTCAGTCGATAAAATATACTTTTTCCCATTCATATCAAGCTGGATTGATGAAACAATTTGTGAAGGCGTTGAATCCTGAAGGTGAATGTTTACAACACAAATTTGCTGTGCTCCCTAGTTTGTGCTTCGAGAAGATCAAGGAAGGGGTGATTGATGAACCACAGATTCGTGAACTCGTGCGTGATCAAGAATTTGTCAGAAAGATGAATGACAAGAAAATAACTGCATGGTTTGCATTTGCATGCCTGTGTTAAAGGTTAAAGGCCTAAATGACAGCTGCTACACGGGAAGAAGCCGAAACTTATGAGCTCAGTTGCTTCCCGTGCCGCTCAATGCAACCGCAGAACCAACCCTCTCCACGCTATGACGCCACAAGGACGGAAGTCGAATTAGAGTGGGCCAACTCCCCAGAATGCATGACACAACACATAACTGATATCTGGTATCCATTTATTGCTGGATGGACAAGAGCTGTTAGATTATAGAATTTGCCCAATGGAATTCTTTTCCACCGATATTCTTGCCACGGACCTCCCGCTTATTGATAGCAAAGTTTCCCGGTAACAAAAAAAGTCATCTTGATACATCCCCTCATGATCTAGGAGCTGTAACTGACGAGCAAGCTCAGCGCTTCCATCAGGACCTCAAGACCATGGAAGAACGTTACCAAGGGAGATGGGACAAACATATGATGACAGGTTACTTATGCAGCATCAAACGCGAATTTCCTGAGAATATCCACAGACCCGCAAGCGCAAATTCATGCCAGTTAAATAGCAATCGGGTTTTCCACCAAATAAAGGCAAGTGTCATAATATAGAGTATATTGCCAGTATAATATAGAGTATAACCACTGTTCATTTGGGGAATTCCTTCAAATTGTAATATTTTAAATACATTTATGCTATCTAGCATTTACTTTGCTTGCCCATCTATATTAAATAGTTTTATAATATATTCCAAAGCATATCTTTCATAATACAATACAATGTCAACGTTATGATGACAAAGTTGTATGATTATTAAGACGTTTATTGCAACAAAACTAGAGCATTGAGAAAAAACTAACTCCAGATATGTAATCAGCGTGAAAAATTGTACAATATTCACTGATTGATATAAATTCCGCACAAATTTGTTCCCCTGTGTAATCTATACGAGGAAAAACCAGTGTTTTGATGAGCTTGATGGCAGACGCTTGGTCGAGGAATGGAAGTATGCGATACAGCGCGCGTAGAATAAGACAGTATGTACGTATGACAGAACTAATATTATTGCTAAAGATGAGAGAGGAATCCATAATTACACCCAAGTTTCGCACTGACGAACGTAAAGGAAATGGAAGAGTAGGTGGAGTTAGACGAGGAGCGTGAAAATCCATGAATTCAGTTTTAGAAGAATTTATCAGAAGACGACGAGAAGCAGCCCATGATGAAATATCCGATAGAAGTTCAGACATATAGGATGAGTAGGGAAACGGAAGTGGACATAGCAGTTGAATGTCGTTGGCATAGATATGAAAAGCCACAGAATAACGTTTTGGAATATGACACAGTGAGGACATATACAGGTTGAAAAGAGTGTGAGCGAGAATTGAGCCTTGAGGAACTCCTGAATTTAAAGGAACACGATCATAAACAACTGAATTAAATTTAACGGAGTAAGATCGGCCTGTAAGATAGGAGCGCATGACCGAAAATGCCGTGGAAGAGAGACCAAGATGCGATAAATCATCAAGCAAAATTTTGTGGTTTACTAAATCAAATGCTGATGACATATCCAACATAACAATTAGGACAGAATGGCGAAAGAAAAACTGAGAGAACACAACGTCAGCAACATTTTTGAGAACAGACTCAGTTGAATGGAAAGGTCGGAAGCCAGACTGGTAAGGATCTAGAGCATCGTTAATAAGATGAGAAAGTTGGGAGAAAATATCCGATTTTAATAACTTGGAGGTAAGATGTGATGTAAAATTATTATGTGCGTTATTTGTTGTATGAATTTCGTTTGTTATATACTCGTTAGTTTGCGTGATTGTCTGATGTAGTGTAACAGGTGACCTTGAAGTTGGTGTTCAAGGTTATGCGTCATTGGAGTGTTAACGCGATTTGATTGGCTGGATGACTTGTGACGTAATGGATAATGATTTTTGTGTTTAATCGATGAAGTATGTTTGGGAGAAATATGGCAGTGTCGTGAGGAGAGTGACTGTGAATGGAAGTGTGTTGTTAGGATAATTTGTGTACTAAGTTTCATTGTTCTTATGTTATTTTAATAGTTTTATCACATAAGATTGATAATTGAAACATGACGAAAAATTTTATGATGGATGAATCATGTGTTGGTTTTTTCGTAATAGGGTAGATAATAGCAGGCTTTTCAGGTATAAAAGAGCCATAATGTAATGCGAGATTTAATATATACAAAAAATGGGAGCGAACAGGGAAATCGAGTGACAGATGGGCTTAAAATTTATCAGATAGGCGGGAGAGGCAGATATATTTATTGAAGGTAAGGCTAGGATATCAGAGAGTACGTCATTCTGTGTTTGACATTGGTGGTGAACGGTTGTGTGTGCTTGCTGCTGCGTGTAAATTGTGAACTTGGTGATTTGAGTGAGTGCCCTGTGTTGACTTGTGTGATCGCGTTTTTATGTCAAGGACGAGAAAGCCGTGAAATTATTGCTCGAGTCACAAGAGAGAGTTTTCTAGACGGCCCTGGAAACCATAGTGAATCAACAAAACATGAGACTGAGAAAGGCAGAGGATACTATACATGACCTGGAAATAAACCTCGAGTATGCGCACGAGGAAATAAGAGACCTCAACAAAAAAATGGATGCTCTGGAAACCTGCGACCGATTGAAAAGCAAATTCATTGAAGAATGCCAACAGCGTATCCGAGTCGGAGAGGACTTTTGTCGTAGGAAAAACCTGAGAATCACAGGAATCACTGAGTGTCAAAATGAGAAATGGGAGAAAACGGCTGAAATAGCAGGCAAACTATTTGCCGAAAAATGGATATCGGGACTGTGGATATCGAACAGGCTCGGCGAGTGGGCGGATACAACAGCAAAAATGGCAGTACAATCGTTGATCGGATGGACAAGTATAAAGACAAGCAAAACATTATAAGAAACGCCAGAAAGCTAAAGGGGTCGGGCGTTTTCATCGATGATGATTTATCGCCGGCTTCGCAAGAAGAAAAAATGCGTCAGATGCCTGCGATGAGGGCTGCTAGAGAGGCGGGTAAGATTGCTTTTTTCCGAGGGTCAAGACTGATCATCAAAGACAGAGCTCAGTCGCATCGTCCGGTGGGTGTTCCTGTTTCCTCTGCTGCTGTCACTTCTGGTGCGTCTACCAATGCTACTACTGTCGATGCTGCAACTGTCCCAGTAGTTGCAAAGAGCACCGCTCTTTCTGCTCCATCCACGAGAGCAGCGACAATGAGCGACCAGCGACGCACACGAGAAGTTGGTGGCCCGGCCAAAATGTACACGACCGCTGCGGATGCAACACCGACTGACACCGCTGGTTCGGCCGGTGCTTCAATTGCTGCTGCTGATGATCATGTCCTAGTGATGAAGACGGCGGGTGAACAAAAGTCCACTCGTCCAAAAAAAAGTAATGCGTCCAAGCATGTATTTGTACTATATTTCTAATGTTACCTCTTCAAAATGGGTAGATACAACGATGAACTACACAGTAGCATAGATTTGGAAACAGGGATAGCCGATATACCAGAGTCAAAGTATATATATACACAGGGGATTTACCTATTAGTGGAACGAATGTATTTTCGTTATATAGCATGAACATTCGAAGCTTAGCAAGAAATTTACAGTCTCTTAGTGATAATATTCTCTCAAATAATGCAAATGCTGTAGACGTTATAGGTCTGGTTGAAACTAGATTAGACAATGAAATTGCATCTATATACTCATTGGGAAGGTTCACGATGCACACAGAATGTAGAAACAGATCTGGAGGAGGATTGGCTCTGTATGTAAATGGTAAACATGTGTCCCGTATAATCAACAGAATGTCGTTTATATTACCATTTTTAGAATGCTTGACAGCAGAAATCGATGTTAACAACAAAAAGTACTTGCTTGTCTGCGTATATAGGCCGCCTAACTCTGATCAAAACAAATTCCTTGAGAGATTTCAAGACTTACTGTTAGTTACACACGAGGATAAATATGCAGGTGTCTTTGTCTTCGGTGATTTCAATATAGACCTGCTGAGTCAGGATAATTACGTCGATGAATTCAGAAACCTCATGTTCTCATTCTCGTTGCACCCACTCACAACCAAGCCCACTAGAGTCACTGACACCTCAGCCACTTTGATCGATCACATTTGGACGACGAATTTTCACAACAATACAGCCAATTACATCATTTACATCGACATATCCGATCACTTTCCATTAGTTTCGTAGTTTAATAAAATCAAATCAAATGTTTCTAGCCGGTGCAAAACTCACCGACGATCATTTCACAAAAAAGTAATGTATAATTTTAGGAGAGATACTGGGCAATTGGACTGGTCAGCGGTATTGAGTTGCGAGTGTCCAGATAAGGCGTATGGGATTTTTCATGAGCTATTTCACACTCAGTTTGAAAAACACTTCCCTATGAAAACCGTGACAATCCGAGAAAAAGATCGACTGAGTCCGTACCTAACGACCAATCTGGTAAAATGCATCCGTACGAAACATAAGCTAGAAAAACTTTCACGTAAATGGCCCCTCACTCATAGAGGTACTTACAAGAAGTATAGAAATACTCTAATTGAAACGTTGAGAGCTGCAAAAAACAACTACTTCAAAAAACAATTAGAAGAAGCTCAAGGGAATCCAAAAAAGCACTGGAAATTAATCAACACAATACTAGGAAGAAGTTCCGCAGTGAAACCTGACCTGTCGACCGGACCAGAGCCGTTGCGAGTAATTATGGGGCCCCCCCGAAGGCAACACTTGGGGCCCCCATTGTGAATATTGAATGCATTTATTATATATAATCACATAATACGTGAAGCAAAGGGGCCCCTCAACATTCGGCCCCCCCCCGGCCGGGGGGTACGGGGGGCGGTTGCTACGGCTCTGGACCGGACGCGGTTCTGATTGGGAAATCGCCAACAAACTGAACGACCATTTTCTGAGAATGGGGAATACAGATGATATCGACACCAAGAACTATGACTTTACTCGATACTTAATTTACTCCACGGAAACATCAATGTTTTTACATCCCACTGAGCCCAATGAGATTTATGGATATCTGGCCGACTTCAATAAAGAGTCATCGGGATTTGATGATATTCCGCCAAAAATCCTACGGGAGGTACGACCATACATAAGTCAGCCTCTGGCACACATAGTGAATCTCAGCATATCCACCGGTGTCTTCCCGGATAGCTTGAAACAGGCAAAAGTGATTCCAATATATAAGTCGGGGGATACATCTCACATAAATAATTATCGTCCTATATCACTATTACCGGCGTGCAGCAAAATTATTGAAATAGTGCTAGCTAAAAGGTTGGTCAATTACCTTGAGACTAATAACTTAATATACAAAAATCAATATGGATTTAGACCAGAATACTCCACAGAAACAGCTATTCTAAGCTTTGTCTGTGAAGTATATAAAAATTTGGACAATAGTACGCATGTAATGGGAGTATTTATGGACCTATCCAAAGCCTTCGATACTCTAGACCATGTAATCTTACTTAAGAAACTTGAACACATTGGAATACGAGGGATAAATCTAGCATTATTTAAAAGTTATTTGGCAAACAGAAGGCAATTTACGTATTATAACTCTCATCATTCTTCAAATAAAGTGCTCACCAAAGGCGTTCCACAAGGCTCCATTTTAGGTCCCATATTGTTTCTCATCTATATAAATGACATTGCAATATGCCAGCACCAAATTATAATTTACTATATTCGCTGATGATACAAATGTTTTATTGGCAAATGAGAATATGGATGACATGAGAGACGACATGCAAAATGAACTGAACAGTGTGTACCATTGGATAGCATGCAATAAATTAAAGCTGAACATGAATAAAACCAAACACATGATATTTCAAAATAGATCTCGAGTGCATACATGTGGAAAAATATACCTCGATGGACAAGAAATACAGAGAGTCAAGAAAATAAAGTTTTTGGGACTCATGGTTGAGGAAAATATGAACTGGAGAGACCATATCAACCATGTTTGTTGTAAAATCTCGAAAATATGTAGAGTGTTATATAAAGTGCGCTATCATTTAACAAAAAAGGCTCTGATTAGCATCTACTATACGCTCGCATATCCCCACTTGATATATTGTGTGTCGATATGGTCCTGCACCTGGCCATCGTTTCTCAACAAATTGAAAGTTGCACAAAACAAAATCATTAGATGTATAACGTTCACAGAAAAATTTGAGTCCGTGGGACACTTATATAGTTTGTTAAATGTTTTGAATTTCGATAACATCAGAAGCTTTTTCATATGCTTGCTCATTCATAAATTAATTACCAATAACAAAATACAGGCGAACATTTTCAGCATGAAACCGCACCGCTCTGGCATATTCATACGAAACTCGTTATTGATTTGGTATCACCCAGGTTTCACACTACACTCTTTAAAAACTGTATCATATGTCAGGGACCGAACACATGGAACAGTTTGCCCGTGTGCTTAAAATCCTTGCTGAACAATGTAACATTGGCTGTATTCCGTGGTAAATTAAGAGCATATCTACAAAATAGCTCGGCAAATGACTATCCGAGTAATAATTAGAATTGTATTTGTGTGTTTACGCTTGTAATTGTGTGTATGAATGTGTGTGCTTGTGTTAGTTTATATGTATGCATGCATGTTGGCATGTGCGCGTGTGTAAGAGCGTGTATGTGTGTATGTGTGTGTGTGTGTGTGGGTGTATGCGTGTGCATGAACGGATATTTATATGCAAATATGTTTAATTCATATGTAGGTACGTATATGACTGTGGATGTTTGTGTGCGTATGTGTGAGTGTTTGCATTAATGGATTTCAATTGAAGAAATGTAAACTCACGTGCATGGATGGATGATGGTACATGGATAGTTGAGTATGCCTGTGCGTGTATAAGGATGTGTGTGTGTGTGTGTGTGTGTGTGTGTATGTGTGTGTGTGTGTGTGACTGGGATTGTGTGTGAGTGTGCATGTATATGTAAATATGGAGTGAAATGTTTATATTTGTTACGTGTTGTATAAATATGTTGTATTATCTGATGTAGCCGCGTAGTCGTTGCCAACCATTGTCTGTTTGTACCATATTCTACTTCAATCATGTCCGTCTATGAGCTTGCTCGATGGACATTTCTGCCATTTTATACCTTTATATTCGCATGAAATAATTGTGATGTGAAAAATGTGGCAATAAACTGAACAAACAAAAAAGCAAACAAACAAAACAAACATGATTAAAGGAAGCGATAGTAGTTGATGAAGTAGAGTGTGTGATATTGAATGCTGATATGTGTAGCTGGAATGTCTTCATCTGCAGTTTTAACTTTTTTCCAGAAGAACGTTGCGAATTCAGAGGCAGTGATTGAAAAGACCAGAGCAGTTTCTGAGAGGCCGAAAGTGAGGCCAGTTTATATTTGTAGTAAGAGCACTTGGCATCATAGAGAGCGGTAGCGTGAAAGAGCGTGAGAGAGCGGTGGCACCAGGTAGCGTAAAAGTTAGCAAAGTTGAAAGACTATCTCTGTAGAAGATAGTAATAATAATAATATATATTTAAAGAGAGACGCGCGTGGGCATTTCCACCCCACACACAACTACAATTTCCCTTCAAGTTTAGCACATTCCCAAATTTACAATATTACCCAAGAAATACTAGATAAGTTATATCATCAAAGCCGATGCGAGGTCTATTAGTACCCCCCGGAGGACAATATTTAGGGCCACATTATAAATACAGCACCATTATAACAGAGGTACGACTTTGGCAAAACGCAGTTACGAGCAGTCCCTCGGTCTCCATTAGGCTGGCGACTTTTAAGCGCTAGTTTATGATAAACTTTAATATCATGCGTGAGGCAACGAGGTCCTTCAACACTCGGGGGTTCCGGGGGGCGGTTGCTACGACTCTGCCTATCACAACGCTAACGTTTGCAGCACAGAAACGAACTGCTTGATATTAGTGTGCCCCTTGTGCAAGCCAGTGCGCCAATGTGATAACGGAGTTACGACCATTTTAGCCAACCAACCATTTTGGCCAACGCTCAGCGGTCGAAATACGATGCGATGTATATCGACATTGGCTAAAATGGTACATGTTGTGAGTGCATCTGACAGTGGCGTATCTAGTGACTGAAAGTTAAGCGAGTGAACATCTTGGCCAATCTTAACTCAGCTGTATGTAGTTCAGTGGTTTTCAATGTTTTGAACGCTTGAGCAAATCGTTAGGTTAGGTTTGGTTAGGTTAGGTTTGGTTAGGTTTGGTTAGGTTTGGTTAGGTTAGGTTAGGGAACCATAAAAACGTGTGAAATTTGCCAATGCAAATACACGATAAGGCCAATACGTCTTCAAATGTTACGCTTAATCGTTAAAAAAATTTAAAGCCACTGAACTACATACAAACTACATACAGGAAAGATTTGGCAAGATGGTCACTCGCTTAACTTTCAGTCACTATACGCTAGATATATAGATACGCCACTGTCAGATGCACTCACAACATGTAACATTTTAGCCAAAGTCGATATTCATCGATATTCATCGAATCGTATTTCATCCGCTGAGCGTTTGGCCAAAATGGTTTGTTGGCTGAAACGGTAGTAGATCCGTGACAACACCCCTGACAAGTAGGTGTGTGTTGTCCGCATGTTTGTTTTCGCGTGTGATAAAATGTACGCTATACAAATACGCGCCAATGAAGTACGAGAATCGTCAGCAATTTTCGAATTGAGGAGAAGTCAGTTTCATCTAAATCAACAAGAGCCACCGGCGATGGCCAGATGCAAATACCAAAAACACGTCTATCGTTGACAAAAAAGCAATTGATGAGCTGAGCTGTCAAAAATTACAACAAAGAATTTGAGCAACTTTTAACTTTTAATCTTAATTTTAACTTTTTATGTTTTATTTTAAAATTTGACAACACATAGATTTTATATTTTCATGAATCATATGTGTTTATAGGTAATCACTTTGAGTTTATCAGTGTTTTCTGTGAATTCCTAGGAAATTTGTTGATAAAAACCATGAGTGGACAAAAAATAAGCAATGATTGATTGATTGATTAAGCGCTGACAAAACTCAAGCCAACTCACTCGCTTTCAATCACTATTCCATCACTGCGTCAACATGAAACAAAAACACAAAAACCGTTCGGCTATTAAACATGCGATCAACGAATGAGACCACATCAGTTCGTTTGATGCCTCTACAAACGCAGTTTTCCAATTATTTGTGCGCATACATACGTTTGGCTTACATTGTGTAATATATTAGCAATTCAAGAAGGATTTGATAGACTCGTCTCGCGAAATCTCTGGCCGGAGTCGGCAGGAAACATAACCTCTGATCCACAGAACTGAACCTCTGATCCACAGAACTGAGCCTCTGATCCACAGAACTGAATCTCTGATCCACAGAACTGAACCTCTGATCCACAGAGTTAAGCCTCTGATCCTCATAACCGAACCTCTGATCCACAGAACTGAGCCTCTGATCCACAGAACTAAGCCTCTGATCCACAGAACTGAATCTCTGATCCACAGACCTGAACCTCTGATCCACAGAACTGAATCTCTGATCCACAGAACTGAACCTCTGATCCACAGAACTGAACCTCTGATCCACAGAACTGAGCCTCTGATCCACAGAACTGAATCTCTGATCCACAGAACTGAACCTCTGATCCACAGAGTTAAGCCTCTGATCCTCATAACCGAACCTCTGATCCACAGAACTGAGCCTCTGATCCACAGAACTAAGCCTCTGATCCACAGAACTGAATCTCTGATCCACAGACCTGAACCTCTGATCCACAGACCTGAACCTCTGATCCACAGAACTGAACCTCTGATCGACAGATCTAAACCTCTGATCCACATAACCGAACCTCTGATCCACAGATCTCAGAGCGAGAATAATAGCAGTCCACTACTCAACTTGACTATAGCCTAACAACAATTCAAACTATTCGTCAAACCAAACTACCCATGAACCCCACACCGCTTAGCAGGCAGGTGTGTGTGTGTGTGAATGTGTGTGTGTGTGCTCACCTCACCTATGCTCACCTATTTGTGCATTACGGGATATGAGCTTGCGCTCGAGCTGTCCCGTCTCCAAATCATGATTTATCTAGTTTCTCCTTGAACGATTGAATTGTTCTCGCCTTTACTGTTTCACTGTCTAAACTATTCCAATTTTCTACGCTCCTATAAAGAAAACTGTCCTGTTTGATCTTCTGTCGGCATCTTGTTTTTTTTCAATTTCATACCATGTCCCCTTTGATATCTCTCATTCCAAACAATCCAGCCTTTCCGATCCGTTTTTTGAAATCCTCTCATGTATTTGAAAATGTGTATTAAGTCCCCTCTCTGTCTTCTCTTTTCGAGCGTGGTCAGTCCTAGTTTGTTCAACCTATCTGCGTATTCTAAACCTCTCAAGCTTGGTGCGATTTTCGTTGCTGCTCTCTGTATTCTCTCGAGTTTGTCGATATGCTTCCTCAAAGACGGAGACCATACGACTGCCGCATATTCTAGTCTTGGTCGAATCATTGTCGTGATCAGCTTCTTCAACATATCCTCATCCATATCTAGTCTGAGTGCAGATACTGTGATTTTGTTAATATGTCCTTCCGGGGATAGAGTGTCGCTCATGATTATTCCCAAATCCTTTTTTTCTGTCACTTTCTGCAATATTTTTTCTCCCATCTTGTATTTTCCGCACGGCCTATTTCTACTTTTTCCAACTTCCATTACTTTACATTTTTCGATACTAAACTCCATTTTCCAGCTCTGACTCCATTTATAAATTGTATCTAAATCATTTTGGAGTGCTGTACAACTGCTGTCATTCTCAATTCTCCTCATAAGTTTGACGTTATCAGCAAACATGCTCGCGTAGCTGCTCACACTATCAACCATGTCATTCACGTATATGCTGAACATAATCGGGCCTAATACCGAGCCCTGAGGTACTCCACTTTTCACGCTCAACCATTCAGACTTGTTGCCATGAATAACAGTACACATTTGTCTTGCTTGTAGGTAATCTTTCATCCATTCTAACAATTTGCCCTGCACTCCTCCATGATGTCGCAATTTCCATATCAATCTTTTGTGCGGAATCTTGTCGAATGCCTTTCTCAAGTCTAAATATACACAGTTAGCCCAGCCGTCTCTCTCTTGAGTCTCATCAACGAGCCTCGTATAAAAATCCAGCAGATTAGTTGCACATGACCTTTGTTTTCTAAAATCATACTGTTCATCAGCTATAAGTCCATTCCTGTCGAGGTGATTTGTCCAGACATCTTTGATAATTTTCTCACATAATTTGCATACAATACTTGTGAAGGACACTGGTCTGTAGTTCCCTGGATCCTCACTGCATCCTCCTTTGTGTATGGGTGCTATTTGCGCTTGCTTCCAGATCTTTGGCACCTTCTCACACTTTATGCTATGTTCAATTATAGCATGTACTGGGATCAGCAGCTCCTCTTTACATTCTCTCAAAACTCTTCCAGAAACCCCGTCCGGGCCAGGAGATTTTGTCCCGTCTAACATACTCATCTTGTCCAGCACTGTTCTCGGTTCAACTTCGAAATCTTGCATCTCCACACAACTATTTACGTTGTCCTCATATTCAAACTCCCCTTCCTCCGTAAATACTTCCTGAAATTTTCTGTTCATTATCTCTGCTATATCGCGATGATGCTCATAGGTTTCTCCGTCCACCTTTAGTCGGGTAATGCCATCTCTTTGCCTGGTCTTTTATTAATAAATCTATAGAATATTTTTGGTGTGGTCCTGCTCTTCTCGACAATATTCTTTTCCAGATTTTTGTCCTCCTGACGCCTCATTTTCACATAATTGTTTCTAGTCATCTTATATATCATTCTATTGTTTTCAGTATTCCTCTTTCTCATCTTGTTCCACGCAGCCTCTTTTTTCAGTCTTGCGTCTTCGCATTTCTTGTCGTACCATTCCATTATACCCTTCCTCCGGCTTTTATACTTGGGTACATATCTTGAGACTCCTTCCTGATATATTCTTAAAAACAATGGATATTTATTCTCCATGTCCTCCTCCTTGATAAGACTGCTCCAATCTTTGTTCTCGAAATACTTACTTAGACTCTGATAGTCCCCTTTGTTATAATTAAGTTTGTTCGTTATAGTATTATCCTCCATTTCCTGTTCCTTTCCTGCTGTCATTTCAATTTCAATTACCGAATGGTCACTTTTGCCAATAGGACTCATGTACGCCATTTTTTCAATCATATCCTCTCGAATAAATATCAAGTCCAGCTTTGACGGTTTGTCCTCACCTCTATATCTTGTGCATTCTTCTACTTGCTGTGTTAACATATGTTCTATTACAAAATTCAACAATATCTTTCCCCATGCTTTGGGATTGCTTCGAGACCCTCCATTCTTCCAATCCACCTCTCCACAATTAAAGTCCCCCAACATCATAATATTCTTCTTTCTTGTAAAACATCTCTTCAATTCTTCCACAGTATCAGTCAATAGATCCTCATACTCGTTGGTGCTCCATGATTTTGTCTTTGGAGGAACTTATACCAATACAAATTTATGCATTTCCCCTCCGAGTTGTGTGCTTATTTTTAATACCTCGGCCATCCCTTTACCCACCAATTCTACATTTACCTGTATATCTCTCCTGTACACAACCATTATTCCTCCTCCTCCTTTATTTCCTCGATCTCTTCTTACTGTTTTGTACGCGTTCGCAACACCAAATATAACATCTATATCCCGAGAAAGCTTTGTTTCTACTAGGCACATTATATCAGGCTGTTCTCTTTTGAGATAATCTTCCAGTTCTTCTTTTCTCGACATCAACCCGTCAATGTTTGTATATGCCACCCTCAAGTTGTGCTCCCATCTAGGACTGTCCTTTCTATGCTTTCTTGTCTCGTTTAAGTCTCTTTCTTGATATACCATTTTCTTAGGTATCCATCCATTGTCCTCCAGTAAAACTGGGTTCTCTCCACATCTGTTCTTTTCTCGTTTTTTTCCTTGGCTTCAGCTGAGAGTTCCTTCCTCTTACACCTTTCCTCTTCACTTAAATCTTCCCTTACAAAGACATTTTTGTATGCCTCCGTTTTTGACAATGTCCAGGCTCGGCTCAACATATGCTCAGCAGCTGTTTGCAGTCTATATCTAATTCTCATAGGTCTTGCCTTGCCTTCCGTATATTTGCCTACTCTGCAAACTTCCTCAATCTCTGAATCAACCTGTTCATTCTCGCTAACTGTCAATTCTGCTGTTAATTTCATTGCTAACTCCATTTCCTCCCTTGTTCTCTGCGTTCTTACCTTAATTACTTGTTCATTCAGTCCAAAGACAATCACACTTCTTTTCTTCTCAACCATGTTTCTGACCATACTCTGCTTTCTTTTCAGAACTTGTACCATGTTTTTTTCGAGGTTCTTTGTGTGTTCTTCTTTCTTATCTCTCATCACTTCTTCGAAATCAACCAGTTTTTCCTCATGCGTCTTTGTCCATATGTTTTGCTCCTGTCTCAATGCTGTTAGGCTCTCTGCCTGCACTCTTCCAATTTTTTCATTTTCAGATAATCTCTTCACGTATTTGTCATTTTCTTTTTTCATCTCATGGTGGATGTGTGTGTGTGTGTGTGTGTGTGTGTGTGTGTGGTTCTGTATTGATATGGGGTGCACGTAGCGTATTAACGCGACAGCTACTGCTGATGTTTATACTGAACTGAGTAGCTTCTATTGAAATGCACATAAAAAGAAACGATCAAACATTTGGTATATATATCTCATGAAATTTATCTCCTTTTTCAAATTGAATTGAATAAAATTAAATTCATTTGAAAAATTAATTATTAAACTACTATTAAATTATAATCTGTTTATATTATTATTATTATTATTATTAAGTAAATAGTAATTAAAAAATCAAAAAACAATAATGACAATTTTGTTTTCAATAATATTCATATAGGCAATATTTGGAGGGTACATTTTCCAGGTATATTTTTGTCGCTTGCCTACTCAGTAAGATTGTCCCAGGGAATATGACACGCTCGTCCCTATCTAGTATCTAGATCAATCCAAATGCAGCTTGGTGTATACATTACCGCGGCGTGACGAAATATCCCAGCACGGTGATAAAAAGTATGAGAGCCCAGCAAAATCCGCAACATTCCCACGCTCCCTGGCAAACATCGTGTCAGTATGTCAGTATGCTAGTGTGTTAGTGTGTCAGTATGTCAGTGTGTCAGTATGTCAGTCTGTCAGTGTGTCAGTGCGTTAGTGTGTCAGTGTGTTAGTGTGTTAGTGTGTCAGTGTGTTAGTGTGTTAGTGTGTCAGTGTGTCAGTGTGTCAGTGCGTTAGTGTGTCAGTGTGTCAGTATGTTAGTGTGTTAGTTTGTCAGTGTGTCAGTGCGTTAGTGTGTCAGTGTGTTAGTGTGTTAGTGTGTCAGTGTGTCAGTGTGTTAGTGTGTCAGTATGTCAGTGTGTTAGTGTGTTAGTGTGTTAGTGTGTCAGTGTGTCAGTATGTCAGTGTGTCAGTATGTCAGTGTGTCAGTGTGTCAGTGCGTTAGTGTGTCAGTGTGTTAGTGTGTTAGTGTGTCAGTGTGTCAGTGTGTTAGTGTGTCAGTATGTCAGTGTGTCAGTGTGTCAGTGCGTTAGTGTGTCAGTGTGTTAGTGTGTTAGTGTGTTAGTGTGTTAGTGTGTCAGTGTGTTAGTGTGTCAGTGTGTCAGTGTGTTAGTGTGTCAGTGTGTCAGTGTGTCAGTGTGTCAGTGTGTTAGTGTGTCAGTGTGTCAGTGTGTATCAGTATGTCAGTGTGTATCAGTATGTCAGTGTGTTAGTGTATGTCATTGTGTCAGTGTGTTAGTGTATGTCAGTGTGTCAGTGTGTATATTAGTGTGTCAGTGTGTTAGTGTGTGTCAGTGTGTCAGTGTGTTAGTAGTATGTGTGTGTGTATATATGTGTGTGTATGTATATATATATATATATATATATATATGTGTGTGTGTGTGTGTGTGTGTGTGTGTGATAACAGCACTTATCAACAGTGGAATAATGCATTGTCATTTCATTATTGTATTTGTCAAATTTTCCTGCTCAATAATTCACCTCCAATGTAATCATAGCGAGTACAACACTTGACATATTCAAGCTTTTATATTGGTTTATTTCAATGAATTATTTTGTGAACATATTGAAACGATATCAAAGAATTACTCCTAATAAATACAGCCAAATGATTAAATATGGCTTAATATAGAAAAGAAACTACAAAATATGGTTATATTAAATGATTTATAAGCAATAATAATAATAACATTATTATTATTATTAAATTATATTATTATTATATTGCCATTACAGTTATATTATTGATATTTATAATAATGGTGTATAAGTCATCTCGTATGAGATAACAGGCAGGTAATTGGTTATGGGTTAATGTGATTGTGTATCAGTGTGTACCGAATGCTTGTCAATTGCTATGTGTTCACGTCCACTTACCATTGCAGGCAAATAGTCGGAGATCAGGCGGCAATATAGCAAGTAATTCTGCTGAAATAACTAGCAGACTGGACGCGCACAACGCATGTGACTATACAACACGCTACAACACACCTCGTACACTCACATATGCATACACACCCACACACACATACACCCACACACACACACACGCAGACACGTGCAGACATACATACACGGACTCATACACCGGCAGACATGCAATTTGTTGCACAGTATCACGTGCAAGCCTGCAGAAGAGATTGTGAAGGTGTGACACGAAGCGATAGGCTTCATGTATGGTTGCTAGACATGTTCAAAAATCAAATTTTTCTATTTTTATACCCCCTGCACGGTTTACCATGCTTTTTTACCTAAAAACTCTAAAACACAACCATTTTTGTCTAAAATGTCTCTATACCCTGCCACATTGAACTTGATGTTTTCGCGCCCGATACAGCAGGAAATACGCAATTTTGTCTTGCACCGCGCAGTTGTTTCACTTATAACTGGTGTTACAGTTGCAATTGCAGAATAAATTGCGTATCAAATTAAAACATTTGTTCCTGCAAAAATAATTAGAGTAGTTTACTCAATGAAATATTTATCATAATAAGCAAAAGATAAATGTGTAATGCAGAATCACGATTTCTCCGAAGATACATGCATTTTGACATTTATTATTTATTATTCAAAAATGATTTATCATAATAATTCTAGTTAATACAATTGTGAGCTTGCCTAAACAGCAGCACGCCCTTTTCTCCATCGATTTCCGGCGTTGGAAGCAGATTAAACGTCTGATCGGCCCTGAGAATATACTCTAGAAAATCATAAGAAAATTTGGTAGTGCATGTCTTAGGACCACTTGCACATCTTGAAGGTAAGCTAATGGGTATGCCATCAATGGACAGCATCGCATACGGAGCTCGTACTCAACTGGTTCGATAGAGTAAGAAGAGTTTGTGTGTGTTCAGCTGGTCATAGCTTGTTGTCCAGCTGGAAGTGAGGGAAGCTTAGAGTATATTGTCTGGGCCGATTAGACGATATTTAATTTGCTTCTGACGCCGGAAATCGATGGAGAAAAAGGCGTTCTGCTGTTTAGGCAAGATCACAATTGTATTAACTAGAATTATAATACTAAATCATATTTAAATCATAAATAATATATGTCAAAATGCATGTATCTTCGGAAAATCGTGATTCTGCATTAAAAGTTTTTTTTCGCTTATTATGATACATTTTTTCTTGAGTAAAATTACTCTAATTATTTTTGCAGAAACAAATGTTTTAATTTGATTCGCAATTTATTCTCCAATTGCAACTGTAACACCAGTTATAAATGAAAAATCGCGCGGTGCAATACAAAATTGCGTATTTCCTGCTGTATCGGATGCGAAAACTTCAAGTCCAATGTGGCAGGGTATAGAGACCTTTTAGACAAAAGTGGTTGTGATTTTTGCATTTCTTAGGTCAAAAAGCATGGTAAACTGTGCAGGGGGTACGCAAATCGAAAACAATTGATTTTTGAACAGGTCTAATGGTTGTGTGTGTGTGTGTGTGTATGTGTGTGTATGTATTAGTATATGTTTGTGTATATGTGTGTATGTATGAGTGTAAGTGGGTGTTGATATGTGTGTGTTTATTTGTGTGTACTCACTTATTTGTACTCAGCTATTTGTTTACCACAGGAGATGAGCTATGCTCGTGCTGTCCTGTCTCCAATCCACCGGCTAACCTATCTTCCTTGAAATTCCCAGTATTTCACACTATCCAGTCTTTCTTTAAATGTTTCTACGCTTTTAGCTCCAGCAATATCCTCCCCTAACTGATTCCAGACATCAACACACCTGTATATGGGAAACTATACTTCTTAACATCTCTCAAACATCTAGTCCTTTTCAGTATTTCCCATGACCCCTCTTTCCTGAATTATCCCAAACTATGCAATCATCCCTATCTAACTTTTACATACCTATTCTATGTTAAAAATATTAATCAAGTCGCCCCTTAGCCTACGTTGTTCTAAACATGGAAATCAATCACTTTTAGTATTTCCTCATACGACATCAACCATTTCAGTCGCTGTCCTCTGAATGATTTCCATTTTACGCTTGTTCTTTATCTTATAAGGGGACCACACCACCGACGCATACTATAGCTGGGCCTAATGATATTACACATTAACTTTTTTAGCATGTCCTCATCTAGGTATTTGAAAGTCCTTCTAATATTCCTTTCCGTCAATATGCTAGTGCTGTTACTTTCCCTATATGTTTATCCAGGGCCAGATTTCTTGTACAATTATTGCTTTTTGACATCTTACTTGCTCCTGTTTCACACACTCACTCACTCGTTTGGCTGTACTCTGATTCCATTCATCTCACCATATATAATGCTAAACCGCTTTGTATGTACGCTTATATGTGACATTCTGCCGGCTTCGGTGTTTGTACATTTACTGTCGTCCATCTGCGCGTTGTCTCTTGTTTTGTCATTGTTTGTTTTTTGTTGTGTCTTCGTTGACGTCATGCGTTTCCGTGTTTTACATGCGCTATAGCAAATATATGTGTGCTTATTGTGTTTCGCGTTGAATGATCTCGTTCAACTGAAAAAATTGATTGATTTTTTATGTATGTCTGTCGTCAGAGTTCAAAAGAAATATTTCATGGCTTAATATTTCATGATTTAAAATTTCATGATTAAATATTTCATGATTAAATATTTCATGATTAAATATTTCATGATCAAATATTTCATGATCAAATATTTCATGATTTAATATTTCATGATCAAATATTTCATGATTTTATATTTCATGATTTAACATTTGATGATTTAATATTTGATGATTTAATATTTAATGATTTAATATATATTGACCTAATAGATCAGATGTGGGGATAATACTATTTAATACAGTGTAGCCCGGGTATAAGAGCGTTGTCGCGAGTGAAGAAAGTCTCTTATATCCGGGGTTCTCCTACATCCGGGTCTCTTATGTCCGGGTTATACTGTGATGCAAAGGTTCAGATACAGACAGTGGCGGCGGCGGGATTTTTAAGGTGGGGGCTCATGGGAGCTAAGGAAAAAGATGCGGGTGCTTGGTGAAATATGAGAAACTACACTCGAAACGTCCATGATCATATTTGACAGGAGAGGTTCATGGGGGATTTGACCCCTCCTAGCCGGCCTTGGAGCCGCCATTGAATATGGGAATAGTGAATACTGACTCAAACGAGAAGATAATGGTACCTGAAAGTACAGTCGACCCTCCAAATAGCGGACTCGAAAGGACCGAGGAAAAACTCCGCAATTTGGAGGTGTAAGTCGTAGCAATGTTAAAAAACCTATTTTACTATAAATCGTTCATTTTTCACAAAATATTTTTTATTGTTTGCCACTTTTAATCTTTCCCATATGGTTTTACTAAAAGTTTGCATTACCCCAAAAACTTATTGAGTTGCGTGGCGTTCCTCTGCTCCTCTGGCGTTCTCCTCTGTCATGGTTTTGGTAAGCTGCAGTTTGCAGGAGAGACCTGTTTCTTCAATGTTGAACACATCGTTAGTCTCCAATGCAATGGTAATCATAATTTTCAATTTTACACCAAGGTCTCAATTACTGAATGATTCATGTGCAAAATCCTCACCAATCTGGGTTCTAGGCTGACTCCTCGTTTGTCTATACCTAATAATATGCCTGTGTGTATGCCTATGGCCGGCCCTAATATACCATTCGTCTCCAACAATCAACTTGGAACAATCAACTGTTTCGGTCGACAAGCTGGAGTAAAATATACCGTGAATGCTCTTTTTATCAGACATGCCGGATGTATTTTTCGACCCCCTGCGTATGGTGCCGGATTATAAGAGCCTGCCGGATTATTAGAGCCTGTCGGATTAGTTTTGGTCACTCCGCACGGTAGGATTGCGCAAAAACTGCAACACAAAACATAGTGCACTGATAACAGGGACGAGAGAAGACAAGTATCTCCACAGTGTATTGTTATGTATAGTAATCGCCAACGTGTCTCTTGTTATGATGGAATCCCACAATCGAATCTCAAGCGAGGACGAGCTCCAGCTTCACGAAGGCGAAGGGACTCCAGTGAATCGAAAGCATCATGGCTACAGCGAAGCAAGCAGGAGGCTGGAGGCGATTGAGTGGGCAGAGAAGTATTCTATCCGATCAGCCGCGACCAAGTTTGACGTCCACCGAAGCTGCATTCAGGACTGGCTGAGGAAAAAAGATGAGTTGAAGTGCCAGCAAAACACACATGGAGGAGCAAAGCGCAAGGGACTTGATGGCGCTGGACGAAAAGTTCTGCATCCTGACAATGACACAGCCCTGGCCGACTGGGTGAAGGAGATGCGGGAGAACAGGCAACTCGTCTCGAGGCGCATCATTCGGAACAAGGCTGCCGAACTGCTTAAACACTCTGACATCAATATTTCCGATGGGTGGCTCCATAAATTTCTCAAACGTCACAATTTTGTTCTCCGTCGCCGCAAGACGACCTGCCAGAAGCTGCCAGAGAATTACGCTGAAGCCTTAGCCAAGTTCATCGTACATGTAGAGCTCAGGAGGATGGATGCCAAACTTCGCTGAAATATTTGCAATGGATGAGACCGCCGTGTGGCTTGACTGCCCCGACGGTAGGTGCATCGAGACGAAGGGAGCCAAAGAGGTCACTGTCGTGACTACCGGCCACGAGAAGATGCGCATCGCCGTCTTCCTCACTGCTCGTTCTGATGGTCGGAAGCTGCTGCCCTACGTCCTGATTAAGAGCAAGCGCCCGGTGACAAAGATCGTCCAAAATTTCAAGGGCAAGCTTGTCATCAACTGGGCTGGTTCAGCGTGGATGAACGATGTAACCACTGCTGACTACCTCCGCAACGTCATCAGAAAAAAACTCTTCGGCACAAAGCGACTCCTGGTGTGGGATGCGTTCCGAAGCCACAAGAGCGAGGCAATAACTGCAGTGCTAAACGAGCTGAGGGTTGAGGCTGCGTACATAACAGGGGGCTGCACCAAGTTTATCCAGACGCCGGAGAGCTGGAATAAGCCATTCAAGCAGAGAATTTGTCAGCATTACGAGCTTTGGATGGTCGGCAACAAGCGAGAGTATACAGATACAGGCAGCCCGCGACCGCCAGCGATGGAAATCGTACTCGAATGGGTGAACAGTGCCTAGCAGAGTATCTCCAAGGAGGTAATAGTAAAACCATTCATTTCCTGCGCTCTTACAACGCCGTTGGATGGTTCGGGAGACGACCAGATCGCGTGCTTCAAACCGAGTGCTTCGATCGGCCCCAATGAACTCAAAATTCTGCATAAAGTGAGAGCTGAGGCTCTTGCAAAGGACGGCCATGATGACCACCAGGAAGCGGATTTATCTGATGACGATGAGAAAGGCGATGAAGTGGAGTTCGAGGACACATATGAGGACGATGATTTCTGCTTTGATTAATGAGTGCCGGTTTATAAGAGGATTGCTAAATAAACTGTTGCTGAACTATAACTGAATCGTGGCTGCAGTTTTAATAAGCTTTTCCAGGAAGTGACGGATTATTAGAGCCTGCCGGGAATATTTTTCAACCCATACCTGAGAGTGCCGGATTACTAGAGCCTGCCGGAGTATTAGAACCTGTCAGATAAATAGCGCATTTACGGTATTCCATACATGCTCCATTTAAGAATCACACATAAGCCCGAAGTTTTCCGCTATTTGGAGGTATGTATAACGTAGAGCGTGCCGAGGATCACAACCATGCAACATTTATATTCAGACGAGTAAGCACAATACAGACTAACACGTTAAACGTCTCACAAAAAGTGACCCACAGACCTTGAACGACCCAGTATTTACAAATTAACGTTTCGGAGCCTTCAGTGCAGTGGTTCTAAGCCTTTTTGTTGCCGTGGTCCCCTTTAACACTTTGAAAGTCCTTGTGGTCCACAGGAACAGTCTTTGGCCCCCTAGATGTCTTTATGGCCCTAAATAGACATATAATTTTGCGTCGCGACTTCTGCGGAGGGTTAGCTCATGTACGCCGGTGACAATTTTCACCGTCTACCAAAACAACGCCACGACCGTACGTACAGGTGGAGTGAGCTCACAGACATACACGGACATCGGCGGATCAAGTGCACGCACCAGGCAAACACGTCTCACTGTCGCGGCCGATCCCACGATCGAAATGTACAGCATCGACAATAATCGACAACAACATCGACAATAACAAACAGAGGTGGGCATTCCGAACAAATATTCGCGAACCTTTATCCGCGGATTTGTTCGGACCTGCCAAATCCCGGATTTGGGTTAGGAGGTTCGGATTCGAACCGACGTCAAAACAAACCGGACTTCCAGGTTCGGAACGTATTTTTTTCACGAATCTTCCGTAGCCCGGGAAAATTTGAAAAAAACCAAGACGACCAAACATTGGTTTTCAACTTTTCTGTGGCATACAGATGTGGTGAGGTCTGTGTTTCAGTAACAACTAGAGACCCCTATGACCATTAGTGTTGTGTTATATTCTACCGCTTCTCTCTACTTCTATTTCAGTATGGGCGCGCAAGTGTGTGTGTGTGTGTGCGTGTGTGTGTGTGTATCTCAAATGACCACTGCTCGATATGCAAGCCTATGTAACTGTGCTGAGTAATGCGAAACAAAGACTAGTATTACTGTCTGAACTGCCCTTTTTGAACTTGGAAATGCACTGGTGGTATTTAACTCGTTGCTCGTAACTCGTAACTTATCCGTACCACACATAATCGTCATGTTGTGACTGCAGCTGGCTGCCAGCCAATCAGAACGCTTGTTAGTGATGCGCAACCACCGCGCAGGCGCAATCACAGGCGCATTTAGTTAACAGTTTTTAGTTTGGTTAATAGTGCTACAATAGTCAGACATACTTCAACCGTTGCACTAACAACACTTTGGAGAGGACATCCAAGGAGGCTAGACTACTCTACTCACATCACATTCACCGCTGACATGTGACAATGGATAAGTATCCACACTGAGGTCGAGACACCCAAGTGCTCAGTCTGATACACCAAGGTCCATGAACCCAAGCAGCCTCGCTGAGAGTGAATCTGACAACAGCGATATTCTACTGCCAGAGTTTTCGTGTCCGCAGCTGATGCCTGGCACTAGTAGAGCCGAGGACATGGACATTGCCGACACCGAGGCCGGGCAAGCCGAAGGAGGTCATGGTTCCGGGAGGAAAGGGGACCTCTACAGAGACTGGGACATTCTCAAGCCCTTCTTCAAGTTTGGTGTCGGCAGGGACGCCGGGTTACACTCTGCGCAAAGAAAAACTGCACTCCGAGGATGAAGCTTCAGAATGACACCAACTTAAAGAAGCATTATGCCAACAAGCACCCTTTAGATAGTCCTGCCTTAAATGTGACCATAGATGGCAGCAGCAAACGTGGCCACTTCTTTTAATCGGAAATTTAGATTCGGAGATTCGGAATGAGTAGAATTTAGGTTTGGAAATGTTCGGAAGGTATTGGAATTTAGGTTCGCTTTGCTATTTTTCAAAGATTACGAGATTCGCGGAAAAATGTTCGGAATAAATGCTCGGACCGCAAATTTGAAAATCGGGTTCGCTATTCGGAGGTTCGGAACCCAAAACCAGCGAAGATTCGGGTTCGGAACCAAAAAAAGGTTCGCGCGCCCACCTCTGATAACAAATCGAAATATATTGAATGAACGTAGATCTTTCGAGTTTCCAGAGAAAATATGGTCGCCCCCAATATTCCAACTTGATGCTAAGGCCCCTGAATAATATTCAATGGCCGTCAGGAGGGTCATATGGCCCACGTTGAGAAATACTGCAATAGTTCACTATAGCACAGACATAGACAGGTGGCGCCTTATCGCTCTATACTACAGCGTGCTATATGAGTGGGGTCCAATAGATTATCCCCCTATTTGGAGGTTCCTTTATTCGGAGGTTAAAATTCCGCTATTTAGAGGTGTAATTAACACGTATTTCATAGGCTTTTGATCGGGATCAAGGAAGTATTCCGCTATTTGGAGGATTCCGCTATTCGGAGGTCTGATATTTGGAGGGTCCACTGTACAAAATTACGCCACGAATATTATTCGGTATTGGTACGATACGAAAGTACGATAGGAAATGTTTTCTTTGATATGAATAACAAAACACCAAATGTACCGTAGTGTACATCATTGACTATACAAAGTTCATATCGTTAGCGTTATGGATTGTTAGCGGGTCCGCACACACACACACACACACATACACACACACACACACACACACACACACACACACACACACACACACACACACACACACACAAGCACACACACATACACACACACATTCCTGAGATGCATTTTCTTTCTGAAAAAATACGAATCAACTCGAGAAATATATTGTTGTAAAAATATACTCAAATTCCATGGGATTCAGGATTACTTCTCCTTCTTGATAATACATAAATCGCTGGGACGTGAATCATTATTTAAACAAGTAGATCATGGTAGACAAACTCGGGCTAGTAACACAAATCTGTCAATACCCTCTCATAGAACTGAATTATTTAAACATAGTATTATACACAATGATCCAAAAAAATTCAACTCTCTACCGTTAGAAATAAAAGAACTACTCAATGTAGGGAAATACGCCATTTTCAAAAACAAATTGAAGAAACATTTGCTGGAGAAACAAAGAACTGAAAATTCTGAAATTTCTCTTGTTTCAGGTAACATTTGAGGTAAATTTCTCTCTTTCACACTCCTGTTGTTTTGCGAATTGTTTTCTAATTGTCGTTTACAAATTGTTTTGTGTTGTATGATATATCATGTTTGATTGTTATTCGATTTTATTGCCTTGTGATTGTATTATATTCATTTAGTTCCTCACTATATTTGTTTTAAACAAGTCCTAAAAGAAGCTTCGGCTTATAGGACGTTGTCGCTGTGCTATAAGATTTTTTTTCACATGTGTGTGCTTATATGTATGAGTGACAATAAACCTAAACAAAGAAGCACAAGGTTGGATAGAAAAGGTTGGGTGGTTTGGAGACAGATAGATCGAAAGGACACAATAAAGGCCTTAAGCAGAGCAGAGGGATTTGGGTATGAAAAGCATAGTTTCGCAAATAGATTTGTCGGCATTTGTAATAGTCTGGAATAGTCTGCTAGACTCCGTGGTGTAGTGGTAGCACACCCGCCTCACCAGCGGTCGGTCCGCGGTAACATCCAAACCCGGCGGAGGAGAATTTCTTTGGACGAATTCTATAATCAAACAGTCCCTGTCCACTCAGCAGTAAATGGTACCAGATATGAAATATGTGTTGTGTCATGCATTCTGGGGAGGTGGCCTTCTCTAATACGTCTTCCGTCCTTGTGGCGCCATAGCGTGGACAGGGTCGGCTCTGCGGTGGCAGCGATCTGCACGGCACACCTGTGTGCTCACCTTAAATTTACTTTACTTTAATTTGCCTGTGTTCAGCCTCGGCTTCTTCCTGTGTAGCAGCTGTCACTTGATGTCTTTAACATTGAACCCTGAAGAGGATGTAGTGGACTCCAGTAGTATTGGACAATTTAACACAGATTAGACAAAACAGTGGGTTTGGAAACAACACAGTCTGAGCCTTGCTCATCTCCTGTGCACTACAACTAATGAGTACAGTTAGTGAGTACGCACACACACACACACACACACACATACACATAAAACACACACACACACACAATCACACACACACACACACAAGACACACATACACACACACACACACACAAGACACACATACACACACACACACACACAAACACACAGACACACAGAAGACCTGGTTCCAGCGGTGTATGAGCTCATTATGAGTTTGTCCGTCATTCGCGACTACACTGCATCATTGAGTGTTAGTGTTATTCATATGTGTCTGTGATTGTTACATTCCATGTGTACCAAGGTATCGTACAATCGCCGCCTGGTACCACCTGGTTCCAGATAAACTCAGTTCGATCATATATTTTATTTACATACCTTTATTTACAGGCAGAACATATAATTAAACTGAATAAAATCAACTCAATGCGAGGACTGTATCTGCTTCTTCCCCACCAGCTGGTCAATGAGGGACATTACTTTGTTCCCAACACATCGGAAATCATGTCCTGGTGCATTGTTCATGATTCGGAAAGTGTTCACGTACCGCCTGCAATGTGCTCGCGTGACACAGGTTGGGACCCACTGCACTATCGCTTCATGCCACACCACCGCAATCACTTCTGCAAGCTTGCACACGATATACTGTGCAACAAATGCATGCTCACGCGTGTCCGAGTCCGTGTCGTGCAATTATGCCTAGATATACATCTAAGTATGCGTATGTACATAGATACGCATCGAGATATGTATATAGGTAATGTTTGCCAGTGTATGTGTGTGTGTGTGTGTATGTGTGTATGTGTGTGTATGCATATGTGAGTGTACGAGGTGTGTTGCGGCATGGTGTATAGTCACATGCGTTGTGCGCGTCCAGTCTGCTAGTTATTTCAGCAGAATTACTTGCTATATTGCCGCCTGATCTCTGACTATTTGCCTGCAATGGTAAGTGGACGTGAACACATAGGAATTGACAAGCATTTGGTGGCAAATCAGCTATAGGGACCACATAAGAATCTGTGGACTCCGTAGTGTAGTGGTAGCACGCCCGCCTCACAAGCGGGAGGTCCGTGGTTCAACTCCCGGCGGCGCAGAATCTTTTGAGCGAATTCTATAATCCAAGAGCCCCTGTTCACCTAGCAGTAAATGGGTACCAGATATCAGTCATGTGTTGTGTCATGTATTCTGGGGAGGTGACCCTCTCTAATACGTCGTCCTTCCTTGTGGCGTCATAGCGTGGAGAGGGTTGGCTCTGCGATGGTAGCGAGCTACACGGGACACACCTGTGTATTCATAAGCTTCGACATCCTCCCGTGTAGCAGCTGTCACCGAGGCCTTTAACCTTCAGGAAATATTCGGTGGCTAATAAGCCTTTTTAAATGTAGTTTGAATAAAATATAGACATATGTTTGGAAATAGATATTTGCTGATTAGAAGTTGACTATGTTTTTGTAGAAACTATTATTTCATCGTTGGTTATTCGGAAATATTCCTGGAGCACCTGCCTACTGGACACGGGACACAACTGTCCCAAACAGCAGCTGGAAGAACTGCGAAGATCCTTGCAAAAATTAATTGCAGATTGAAGGCGACAGTGTGACAAACACGAGCCTAGATCCTGGGGTATGCGGGGTATCTATACCCCCGACAAGTTGGGTATATTGTCATCAAAATCAGCATAGCAAAACAATAACAATACATGATAAATGTGCTTGTATGCAATTATATGCAATATACATTTCATTATGTGTTGTAATTGAATATGCATAAAAAGGTTGAGGGTCTCATGCAATTGACCAACTGAGTCAACTTTGAACACTAATGCATGATGGCTGTTATCCCCCGAGCCTCGACACAAGCTCCACGCTCTTGGTCGCAAAGTCGTGGTGTGAGCGTAGTGGTGTGTAAGCTGTTGTTTAGTGCTTAATGTTTGTGTAATGTTAAATGTTTTTTAATGTTTGTTCCCACGTAATTAATATTATTATTGAATATATCATAGAATATATAAATACAATTATTGAATGATTATTGTTCAATGTTGCGTGTTCATTTTGCAGTCGGCGATGTTTCTTGTGGGCGTGTTTGTCGGAATGTTTGTGATTGTTGTCGTGCAAACTATTGGAACATCTTTGCGAGCGAGGCTTTCAGGGTGACATCGGCAGCTACAAGGATATTGCTATCCGTCGGCGTCATAATCCGGACCAGCTCAAATCACACGCAAAACTGAAAACGCCTGCGTCTACGATAACCGACTTAATATTATTGGCCAAATGTTTAGTGTTTATCCAGATGTACATTGTTATGACACAACACTGAAAAAGTCCTCATGCTAGGCTCTCAATTATACTGGCAGCAATACGGGCATTTACTGCACACAAACACTTAAACTATATTCAAACACACATGATAATCGTCAACAAAACGTTTATCGAATTCTGCACGATGTAATCAGTGTGTATATATACATACACAGATCATATATATATATGTGTGTATGTGCGTGTGTGCGTGTATGTGCTAAGCTCTACATTTGGCAAAAATTATGGTATATTCTTCTTGCATTTTCAACTGTTTGAGGCAAACTTACACCGCTGGTTTTATTTCTACTACATAGAAGCACTGTGCTATATTTGCATGACAGGAAGTTTGAAAATACACTAATTTTGCAAGAAGACCGACAGATTTTTCCTGGTTGATACCATCACTCCAGAACACTGTAAACAACAGAACCAAATTCATTAGGATAATTGAATTCAACTATTTACATATCCACATCGTAAACACATATTAAATTCAAGTCCGGAATAGCAAATAAACCAGTTTAAAAACATAACAATCGCACAACAACAATATATATGAGTAATAACAATATATTTTGATTGCAATTATATTTATATTTTAATTTTAATTACATATCAAATCAAATTGGTAATATAATTGCATCGTATTAGCAATTTGGCTTAACTCAGGCAACACAAGCTATTCAGCTTCAATTTCATTCCCAGTTTTTGTTTAATCACACATTCTGATCTGTTGAATTGAACGCTGGAAAAATACATGAATGAATGAATGAATGAATGAATGAATATATATATATATATATATATATATATATATTTCAATTACATATTTATTTATATTTTTATTACATATATTTTTTTCTAATTACATATTTATTATTATTCTAACTACATATATATTGCTATTCTAATTAAATATTTATTTTTATTATGATTACATAATTATATTTATTCTAATTACATATTTATATCTATTCTAATTACATATTTATATATATTCTAATTACATATTTTTCTTATAATATATATATATATATATATTTATTATAATTATGTATTTATATTTATGATATATTCTTATTCTTTTCAATTATTTTTCATAAAATACGAACAGCAATTTTGTTCCTATTGTTTGTATTGATTTGGTGCTGGGACAAAATCATGCGTTGCAGCAATTATAAGGCGATAAGGAGAGGATTGGATATTACAGAGTACTGGTGTTTATGTCTTGAAACAGTGGTTCTCAAACTTTCTCAGCGTTCGCGCCATTTTGAAGTCAGAAGACAGTTTCTCAATCCCCCGGTGGCTTTTGATAGACATATGAAATAATAAAAAACATACGACGTAATAACAAATAGACTTTTTCTATTCAATATTCACTCACACAGCTTAACGATTCCATAAAGCATAAAGTTTCCATGAAAAACATAAACCAAAGGTAAAGATATATATATTCTGTAATTGTTCGCAGAATCCTCGCATTCCTTAACCCAAATAAACCCAACATGTCTAAATATTTTTCAAAGTTGATCAAATTTTGAATGTTAACTCAAAACACCACAATTAAGAATAAATTTGGTTGAATTTTAATCTAAGACATGTTGTTTGCTTAAAATAAGCATGACTACATATGTAGTCATTGGGCAGGTAACCTGATATATTACCATCACAGATATTCTTCTTCGTAGGTGGTTGCTATTTTTTCAAGTTCTTAGGTAAACCAACAAGATAACATTTTCTGAGCAAATAAACACCTTTTAAAACATTTTATATTCAACACTTCATCATAACAACATAATCATAGCAATTAAACGATAAATGGAATATATTCATATGAAACTGCATCTCTATTTTTCATGAAGCTTCTGGAAACACTTTTTCAAGTGGAGGGACTTGTTGCACTTTGCACACTGTATTCTGCAATTCTTTTTGCAAACTGCGCAGCGTCTAATTGGGCAGCTTTGTGGGTAATGATTTCTGTTGACAGTCCTCACATCTTCAAGAACAGAAAATGAAGGCCCAGATCGTGAAGCTGATATTGGCTTAGGTTGAGACTGATATAGCATAGCGGTGACCAAACTTCTTCGAAAATCCTTTTGCTTTGATTCATAATTTGTTGATAGTTGATAAATTCTCCAGCTGTACACAACTGCGATATTTATTGCGTTGATTATCAAAGTCCAATACCATTTTTTCCCGAGAATAGTAGGCCTGAAGTCTGCCAGCGATCTGTCCATCAAGTCTACTCCTCCCATACCTGCATTATAGCAAGCGACCACATTTGGCTGGGGAACACTCACGACACCCTTGTTTTTTACTCTTCTATTCACTTGCCGAATTGGCTCTAGTCCAATAGCATTGCTGCACATGGTCACGACTGAATTGTCATTCCACCTGACCATCTCTATATCACCATCTGAACGGTAGTCGTAAAAGCCTCTTTCACTCTTTTTCATAGCTGCATCGGTCTTGAGTGGGCATCCTTTCATTCTGTTTTTCCTCACAGTGCCAGTAGCTTTGAAACCAAGAGTTTTCAACTGTTTCATGAGATCATAGGATGTGAAAAAATTATCGAAAAATATGTAGTGAGAACTTGGCTTATCACATATCTTCAAACATTCCATTACAAAACGAGTTCCTAGAGGAGTGTTGCATGATTTTTCAGTCCTCCCTTCATATACTGTTACTTGGTAAGGAAGACCACATGAACTACTCATCACCCAACATTTATACCCGAAACGAATCGGCTTGCCTCGTATGAATTGTTTACAAGAATGTCTTCCAAAATAGGGCACCATAGACTCATCGATGCTTAGATTTTCATGCAGAATACCAAACATGCGCAATGATTGATTTAGTAGATCATATAATGGCTTAATTTTTGCCATTTTGCTTGAATGAAGTGATTGGTTGTCAGCTGCGTGCAATACACTTTTAATTTTTTGAAACCGACTGCGACTCATAGTTTCAGCGAAACCAGGGCAACAAAGATCAGATGCTTTGCTCCAGTAGTCTCTCTCACTCGTGCGCATGTTATAACCAGAAAGTATCAGCAAGCCTAAAAAGTTATACATTTCCTCAGCTGTAATTTGGAAATCTGGCATATTCTTATCTCTGGCTGCGTATCTATTGGTTTCACAGACAAGATGTTGAAGAATCTCTTCAAATACTTTTTGAAACACAGTCCACTCAGAAGCCTCAATAATATCTGGCGAGATTTTCAGGAGCAATTTTTTTGCATTCGTTTTCTCATATTTTTTAAAGTCCACTTGTGCAGAAATATGACTCTTCGTCCATTTAGGTTCACTTAGCTTTTGCTTTTTTCTGGAAACATGACCGGTTGCAGCGTCTGCATCGGATTCTTCATACATGACATCAACCTCTCCTGCCACTTCTTCTGGCATTCCTCCAACATCTACAAGTGTGTCATCATCGACCTGTTCTATGTCACTGTCGTCACCTCCGCTTGGTGGACCAGTAATAACAATGTACACATCTCCATCCCTGGTCTGAGCAAAATCGATGGCATCCCCAAGAAACTTGTGGGGTCTGATCCTTGGTTCATGAAACATTCCACTATCCAGACTGCTATCCTGAAAAAAATAAAATAAAAGGTTCAATGTACTTACATTGTAGGGAAAAAATCACAAACCAAACTACAAATTTCAAAATTCCAGCGATACCATTTCATCTAGCACAAGACCACAGAATGCCCCACACAATACGTAGCCAGATGATGCCACCATAGGTTGCCTCGAACGACCAAATTCACGTGCGATTGTTACATGCAAACCTTCACTATACATATTGTATATCTACGATATTCACTAAGGATATATATAGGTTAGGTTAGAAGTACGTAACGACCATTAGTAGTTTTTAGTAGTACATAACAAGTCAGCAGCCCAGTCGTCAACTGATGCATATAATTTGTTGACACGTTGCCCAATGACTACATATGTAGTCATGGATTTTTCAACTTACCTCAAGAACAGGTTCTGAAATTTATGAGGGGGATTTTCATTAGGTAATCTTTCTCACATATTCAATAATGAACTGAGTGAAAGAGACCACCATTGATGTACTCACGACAGTAGTATGCAGGTTTCAACATGAAAGGGTAACAGAAGCGCGAAAACGTGAAAACAACCGATATTATTTCTTATCACAATTAAAGGGGTATATTAATTAAACGCTATTTTGGAGATATATAGGCCAGAAAAAAGTGCAGAATTATGTTGATGCCTTTAAAATTCCATAATGATATCTAAATCATGAATGGTGGCCTCCTGAAATGCATGACTACATATGTAGTCATTGGGATAATATGGGTTAAGAACCCCGGATTTATACTGTCAGTATGGGCCACAATGACACTGGCACAACTCACAGATCATGTTGTCGACAAACTCCGACCAGCACACAGATGCCGAACAGAAGCACACACAGATTCATCAGCAGGTCCAACTGACCGTTGACAACATATAACAACAATAACAACAACAACAGTGTATTTCAATATACAGCACACACTTATTACAAGCGCGCGACAAACATATTTGTCGTAAAGGAATAGTAAAGTGGAAAAATAAGTCTGGAAATGATTGCGTGAAATTAAATAATACCTTAAGACTACCTATGTAAATTATCTTAGCATAACTTAAGACTAACTTAATTCTCACTTAAGACTAACTTAATTCTAACTTAAGACTAGCTTAAGACTGCCTAATTTAACTTAAAAAATAGTTTATTACATAAAATAGGAATTTGCCGTGCAGAACAGAAACACAAACATGTAAAAAAGCAAGGGAGTTCAATACTGCAACTGTTCTGCAGCTGAAGCATGAATAAGAGCATTCAGAGGAGCAGATATATCATCAATATTGGCGATAAACTTGTGGTAGAAATTTATTTTGCCCAGAAAAGCCCTCACTTGCGACACATTAGTAGGTCGCGGCAATTTCTTGATAGCTTCGATGTTTGTCTCTGAAGGCACCTTTCCATGTTCGCTGATCACCTAGCCAAGGTGCTCCGCGGAAGGCTTGAAAAACTCACATTTGTCGCGTAGGCATCGTAATTCATATTCAGCCAGTCTTGAAAGAAAGATATTCAAGTTTTCCAAATGCTCGTCGTCGTTCTTCCCGGTCACAATGACGTCATCAAGGTAAGCTGCACATCCGGGCACTCCATATGTTATCGTGTCCATCAGCTTTTGAAACACAGCTGGCGCAGATGCAATGCCAAACGGTGGCCGATTGTACGAATACAACCCGTACGGCGTGTTGATGACAGCTACTTTCTTTGCTTCGTCTTCTAACTCACATTGGAGGTAGGCATCTGCCAAATCCAGTTTGGAGAACAACTTGCCCCCTCGCAGTTTATGGAAGAGCTCGTCGATGCACGGTATTCGATGTTTGTCGACGTCCATAGCGGCGTTCAAAGCCTTGAAATCTCCACATATCTGAACGCGGTCATTCGGCTTCATAACTTTAGTTGGAGAATGCCAATCTCAACACAGCGATCGAATTCCTGTTTAACTGCATCCGTGAGTGCAAATGGGATTGGTCTTGCTTTAGCAAATACTGGCGTTGCATCCGGTATAATGCGTATCTTCACTTTGCCCTTGGTGCAGAGACCAAGCTCTGGTCGGAAAACATCTGAATGTCGATCGATAATCTTGTTCAAATTGTCATCAGGCACACTAACGGTCTTCTGCACTACATGCGTGATAAAATCTGGGATGTTAAAATTCAACACTTTTAATGCCACTTTGATTGGCACCAATCCATTCCAAACAGGAATTCACCCATCTCTGAGTCCGTTACTATAAGCGGTAGATGTTTCTTTTGTTGTCCTAGTTGCACAGAAACTGTATATGTTCCCTTCACTGCAACTCTTTGATTCCCGTAAGCAATCAGTCGACTTCCTGTGGCTACCAATTCAGGAGAGCCAATCATTTGATACCCCCGTAATCCGACCAAGGAGCATGTCGCTCCTGTATCCAACTGAAACTGCACAGAATGATCATTGACGAATATGTCAAGCATAACACGCGATCTATCAGACGTATATACTGACTGAACTCCATGGAGACTTTCTGAAATACTGTTAACATTACCAGGAGCGTCTGCGCCTTGTTTATCGATGACGTCAGCCTCATGGATAACATCTCTTCTTTGAGCCCCACATTGATGTCCGGAACTACGTGGAGATCTTGTGCCTCGGTACCCACCCGCAGGAATGTCGCGCTGACCTGGCGCTTGTCGACCTCCAGCTGATGTACATACTGACGCCAGATGACCCACACGCTGACACACATAGCACGTTCTGCGATTATGAGGACATGAGCGTATATCATGACTGACACCCAAAACAACGAGGACATGACTTGAGCTTCACTGACTCTGCGGCCGGTCTGTGAGTACTTTTCTTGCTGTAGTAATCGCACATCTTGTTACAACAACAACAACAACGACATATATTTAATATTGCGCACATATTTATACACAGGTGCGAAAAAGACACAACCGACAGGAACATCACAGCGAGCAGGTAGTAGGCACAAATATAAAATTGAAAACACGTTTACATACTGGAACATGCTAGATGGCCGTTGGCTATCAGATTGCTCATCCGCCCTTGAAACAGGTTTTGTTTTTTTTCTCCTGTCGGGTGTCTAGCCACCCTCCTCACTGCAGAACAGTGGGGGAGCCGGCTTAGTCGCCGACGACTCGACCATGAATCTGGTTGTACTGGAATTACACGGTTACCAGTAGCAGGGCGAAGCCTGACCAGACAACGACGAATGCAAGAGATGCAAAAACAGGGCGCAGCAACGAAAGCAGATAAATCACAGTGATTAAAAAGACAAGTATGAAGCAAGAACAACGAGGGTACAGCACAGGACGATCAGCACGAACAACACACATATATCAAAAGACAAATCATACATTCAATCATCAAGAGAACGAGTGAGCAGATATTTATGAAGATCAATTGGTTTGGTTCTTGTTCTTGGTTTGGTTTCGCGGTTAAAGGTTAAATGCCTAAGTGGCAGCTGCTACACGGTAAGAAGTCGAAGCTTATGAACACACACAGGTGTGTCCCGTGCAGCTCGCTGCCACCGCAGAACCGACCCTCTCCACGCTATGGCGCCACAAGGACGTAAGACGTATTAGAGAGGGCCACCTCCCCAGAATGCATGGCACAACTCATGGCTGATATCTGGTACCATCATTTTCTGCTGGGTGGACAGGGGCTGTGGGATTGTAGAATTCGCCCAATGAAATTCTGCTCCGCTGGGTTCACCTCAATATCTTATAATATTGAATATCGATGAAATTCCCACATTATCCCACTGTAAAAATACATGTTAGTGATACTAGCACTGAAAAAATATACTAATAAATAGAGTACATTTAATTGATGTATGACCCGTGGGAATTAGATAGGACTTGTGATTACTATGACAATCGAGAGAAGTCAGCCTTTTACAACAGTAATTTTATTGTAAAACTTAGTGAGATGCTGGACAAATTCAACACACAAGATGCTAGACAAGATGCTGGAGAAACACACAAGTCCACACTCACTCTTGTAAATACACAACAGATGCCGTCAATTAGGTTACCAAAAGTGACTTTTTCATCGTTAGGTTATTTTTTGCATTTAGATTGCTATTTTATCGTCAGGTTACCTTTTGTTATTTTTCTTGTTATTAGGTAAGCTTACCACGAAGTTTGGTGACTTTTTGCAGATATGAGGCACACAAACGGTATATATGAGGGTAGAACAGGAAAAGAGATGGAATATTAGGTCTGAAGGTCAAGAAATGTCAAAATTTCTGCTGTTAGGATTTAGCAATTGATCTTCACCTTAATATCTGTGCCACTCGATTTTTATACGTACTTGGGTACGCAGGATAGCGTCATTCCATTTTAGGAAATGTCCACGAACCGGAGGATGTCGTGAGATGTTTGGAGCGTGGTATAGTACGATTTGTGAGCTCTCTATACCAGATACTGCACTGTAGCACTTGACAGTACGTATTTACTTTAACAGAAATTAGCACGTGATTTTCAGGGCGTGAGATAGCGCCATTATCCCACGTTTGACATATGGGAGGACGGGGGGCATTCACACATGCAGTGTTTATGCTCACACTAATATACAAGCTGTAGTACGTGCTATTTGATAAAAACTTCCATTGAAACAATATGAAGAACATGATTGCGATCATTACTAAAAAATATTTACATTTGCAATTAGTGTATTTCACCTTTGTAATAAGTTTCCACTTTAAAATTCCATTTTGATGGTTATGCTCCTTTTTGCGATGTTAGCCAAATACTATTAAGTCACTTTTGGTGGTTTGTTGAAAAAATGGTACCAGAGCGAAAAGAGGGTGGAAAAATACCAACTCGGAAAGAGGATAGAAAAAAATAACTGGTGTATTTTCTTCCTTCAGAAATGCAAACAGAGATTGACTTTTTTGAAGGAGGTCATTTTTACGAAGGTTAGTTTATTTTTAGGTTACTTTTTATAGGTTATTAGGTTAATATTTATGTCCACAAACAAACAACAAACAAACCGTGCATTTCATATAGCGCACTAATCAGCAAAGGCGTGATAAACATGTGATAAAGCGATACAAAAGTGATAATAACATTAAAACTCATAGGAAATTTTTAGGTTACTTTTTTAGGTTTACTTTTCTCAAAAATAAAGTTACTTTTTTCTGATTTTGAGGTTACTTTTTTGACAGCCCTAGTGATCAGTGATCACGTACAAAAAAATCCACATAAAACGCCGTTTTAAACGAAAATAACATAAGATGACATTTTAAATTATTCGAATATTTTCGAAATCTACAGTTCTATAGATTTGGCTTGCATTTAATATATTCTGTTGATAATTTTAAATACAGATATTACTGATTCAACATGTTTGATACAGTGGAACACTGTATATAGGTACCATAACGTCATCAAACTTCAACTATTGAAATATTGCAACGTTCCTGATAGTTTCTTATGTTTGTCACACGGTGTTATACTCTCAGTTAACTACCGTATGAGTTGTGGCTTAAGCAGTGTGATCAAATTACTCGAAGCTAGGTACAAGTGACATTGGTTTTTTGAGAAGGCAGGATCATACATGTACTTCATATTTGCATTTTCGGAAATTATATAACACAAATTGCTCGAATGACACCAGTGTTGTCACGCTCAAATGGGTTGAAGGAACTGAAATGTGAAGTCGAATATTCTCAGAAGAACATATCTGATGGCAGGATAATGTTTCGCGTTACATGTGAGAAAAATGTGTCCGCTGGTCACAAGTCGCAGCTCGATCGACATAAATCGGCTGCTCATTCGAAAATCATCAAATCAACTATACATGCAGAATGGAATCACGGTATCATTGCGCCTCGAAGCCAAATGCCAAAAATGACACCCCTAAAGTGGCACCCCCCCTAAGAACGTTTCAAGTTTAGATCCTCATGTTTCGCAGAGCCCCAGCATATTTTTCCTCAGCTCCCCTCAGCCCCCCACCGGAAGAATCCTGGCGCCACCACTCTACCTCTACCTTATCGGAAAGATCAAATCAAGTTAAAACTTTTGCAACGTACTGCGAAAATCTCACCCCCAAGGGTGGGCTCTCCAATGGAATGTCGTTGGAAACATGCATAAAATGCAAATAATCCACAAAAGAGTAAAGAATTCGCATATATGAAAATTGAATAACATGTTTTGGGGTTTTTGCAGTACAGGGCAAACGCTCACACAACCCTAGACGACACGTCACCCTCTCATTTTCAGCACGACAGGAGGATACGGTCAGCTACAGACGGTGATTCCGGCAGAGAACGTGCGCAATTCCCGCTCGTCGGATTCATGGCTATCATCTACCTCCTGGATACACCCATGCTCCCATAGCGATTTTTTAAGTGAGGGGATAAGTAGTGTTGTCCAATAGGCACACAAGAAGCGTACAAACTTATTAATCGGTCATCAACATATTTGGAAGTGTTCATCGTGTCACCCAGTGTTCAGTGCATGTATTGTGTATGCGTGTATGTGTGAATGTCACAACTTTGACCCTTGTTACAGTCAGTCTGATGCTAGCCTCGGTTAGGTGTGCTTCAATACAACCACTCGGGTGTTCTGTGTGTTTCTCGCCAATCAGAGGCGACACAAGAACATTACATTATCTTTCTTTGTTAGGTTAGGTAAGGTTGGGTTAGGTTAGGTCAATTTAGTTAAATCAGTTACTTAGGTCCGTACGTCGGCTCAAATGACGGGAGAATGCGAAAGATACATCATCATTACTTGTATTTCATTTCTCAACATTTACATACATTGGTTCATAAAGTTACTCGATGTCCATCTAATACCGGATCGTTTACAGGCCGAAACCTGCAAAACACACCAAAGACAAATTCAAAAACCAATAATGCTGGGCCAAACCGCTATATATGGTCCTAACGTAGTGTTAAACAATTTTATAGCGCGAAGTGTCCATCGTAACACAACCTGAATGCAACCGCTGACACTAACTCCGAGATGTTTCAACGCGACGAACTAGCATTTAGGAGGAATCTCATAACACAGTGTCGTCAATTAAATTAGTTTAGTTCACGAATCAGAAGCATTTGTGGTGCATAGTCAAGCTGTTAACAGATATTAACAGCCCTTCTTAGACTAGTACACATCACAACGGGCCGCAGCACAGCATATTTAAGGGCACAACATAATTTAATTTCATTACGCTTGATGTTACGCAGTTGTTACTGATAGATAATTACAAAATATGACTGTGTATATTGTGAAATATGCTTACCACCACCTCCGGGACCACCTCCCATACCGCCACCACCTCCGGGACCACCTCCCATGCCGCCACCACCTCCCATTCCACCACCTCCGGCACCACCTCCCATGCCGCCACCACCTCCGGGACCACCTCCCATTCCACCACCTCCCATTCCACCACCTCCCATTCCACCACCTCCCATTCCACCACCTCCGGGACCACCTCCCATGCCGCCACCACCTCCCATTCCACCACCTCCAGGACCACCTCCCATACCGCCACCTCCGGGACCACCTCCCATGCCACCACCTCCGGGACCACCTCCACCTCCTCTACGGAAGCTTCCTCCAAATCCACCTGGAATATGTCATTCAATTTGTTAAGTAGTGGCTAAGATAGTCAAGCAGAAGGCGTTCACACTGAAGCACTGCGTCTAAAACCGATCATTGAATATCGATGAAATTCCGACATTATCCGACTGGAAAAATACATGTTAGTGATACTAGCACTCAAAAAAGTGGACCGAGTGGACCGAGTGGCGCACTGAGTGGACCGAGTTGCTTGCAGCACAGGTATCAAGGCCAATCGATGTGGCGTGATTAGCTGCAGGCAATGACGACCAAACATATCATATTTGAAAGGCATATCACCAACGGATTAATATACACAGAATACATGCACATCACCTCCGGAACCACCTCCCATTCCGCCGCCACCTCCGGGACCACCTCCCATTCCGCCGCCACCTCCGGGTCCACCTCCCATTCCGCCACCACCTCCGGGACCACCTCCCATTCCACCGCCACCTCCGGGACCACCTCCCATTCCACCACCACCTCCGGGACCACCTCCCATTCCACCGCCACCTCCGGGACCACCTCCCATTCCACCGCCACCTCCGGGACCACCTCCCATTCCACCGCCACCACCACCACCTCCTGGGCCACCTCCTCCAGGACCACCGCGGCACATGGCCATCGTCACACACATTGCTACGACCTGAAAACAAACAAGATACACTTGGTATTTATTATCGTTCAGACGTATTTTTGAGCTAGAGACAGAATGCTACTATTTTCACATAGGGCATTTTAATGTTCCATACATTTGATCGGCTAATATTATTTAAAGATTGACTAGGTTATTATATTTTACCAGGAGCTTCATGTTGAAACTGTGAAAAACTCAACTGTGATGAAGTCCCTATACATTCCACTATTTATACCAAACAAGCGTGAGTTTTTCTTGCAAAAGATGACAAGACATTTTTCCGTGTGAGATCGGTTATCATAGCGCTCTTTTTCACACGGGGTGATAGATAGCATGTGAGTGTAACAAGTGTGAGTTTTATCATCAGTTCTACGCATGTCTGTCTGTATGTATGTGTGTGTGTGTGCGTGCTTGACTTGTGGTGCGCTTATTACGTAGATGTGCACCCGTGTATTCTCACACACAAGCACCCTTATTGATAGCGAACAAGAGAATCATCACCTCAGGTGTTTGCATCACTTGTGAAGATGACGGTAAGGTCTGACGTAGATTTTGCGATAAGCACTAGAATAGAAGCCTATACATTCACTGAGGGTCAATGTATATGTTAATACGGAGCTTCGGGTACGTTTCACCCGCTTCTATACCGGCTATCTATCTCTCTCTTTTTCCTAACTTACCTAGTCTAACTGACCTAACTTAACCCAACCTTACCTACACCTGACACATGAGGCTTAAGCCCCCAAATGATGTGCCAAGCCCCCCATTCACCCCCCAAACTCCCCAATAATACTTACTATGAACATTTGAAGTGTAGCTGCTCATGTTTCGTAGAGTGACCATACGTCCTCTATTTCCCGGACATGTGCTTGTTTTCGGTATTGTCCGGGTTCTTTTTGTAAAATGCTTCAAATGTCGGGGGTTTGTATAGTCAGAGTAGTTGCATTCCATATGTTCCCTCCGCGAGTGTATAATGTCTGGTCCGTGGCTGAAAAATGTCAGTCAAAACATTAGTAATCGGTCTATAAAAAAGTCAATCTTTCAAAGAAAGCCTAAATTTTAGAGGCTCGGAATATGGTCGCCATATATTTTGCCAAGCCCCGCATTTTGCCCTCAACTCCCCTCATCCCCCAGAAAAATCCTGGCGCCGCGACTGCCATTGTTCCTTTTAATACTCCAATAATGTTTAAAAAGCAATAAATCATTGATGATAGTTTGAAATTCTTATTAATTGCGTTCCAAGAGTTCCTGCAATCGAATGCTTATTTTTCTGAAATAGTCTTCAAATATCCTGAGAGAGTGTATTTGGTGATCACCATAATGTATATATTCTGCATTAAAATATGCTTTTGCATTCAGTTATTACGGTGATGCTCATTCGTTGTCATGACTTCTTTCAAATACTTTGACATCACAAAATGTCCAACTAATAACAAATCACCAGAAGTTCAATCATGTGTTGAACTAATGCTCGAAATTAATCCTTATCGGCTCCTTACACATCTAATCGCCTAATCATTCAACAATAACATTGAGAAATGTATATGATCAAATAAGAATCATTTCTCACATAAAATATCATTCTAAGCAAAAAAACAAAAAATGTCACTTTCGCTGAAAAAAAAAACTTGTCCAAAAGAATAATTATATAGGTTGCGTCTGGAATTTATCCTGTTAATGATTGATAATAGGTTAGTGCGTGATTTTATGTGCATGAATGGGTATAAATTAATTTTGTTTGTCGGCGAATCCTTTCAGTTCATTGCACCTATACATTTAAATTCACTTCACATATTCTCTCTGCTCCAAATTCAAGGCAAAGTCAATAAAATCCTACTGAAAAAGTGGAATTGACTGTTGTATTCTACTCTCTATTTATCACTATTTACTGTTAGCTGATATTAATTAAATCATACTTTTACTCAGTGCTGGATGTTCTTCTTCACTTAATCATAATTATTGTTGGTTGTTTATATTGAATCGTATTGATTGTTGTTGTTGTTGTATATTACTTATAAATTAATATATATTCTTATATATTCATATTTATATCCATGGTTGTCGTTTATTGAATCACGTATTTATTGTTGATTGTTGTTATTTACTGAGGAACGTGGGCGGAGTGACATTATGCAGTGTTATCGGATGATGGTTTATTGTATCGGATGATGGTGTATTGTTATATTCATTCTTTTCGAACTCTCTTTCTTTCTAAATCCTTTGGCCGCTTCCAGTACATGGGGCCACTGCAGGGTGGTAATAGTGCTTACACTCTTCCCATGCTATTGGATTTGCCTGTTATTATTAATAATAATAATAATAGTTTCCGTGTCTTCTCGAATTTGCTATATAAATATATATTTCGTCTTTTTTTACTCCACAGGCATCCCCACATCTCTTACTCCGTTCTCCAGTGTCTGATATTTATTATAAATTTGTTATGTCTGGTGCTACATTCAACCGCATTTTTTGTTTTATTATATATTCGGTACATGTTCTTATTACTTGTTCCATTTTTGTGTATATTATGTTGTCGTTCATGTCGTGTGATATGCGCTATATTTAATATACGATTGATTGATTCATTGAATGAATTATTATTTTGTCATGCTTCGTGTGCGTATAAGCGTGTATTTGAACCGTCGATCGCTGGGTTACATGGTGCTGGTTCATGCCACGTGATGAAGTGTTGTTTGGAGAGTTGTTGTGTGTGGGTCGGTGAGCGTGGGTTGGTGTGTGATGTCTTGTAGCCACGCGTGAGGCTTTTTTATGTTGTGTGCTTGTTCTTTATTACTCGTGTATGCTGCCTAAGTCAACCTACTATACACAGCCTCAAACAAACTGACTTACAATCATCAAATTACACAGCCACGAATTGATACGAGTGGCAAAAAAATACAACATTAGCAAAACATATAAACATATAAGCATCAAGGTAATTCTAAAGTACACTGGAAAACTATTAAAAGTTATTTTCGGCATAAATTCATTCGAAGACATCGTCATTGATCTAGGCTCTTGCATGATTTTCTTGCAACATTTTATAACCTCACAAAGGTTTGAGTTGTACAATGTTGATGTACTTTTGTATCAAACTTGAAATGGCAAAATTATTGTTTGTGTTTTTGTGTTAAAATGTCATTTTATGGCAAGCAAACAAGCCTTTGCGGCTTATGCTGTTTTCTATTTTATATTGTTTTTATGTGTATGTGTGCCAAATAAATAAATAAATAAAAGGCAGTAAGCAAATCACGAGCATTTGCACCGGTGAACAGAAACATCACATGGAATAAAACAATTATTCCACCCACAATTAGAACATACCGCAAAACTTCTATTTGAAGGACACTTTTTTGCTAAGTGCGAGCGAAGATGTATCTCTTCGCACGTTGTTTAGAAATGTTGAGCAAAATAATTTCCAGAAATAAATATAGAACATTGGTAAGCACATATTTCATAATTAATTTTTTACAGTGGTCCTCGCACCCTCTTAAGAATAAGGTTCGCACCCTTAAAGGGTGCGATGATGCAATATGATTAATTCTTCTCTTTTGGCTATAGCTATGAATGATTTGTTTTTATTAGTGAATTTGTGATTAAATATCAGTATCTACCCCAATAATCACCCTGTATTTGTGTTTTTGTTATACATATATGCATGCGTTACCTGTTTTTTCGTCCATAAGATAACAAAAATTTCACCAGCTAGTCGAATAATAGAATGGCACCTCTAATTGAACGGCACATCGAGTGAAGCTTTGAAAAATAGAACGGTATGCCGATCCAATAGAGATTTTACGGAAATATAAAATCAGCTTAACCTATAAAATGTCCACAAAAAACGATGATCTGCCCTCAGATCTGAAGTTAATTGCAAAAATTGGCAATGTCGAAAAAATAAAAAAGCCATTAAGCACTCCATTACGAATAGCTTATGAGTTCGTCTCATAGATTCCTTTATTAGTTATTCTTAACCTGTTAGTTTTTGCTCAAATTTATATCATTCTGGTTATTAGTGTGTATAGTACGTTAAGAAACCAACGCCCATCGGATATTTTTCATGTTTTATCTCTAAGGGCGTGTAAAATGTCTATTTATATGTTTTGTTATGACAATAAGCTAATTGAACTGAACATAACAGAACATATATATACACACATACACACATGCACACATTTGCACAAACGAAAAATCGCTAGACAATTGGAGGAATTTAAATCACCAACTTGAGACCGGCCATAAGCATGCAAGTTGAGGAAAGCTACAATTTGCCAACTAACAGAACCCCGCAGTCTAAGCATACTGGGTGCGCCTCTGCTCTAGCACATAGCTGAGATGAGCACCTATGTGCCACCTATCGCCGGCTCATATAAACAATTCACACAATTCACAATTGAGTGTCACATTGTCTACCAGCGTGTGATGATGAAGCTATTGAACTCCGAAACGTTACGCGAACAAAATCAGTTGATCAGTTGCTCAGTTGCTGGCCTCAGAGTCTTCATAAGTTTACTTGTTCGCAATGTTATAATTGATTTATTCTTCCTATTGATATTGATTTAATCCGTTTTTCCTTTTATTTAATGATTTATCTCTTTTTTGCACATTTAGTTACATATTGCGGACTCATAATTGCTACATGTTTGTGTTTCTGTTCTGCGCTGCATGTTTTTACTTTACCCAACCTGCGCAGTTGACCCAATTTCCCACTTGCTCCAGTATTATTTTGCGTGTCGCGCGCTTGTAACTATTGTGTGCGCTATATTAAATAAATGTTTGTTGTTGTTGATGTTGCTAAGAAAATCGTTACAAGCGACTAAAAACTCGCATGAAACATCAAAGAGACAACGAGAAAAAATGTTGTACACTGCACACGTGCGATTTCGTGTCTTAGCAAGAAAACATTTAGCCGGAATAATAGCATGAATGGAACTTTGAGGAAACAATTGCAAAGCACCCTCTAATTGAACGGTACCTCAAATTTAATTTCACTTTGATGAGTTTTTCCTCTTTGGCAATAGTTATGACTGATTTTTATTAGTGAATTTATGATCACTTACCAGTAATAACCATGTATTGATGTGTTTTGTTAAATGAGTAAATTGTTGATAAATTTATTGATTATAATTTATAAAATAAGTTATAAATCGTTATATTGAATAAGTATTAAAACAAGTTATAAAAACATCGTCTTTACGTAGATACATATGCATACGTTACCTGGTTCTTTGTTCATTCATAAAATTTAGCGTATCTTCTAAAAATTCTGACCCGCTAGTCAAAAATAAGCATGGGAGACAAAACATAGTTAAATGCACGATGACAACAGAAGTTCAAACAGGGGAGTGTTCCTTATAGAAACATAGAAAAGTGGAATAATTTAGTAAAAACGATAACAACTCAATCTTTCAAGGGGGACATATATGAGACATTATTTGGAGACGGGACAGCTCGAGCGCAAGCTCATATCCCGTAATGCACAAATAGGTGAGCAAATAGGTGAACACACACAATCGGCGCAGCTTATACAAAACGTGTGTGTGCAGCAATCGATTCTATCATTGTTCGTCCACTTTCCGTCTTGTAATTTTTTATCAAGTTCAATGCATGCAATTCATGTTACATGTGACATGAATTCATTGTCAAAATCAGAGGCAGTGCGCACTGCATATTAATAATAGAAAGGTCCATGTACGACCAAATGACACGTAGTTTCACTGAGTAGCACATTAGCTTTTACGCTAATCTGTACTTTCCATTAATCTGTATTTGAAGTTCTAGATTTCCCTGGTTCGTTTAATACTTCCGCTTGAGTATTCTGGATGTTGCCTCAGCATATTGGTTCACATTGAGGCGTGCCTCAGTGTCAATAGGCTGGTCAATAAAGTAGTTGTTTACACCTCTCTCCCTCGCGTCACGTGATGTTCAACTCATTATCCGTTGCTTCCTGATTCATTATTTTTGGAGTATCATGTTACTTTTTGCAGTTATTTTGCAGTGACGTGCAGCCCTGTGAGTGAATCCCTACCACACCAGTTGTGTCCGGAGTCGATAGTGGTCGTGCAGGTGATGGCAGAGCCTGCGACCAACCATGAAGAACACAGCCATTCTACGGACGTTCATTGCGCGGACGGCCCAGTTGACCAGGGCCAGGCTAAGCCGCTGTCCAAGAACAAGCAGCGCAAGTTGCGTGTGCGCGAGAAAAAGCTACGTGCGCGCGTGGCGGCGCGAGAAACGGAGCGACATCGCAGGAAACAGCGCGAGAAACTGGCGGCGCAGCAGGCGGGCGAGGAGCACGTGCCACGCGGCGTGCTGCGACGCCAGCAACGCGAGAGATTGACTGCCATCAACAGCGGCCAACTGGCGCACGACGATACGCTCAATGTGTGCGTCGACCTGCAGCACGCGACGGCACAACACAGCGATGCCAGTGACAAAGAGCTCAGCCGACTGGTCAAACAACTCACTAATTTGTACGGCTTCAACCGGTCGGCGGCGCGGCCGGCGCGTGTGCACATCACTTCCTGTCCCACCAGCTCGCCCTTCTACCAGTTGTGCTGTCAAAAGACGACTGGCTTCGGCGAGTTCGCGTGGAGTTTGACCGACGAGCCGGTGGGCAAACTATTCAGCGCCGAGCAGCTGGTGTATTTGTCGCCCGACGCCGAGCAAGAGCTGACCAAGGTTGACTCCAAGCATGTGTACGTTATTTGCGGCATTGTCGACGAGACGGTGCGGCCAGGCTTGTCGTTGAATCTGGCGCAACAGCAGCCATCGGCCACCGTGGCCCGGCTGCCTCTCAGTGTACTGGCCCCTGACAGCAACCCGTCGCCCAGCCCAGCTGCCTCTGATAATGGGCACGGACGAGTTGGCAAGAAGATTCGGCGATTGTCATGCGTGTTGTGCGTGAATCAAGTGTTCGCGGCGTTGTTGACCGCCTTCAACAACAACAACGACTGGAGAACGGCGCTCACCAGTTCTATACCGACCAGGAAATTGAGACTTCTCCGCTTCTGAAGTGCTTATACGCCGCATGATTATGAACGGGGAACAGTAATAACGATTAGTGATAAAGTCACGCTATTTCTTTCACTATTTTTCAAGCGTTAAGCCGTGGTCACACGAGGCCAATTGTTGGCTTAGTCAACGATTGGATTGACCAACAATTGTCCCGAAAACCGAAGTTGAACATATTTAACTTTTCAAGCCAATTGGCCTGCATTTTATTATTATTATTATTATTAATTACAGGCAAATCCAGTAGCATGGGAAGAGTGCAAGCACTATTACCACCCTAAGGTGGCCCCATGTACCGGAAGCGCCCAAAAGATTCAAAGTGAAAGAGAGTTCGAAGAGAAAAAAGTCTAGAAAGACTCATTTCAGCCGCTTGCCTCAACAGGGCGCTACGTTGCCGTGCAATGAACGCGCACTGTCACGCTGAAAATGAATGAATTCTCGCGCAAGGCAAATATTAGATCCTCCGTTTTTTTACAACATGGCGCTGAAGCAACGCGTGCAGTGAATTCAACTCGGTTTGAGATGATAGTCACAGCCTGTGATGTGTTGTGTTTTTGTGTTCGTTTTATTGTAGCAATTATATAATGATGAGGTGGAATATCTAATATAATATTTGTATCATTTATTTTGTATCAACAATTTATTTTAATGTTTGATACATTACTAGATTAAAAATTGATATATATATATATATATATATATATATATATATATATATAGTAAGGGTATAAAAGCTGTTGAATATTTTTAAACTCTGAATATTGTATGATCAGAATATATTTATGATCCGTACATTTAAGACTACACCTCGATTTAATCCAAATTCAAATGGTATAGTCAGGAAAGCGAAATAAATCACACCGACGTACTCTACACCACATCTATTGGCTTGGACAATTACTGGCCTCGTATGACCACGGCTTTAGTATAATAGTATAGTTTAAGCTGTCGTGCAGTGCGACAGTGTCTACACAGCTGCAACACACCGGATGAGAGTATCAATAGTGCAATGGCAAGCAGCGAGGTCATTGACACACTTTAAATAGTGAACACGGCAATTTCATATGTCCTCTGGTTGTATTCAATCAACACTGAAACACACGGCAAAAGTATATAATGTGTTAAGAAAAAATAACAATAAAATCCACACAACTACAAGAAACAAGTTTATTCGAACGCAATTGTGAACCGTGTACTAGCATATATCATACACGAGTCTCCTTAATGAGACATACTGAGTCAATGGATCCGCTTAATGAGACATGCTGAGTCAATGTTGTTCGTCTAATTTTCTTTTTCCGGCTAGTGTGCTGTCGCTGAAGGATGCATCACCGCTCGAAGGCGGGCCAACATTCAGCTGCAAGCGAGCTAAGAAACAAACACACATACACAAACACACACGTGTGTGTATTCCAGGTGATGCCGTCTGATATCACCTTAAAGATGACCACTTGGAAGATCGTATCGCTCAATTAGCACTGCGTTCACGTAATTAATACTAAAGGAAAACATTTATTTATGGCAAATAATTGGTTAATGTCACACGCAGTAGTTTTTACAACAATCCTTATTAATAATCACCATTTTCTCAGCAAATATTAGTTAATGTTTGTAAATAATTACCTTGTTTAGGAAGAGTGACACGTTTTCAAGAACGAAACATCAATTCTGACTAAACCCAATCACAAGATAATTAATACTACACGTGTGTCGAATATTGGCGTCGTTGCATAAAGTGAGCTCACCGGTGGGCGTGGATGATTCTGTGTGCACCTTGAACTTGGGCATAGTCATGTGCAGAGTGGTGTGGCCGGAAGATGAGGTGGAGGAGACTTGAGAGGTGGTCTTGTGAGGAACAACGGCCACCTTGGTGCCTCCTGTCGCCACTCGTTCACCACTAATCATCATACGAGTGCCTGCGCGCTCGCCGGACCCGCCGACCACCGCCTGCACGCCACACATTCACGCCAATCTATACCACTTGCAATTTGAGTATATGATGACAGTGTACAGATGAGTATATGATGGCAGTGTACAGATGAGTATATGACGACAGTGTACATATGAGTATATGATGACAGTGTACAGATGAGTATATGATGACAGTGTACATATGAGTATATGATGACAGTGTACAGATGAGTATATGACGACAGTGTACAGATGAGTATATGATGACAGTGTACAGATGAGTATATGATGACAGTGTACAGATGAGTATATGATGACAGTGTACAGATGAGTATATGATGACAGTGTACAGATGAGTATATGATGACAGTGTACAGATGAGTATATGATGAGAGTGTACAGATGAGTATATGATGAGAGTGTACAGATGAGTATATGATGAGAGTGTCAGGTACCGGCTTGTTGAGTTTGAGACGATAGTTGGCGGCGGTGAGACAGTATCTGTCGGGAGGCAGTCGCACGCCGTGTTGTGTCTTGATGGCAGGCAATGGCTGACTGTTGCGGGGACGCGCAATCTCAGCCAACATCTAACACACACACATACACATCACACCAACACATACACATCAGCAAAGTAGTAAGTATGGTGTATCAAACAATAGTGCAAATTAGAACAGTGTTTAATTATTTAGATTGCGAAACACTACACAAAAATTATGGTTGCTATAAATAAGAGCCAAGTTGGATTATTCTGGACCTGTGTGGACGCCATACAAAGTGACCTGAGTGGACAAGACCTGGTGGTACAAGACCTGGTGGATGCCAAGATATAGTAAAATTAGAGAAGATTAAAAAAATATTTTCGAAACTGATTCCAGAATTAGAGAAATTATAATATGAAGATAGACTAAAAAGACTTGGCTTGAAGACACTGCAAGAACGGAGGGAGAGAGGAGACTTAATAGCCGTTTTCAAGTATTTAAATGAGTATGACACAGGATTTGACATTTCGGAATACAAACAAAAACGAAGCAAGACGAGGACACAACAGGAAACTAAAGAAAACGAGATGCTGCAGCGACTTGAGGAAATATGGCTTCCCGTTTAGCTGCATTACCAAGTGGAATTCTTTGAGCAATGATGTTGTGGCAGCCTCAACCATTAGTTCCTTTAAGTCGTTGTTGGACAAATGTGGCAATTGAGACGGCACAGCTCGAGCCATGCTCATCTCCCGTAAATTCAAGTGTGTTCGTTTTGCTATCATAATGCCTGAACACATGTTGGGTTGAAACCAACTAGAAACGCTATCCCGCATACAAGTGATGCCTTCGACTCAGTATTAATGGAGCAAATGAGAAGGAGTGGTGCCACTGGCGGATCCAGAGAGGGGGCTCAGAGGGCTGAAGCCTCCCCAAATATTTGCATCAACTCCTCATAGCCACGAGGCTCACTAAAAAAACCAAGAAAAGAATTTGCCTGTGAGGTTGCATAATGGTTCATGTGCATGACTGATCGCTATCAAAACGCAGCCCCTCCCAAAATAGCAATCTGGATCCGCCACTGAGCGGAGTAGTGCCGCAGTACCTCTCTGGACGGCGGACTGGTGTAGTTCTGCTCGAGCTGCATTTGTGCGGCCAGCTTCACGTCGTCCAGATCAATGCTCTTCTTCTTGGCGTGATTGCAATAAGCGCGCGCATCGTCCAACACGTTCGTTATGTACTCTGTGAACACACACAGACACACACACACACACACACAATAGTGCTGCAAGCGTGACAGAGGCATAATGAGCTAGTGTATGTGTTTATGTATGTGTGTGTGTGTGTGTGTGTGTGTGTGTGTGTGTGTGTGTGTGTGTGTGTGTGTGTGTGTGTGTGTGTGTGTGTGTGTGTGTGTGTGTATGTGTGTGTGTGTTTCAGCCATTGGTACCATGGAAAAACGATTGCGCCAAACTTTATGTGTGTTTACAGAACATTCAAATGTGTCGGTTAAAGGTTAAACGCCTCAAGTGACAGCTGCTACACGGGAAGAAGTCGAAGCTCATGAACACACACAGGTGTGTCCCGTGCAGCTCGCTGCCACCGCAGAACCGACCCTCTCCACGCTATGACGCCACAAGGACGGAAGACGTATTAGAGAGGGTCACCTCCCCAGAATCCATGTTACAACACATGACTGATATCTGGTACCATTTACTGCTGGGTTGACAGGGGCTGTTGGATTATAGAATTCGCCCAAAGAAATTTTCAACCACCGGGTTTCGAACCACGGACCTCTCGCTTGTGAGGCGGGTGTTCTACCACTACACCACGGAGTCCACTGTGTTATGTGGCGAGTATGTACGCACACAGGAAATTAATCGACCAATTGCTTCTATACATGTACGATGTCTGATGTGTTCAGTTTTACGATAATCTCATAGTGAACATTTGACGCTGATTTTGCCCGCAAGCAATGGACACTCACTGTATGAAAATTCGAGTAGCTGGTCGATCACTCGAGGGTCGTAGGAATTCACGCCGGCCTCGCGCAAAATGGCCATCATGACCAGCGCGTCCTTGGGCATTTTGGCGGCGGCATTGCCCGTCGTTGTCATGACAACAACATAAATCTGGCCAACAAACACATTCAATATCAACCAGTTCCACTTGGCTGTCAAGCAAGCACTGAACATTAATCTAACAATACAATACAACAAACAACACAACAACAATGAACGAAGCGTTGGAAAATACTGAAGAAATTGTGCATTCAAGAACATAAGCAAACAGGCAAGTCAATAAACACTGACCCGCCGAGAAACAGAAACAGAGCAGATAAATGAAATGAGCTGGGAGAATAAATCAAGCTGGAAAAATATGGCGAGATTACAAAGGGGAGAAAGGGACAGGGAATGGGGAGATTAGTAGAATGGACAACCAACAACGATACACCAAGATTAACTAACAGACTAGGCATTTACTGACAAACCGAATAAATAATCACCAAAATACCCTAGAAGAGACAGGTGGTTACACTCACGACAAATAGCGAAGCCAAGCCAACAATCCACTACAAATCAACACCTGAATTAGACTGACGTCCTATTTCAACACTCCATGCAAAAAAACATGACAGAAACAAAAATGTACACAATTAAAATTGGTTTGAGTGATGCCAAAAATATGACCAGTTAAAAGGCAAGAAAATACCACGCAATAAAAAATGTGATGTAGTGAAAACTGCCATGAAATAAGCCATCAAAATCAAACCGTAAGAACACAAACGCCGATCTCAATATAATGCTCAAATCAGTAGACAGTTCGGCCGCGTGCGACCGTTCCACGTCCCAGTTTCCTAGATTAATTAATGTAAAAATGTTTTTGAGCTGATATCCAGAGTACGAAAAATATTTATGACAATAACAAATAATTCAGGTGATAGTAAAATGATTAAATGTACAGTGTTCGAGTGAGAAATACATAGCAACAGGAATATTACATTTTTCTGAGTAAATAATATTTCAGGAATATGTGTATGTGTACGCGAGTATGTGAATACATGTGTGTGTGTGTGTGTGTGTGTGTGTGTGTGTGTGTGTGTGTGTGTGTGTGTGTGTGTGTGTGTGTGACGCGTGTCCGTGTGTGCACCATTGTAGGTATATTTGTACGTGTCTCTTTGTGTGCACGTACGTATGTAAGTAAGTGTGCGTTCATCTGTGTGAGTCTGTGTGTGTTTCTTGTGTTGTGTGCGTGTCTATACCCGAGTTACGTAGTGAGGAGTGCAGATGAAATTGTCTTAATCAAACGAAGTGTAAATGAAATGTAATTTAAACTGAAAACTATTACGCCTCTTGAGTTTTTCAAACAATTAATGGGAAGCGGCGAGAAGTATGATGGTGGATGATGATCGCATATATATGTTGAGTAGATAAAAGGGAGTGGGCATATTAATTGGATAGTATCCGCATAGATGTGAAACTTCATAGAACTGCGCTTTACAACATTATAAATCAAGATATATGTTACGTCAGAAGAAGTAGATTTGAGCGGTGTGGAATAGCTGAAGTTATAGACATTACAGGCAAGTAGTGAGGCAAAATATAATGTCACTACAGCGTTTGAGGTGTCATCTCTTGATGTACACATTGAAAGCTCCGCAGAACACCATCGTTGGCGCAGCAGGATTTCGAGTCTATCATAATGTTAGTTGTGGATGACAATCAGTGGTGGCGCCAGGATTCTTCCAATGGGGTGCTGAGGGGAGGGGGGGCTAAGGAAAAAGTTGAGGGGGCTTGGCGAAGCATGAAGAACTATACTCGAACACTGACTACATAATATTATAATAAGGGACTGGGGCACACTGATTCAGTCCTCGAACTTGAACCAAAATTACAGGGGCTCATTTAGAGTGGTAAGAAATTATATTGTCCATGATTATGATTTTTTGGGGGTCTTAGGGGGGCTTGTAATATTTTTTGGGAGGCCCCCGAGCTCCTCTTTGCCCCCCTCTTCTTGGCGCGGCCACTGATGAAAAGCACTGCCAATTGTAGCAGAGCTTGCAAAACTTGAATTAAATAAAGCGAGCAGACAGCGCCTTGCGTAATCGTGTGCGTATATGCATTTGTAGGTACTTGTGTAAGCTCTTGTACGTGTTGTTAGCGTATAGGTCACAAGATATGTATTTTGCGGTTTTCATCTCAATTACTGTGTTATTTCTGATAGTATGTTCTTTTTGATAGGAAAATAATCGCCAAATACAGAAATGCTCGATATGATATTAGTGTATATCCAGTATATAAGATTTTTCCAATGCCGACTTGAGATGTTTGCGGGTAGATGTCTAATCAAGTGCATGCTGTCACTTGTGAATGCTTCCTTTTTCTTCAAGTTAATCAATTTTTTCTGTAATTTTCCTTTTATATGTGCTGTCAGCATATCTAATTTGTCATTTTTGCATAATATTGACAATATTGGCATAACTTGGCCCTTAGTCTTTTTGTATCTTGATTTGGCAATCATATGCCATTGTCGTTTTCGGCAGTTTTAGACTGTGTGCTGTGTTGTGTTGGGTTTCTGATGCGTTGTATCTCCTGGTTTTTCATTGCTGGACTGCCATGATATATTTTCGTGTCGGCTTACGTGATTTGTTTGGCTTGATATCCATTGTGAGTATTCATGTTGTCATATTCCAAATTATCTTCCGCGTGAGATTGCAACATGTTTGAGTCTTGGCTAGTAATTTATGCCTCATTTTGTTGGATGGAGGCTTTTTTATTACGTTTTTTGAAATGTAGTGGTGTTACAAGCGGTTGTTTAACTGAAACTAATCTGAAATGATCTGTCTCCTGGGGTGATATTTTGTCAGTGCTGTGTAATTTTCTCAATAATCTGCTCTTTTATCATCTATATTCGGTTCTAATTCGGGAAATATTTTACACAAGACATGTGTATACGTGTGTGGTATATAGTAGTGGTGTATGCTGTGCTGACTGTGGCTGACGTTTAATGTTTAGGTTGAGTGTGGTGTGTGAGCTAGTCTTGTGGCCAAGTCTGTATGATATTTGGCACATCATGGACGACCTGCCTGTTTCCCTGCTGGAGAAAATAGTCAAGGACAGCGATCCTTGCTACATGATCTCATCGGCCTTTGTCAAGCTGATCAGCGATGTCAAGGTACAGTGTTTTTGCTGTGGTGTAACACAGGTACCTCCAATAATGCATGTTTGACGCCAATATATTAAGTCAAGCTTATATTAATCATGCTTATTATCCCTAATTATGCTTTGTCAATGCCTTGAGATACGTAGTAATTGTAAATTTGCATATTTATTTAAGTAATGGTAATTTGATAAGAAGGTATCGTTCAATGAATTGTATATAATGATAAATCAATATTAATAGGCTAATTGTTTGATAGTTATGGCTCAGAGTACAGCATTTGTCAAGGCTGTACTTGATATTGTGTGTTTGTGAGTGTGTGTGTGTGTGTGTGTGTGTGCACGTGCTTCAATATTGTAATTTGTTGGTGGTTAATTTAGCTCAGTGGTTCTTAACCTGTGGTTCTCGATATAACCCCAGGAGTTGGGTGAGTTAGTTTCGGGGGTTTGGCGGTTTTTGCTCACCCGCTCGTATGATTCTTGACGTCAAGCTCTGCTTGGCCATCATTGGCTGCAACAAGGCAGACCAACGGTGCAACACACATAAGAGCACGAGAGAAAGTAAACATCAAAGATTTGGTAGCAGAGACAGCTTAATCAAACGGGATTAAAACGTACTAGCAGCTAGTAGATGAAATGAAAAAATGTTTCTGTGCAGTTCAGAATACAATGAACGAAAATATGTCAAACGGAGTATTAATGAGCAGGGAGAGAATTATAAATACGCAATAAGAACTTGTGAGTAATGTTGCAACACAGTGCAACATGCACTGGCTTATATTGATGCAATATTGATTCAGTGTGTTCTGAATTTGGTACGGGCAAAGTAGATGTATGGAAAAAATGTGCATTTTAGCTATAAACAACCCAACAAAGACAATTGATTAATGAAAGCTATCGGCTTTGATCGATTCGTTTTAACCGCTGAATATTTGCTCTCGTGACTGACTCAAATGGCTGCCTCACTGCTGTGTTTATGATCAACAATCACATTATATTTACTATATGAACTCATTGAGACGATATCAGCGAGTCTGGATCCTAGTAGGGAGTGCGAGGAATTCTGTACATTTTTTTATAAAAATTATTTGCTTAACCTTTGCATTATTTTTCTCTCCTGAAAAACGTAGTTTTGAGTTGTTGAATGAATGTAACGAGTTGTATGAATGATTATTGAATAAAAAAAGTTGTGTGATTACGTCGTTTGTATTTTTATATTTTCGTATAGTTTCGTGTTTCGTATATTACTGCACTAGAAAAGCGAAGCAGCCAGTTTGAACCCGCCATGTGTTTGTGTGTTGATTGTGTTCTGACAGGGTTGTCATGTCAACTGGGAAGATCTGGTGCGACAGGCGGGCAAACTGCACGCTTGTCTCAGGTCAGTCAGGTGGTCTACAGGTGTAACAGTGTCGTGTGTACGTGTGTGTGACTGTGTACATGTGTGTGTGTTTGTGTGTGTGTCCGTGTGTGTTTGTGTGTCCATGTTTGTGTGTGTCCGTGTGTCCGTGTTTGTGTGTGTGTCTGTGTGTGTGTACGTGTGTGTGTGTGTTTGTGTGTGTGTCTGTGTGTGTGACTGTGTGTGTGTGTACGTGTGTGTCTGTGTGTGTGTCTGTGTTTGTGTGCGTGCATGTGTGCGTGTGTTTGTGTGCGCGCATGTGTGTCTGTGTGTGTGACTGTGTGTGTGTGTGTGTGTGTGTGTACGTGTGTGTGTCTGTGTGTCGTGTGTGTCCGTGTTTGTGTGTGTACGTGTTTGTGTGTGTACGTGTGTGTGTCTGTGTTTGTGTCTGCGTGTGTGTCCGTGTCTGTGTGTGTGTCTGCGTGTGTGACTGTGTATGTGTGTGTGTCAGTGTGCGTGTGTTTGTGTGCGTGTGTGTCTGTGTGTGTGTGTGTGTGTTTGTGTATGTGTGTACGTGTGTGTTTGAGTGCGTGTTTGTGTACGTGTGTGTGTCCGTGTGTGTGCGTGTGTGTTTGAGTGCGTGTGTGTGTGTGTTGTGTGCATGCGTATGCCCGTGTTTGTGTCTATATGTGTGCGTGTGTACGTGTGCGTGTGTGTGCGCGCGTCTGTGTTTGTGTGTGTGCGTGGGTTTGTGTGCTCGATTTTGGGACCCCATACTGCTTTGCCCCAGATACGTGTATAACTCCTAACATTTTTCCTCAGATCAAATATTTATCCAAGATTGATTTTTAGGCTTCGCATAATGAACAGAGCATACGATGAAAAAGTTGAATTTGCAACAAAAGGTCCCCTAATTGGAACTTATAGCACCAAAACAAAACTCCACATTATCAGTGCATTGTGTGTGTGTGTGTCTGTGTGTGTATGTTTGTGTGTATGTATGTTTGTCTGTACGTGTGTGTGTATGTGTGTGTGTATGTGCGTGTGTGTATGTGTACGTTCTACTCTTAGTCTCCGTAAGCCCTCGTATTTATTCGATCTTCTGTCTTTTAAAAATCTACTCGTACACTTAGGTCAACTGATGATTCTCGTCTCTTACTGGAACCTGCTTTTCCCTCTAGACATTCGCATATAGTCGCGGTCTATCTATCTTAGGACCCCGTATTAACAATAAGCTCTCCCCAACACTACGGTTTATCACTTCTATCCCTGTTTTAAAAATACACTCGGAGAAATATTTCTTGGTGAAATCATATCATACTTAAGAGAACATTTTTTATACTAGCGATGAATTTAAGGTTTAATTTCCTCTTTGCTCTCTCCCTATCTCTCTCTTATTTTCTCCATCTTTTACTTTGTGAATGTATGTGTATGTATGTGTGTGCAGCGCCCTAGAGACCCTCTAGGTGTAGGGCGCTGTATATATGTCTACCTAATGTAATGTGTGTGTGTGTGTGTGTGTGTGTGTGTGTGTGTGTGTGTGTGTCAGATCTACCCTCAGTGCTATCACACAGTTTTTGGATTCATTGCAGAAAATAGCCGATGCGGCCAGTGCTGCCAAAGGTAATGACTGTGTTTTATCGCGGACTATATATAATCACACACACACACGCACTCAGACACACACACACATACGCACACACACACACACACACATACACTCAGACGACCCGTATGAACTGATAGCAAAGGTGCACTTGTTATTTCAATAGCATACACGGCAGTGTGTTGTGATTATGTGATGTCATTTTCTGAAGAGGTGTTTGTGCTTATGCATAATTAATGGTGCGTTTGTGTATCTCCGCTTGAATGCGTGCTTTGTGTGTGCGTGTGTGTGTGTGTGTGCGTGTGTTGATAGTGTATATGGTTAATGAGCCTGTTCACCTGTCGGCTTGAGAGCGTGTTTATCAACAATCCACGTGTTCATTACTGACTGTGTTGGCTTGCAAAACAATTTACACACACACACACACACACACACACACACACACACACACACACACACACACACACACATACAAACACACACATACACACACAGACATACATATGCGCCGGCGTACACATCTGTTTATACCTTTATATCGTATTTGAATGTTTTTCCGGTTGTTGGTCTCTGAACATGGTTTTGTGCAATCAATTATGCAATGTCTCCATATTTCATTTGCTTGCAATTGCATGTCCATTCGCAATTGAAACATTTTAGTTTATTATCCACCCGTTTCAATTGATTCATAAACCACAATCTATGCTAAATACAACTAATATATACTGGAAATGAATGAAATTAATAAAAGTTGATGTTCTACGAAAATTTATGAAATTGTGAATGGTGGGCAATTTCACGTAATATTACTATATATATCACTAACCAACTATATTACAAAATAAAAGCAAATATATTTTTGATAATTGCCTGGTTATCGGGAGAATTGTGTTTGATCGAGATCATTGTTGATTATCTATCATATGGTATGTTCATTTTTCAACTGTGAATGAACATAATGATTCACACGTTTTTTCACTCAACCGTTGATATTTTTTGCTTTATTTGGTTTTGATGCTGGACCATTCAAACAGGTGGTTACAAATTGTCCTATTCTTCCTATTCTTCAACGTCTCTTAATCCAGTCCCTTTTTGACGTCCGTTTCAACCCGGTGGAGCAGAATTTCTTGGGCGAATTCTATAATACAACAGCCCCTGTCCACCCAGCAGTAAATGGTACCAGATGTCAGTCATGTGTTGTGACATGCATTCTGGGGAGGTGGTCCTCTCTAATACGTCTTCCGTCCTTATGGCGCCATAGCGTGGAGAGGGTTGGTTCTGCGGTGACAGCGAGCTGCACGGGACACACCTGTGTGTGTTCATAAGCTTCGGCTTCTTCCCGTGTAGCAGCTGTCACTTAGGCATTTAACATTTACGGAACACCATTTCGTAATTTGCAGCGGTCTTTTCTTTCATCCTGAATAGGATCCTGTAAATTAATTTAATATTTTCTTGTGAGTCACAGTGTGTCATATTATTTTAGCAATGTACAATACTCAATTTTAGTGCTCAGTTTTTTTCTACATGTCTCTCATCTGCTGTAACGTTTACACGCGTCCGAAAACGCCAATATACGAGCATACGCAGCACGAAGTAACATTGCACGATCACCTATAGCTATGACCATAAAGACCATGTCTCTTTTCAGACCTGAAATACTAGGTTTCAAGTAGTACGATTCAATAAGCCCACCCAAAATGTGAACTTTTTCTCCGGTAGTATTTTTCAAATGCTCTATTTGTTTCACATATACAATATGTTTAAATTAATTAAATACTATTAAATTAATACATTCTTCCTTCTTTCCTATCATTTACGTCTTTCATCAAACTATTGCACACATTTGTGCTTTATTAACATTGATATAATTCATTATATAATCAAGCTTGTTCTTTTGCATAAATATAACTTTGACAGACTGGATTTTTTTACCTTCAAAAAGCTGTTGCCTGTGAGTTATGGATTTTAGATGCAGTGGTAGTTGGCGCACTGGTTAATTACACCGCAGTTCAACCAAATTGACAATCAGATTCGTGTATTTGGGCTTAGAAGTGCATTTTGACATTTGTTCAACGTGATAAAGTTGGTAGTTCCAAGAAAATTAGCGTCATTTCTCCTTGTTGACCCATATTTGGTGCTCCTCGTGTATTGCATGCAACACGTGTTGTGAGAACCGACTGCATAGTGCATAATATCAATGCCTTCAATCTGGCGTGCTATCTTTAAACCCTCCAGAATCCAAGGTGATATCCTGTATCCTGTGTGCATCAGCTGTTTCCCTCCATCCCTGTGATTTTTATGTTGCACTTGTGTTGTTTTATTGAGTGTTATTATTCTTTAGTATGTCATACTGTTGAAACAATTTTGGCAACAAATATTACATATGTGTAACATGGGTTCTAGAGGGTTAATATTGTATCTGTATCATATATATGTGAATAAATCTTGTGCATGTTTGTGTTGTGTTGACGTGTTCAGTTTTGTTTGCCTAGTGTGAACAGTGGGATGTTTTCTAGGCACATGAACAGAGTATATACAATTGATATTGTGGGCGTTCGTGTATGAATTGTATGTTGATCGAGTTGTGTGTGTTATTCGATATGCCAAAATACTACCACCTTTCACCAATTTAACTCATGTGTGAGTGCGTGTGTAAACACACACACACACACATACACAAATACGCACACAGACACATTCATACTCACAGATTCACACACGTACACACACACACACACATACATACATACACATACACTTACACACAACATCGTGTGATATTGCGTGTTGGAAGTCACGCGCCAGTGAATGCGTGCTTGTATGTATGCGTGTGTGTGTGTGCGTGATATTATTGTCATTGTTTGTTTCCGGTTGCTCTTCCTATCTGTCATCTCCTCTCTCTTTCTCTTTCTCTGTATTTCCTCGCGTTCCGTGCTCTTTTTATCTCTGACTGCTGAATTTCAGTGGTTTCACTGTGGTTGAATGTGCACCGGGCGTACACTTGTACACTTGTACACTTTCTCTTGTCGCGTTTTTCTCAATTGTCGAGCATTAAGTGCTAGTCTTTCTTGTTGTGGAGACATGTGTCTTTCTGCTTGTTCAGGGCGCCAGTTTCCACAACATCCACACTCACATCCAATCGCCAACTTTGTTTTTGTGTATCACTTCACATCTCTTCACAATTTCTTTGTATCATTTTTGTTACTGTTGTGTTACTGTTGTGTTACTGTTATGTTACTGTTGTGTTGTTACAGTGTTGATGGTTAGTGGAAGTGAGCGTTCAATATATGTGATACTGTATTACCTGAGGCTTAATAGGATAAACACACACACACACCGCGACTTATCTCATGATTTCCTTTGAGTCTGTTGTCGTTCTTATTACCTTTATCCTCTGTTCTCTTTCTCTGAGTATTCGTTCTACGTCACCCTGTCATTGTGTACATTCATTGTCAGCAAGGTGCACATCCAGTTTTCCATCATTCATGCATATAAGCGGCGTTGTATACGAGTCACACACGTCTTTAGTCTCTACATACAGTATACTAAGTCTCAGTACGTTCAGAAACTCGTCTACGTGTAACAAGTACTATTTGGAACTGTATACACGGACATATACACGGAGATATACACACACACATATATATATCTATATATACATGTGTGTATATATATACACATACAGGCACACACATACACAGAGAGATACAAATACACACACGCAGATACACACACACACACACAGACAGACACATGGATATACTGGTACTATGAGAGCTGGTTATATGCCACCAGATAGTCAAGTAGTGTCATGATGATGTTGGGGCTTATTGTTTGTAGACACAAGAGAGCCATGCAAATGTTGTTATACATTAACATATAAATGCTAATATATGCCTAGCACTGGCGCGGTCGCCGGCGTTCTGTGTTATAATTGGTGTTTTTAGTTGTGTTGAACATATTTCACGATGTTGCACGCTACAATGCACTTTATTGCAGACATTGCCACTCACACGGCATCTCAAATTGAACGTGAATATTCATCCAATTGTTTATATATTTGTATTTTCATCAGCGTTAAATAATTTTGCAGAAGATGATGATGATAATGTGAGAGGAAATGATTGTCGTGTTGCTATATCACCATCATTGCATGATCATGATCATATTTCATCATTTTCTCAACACCAATAGTTCTTCAATCATTCACATTGTGCTGTTGAACAACCAAGCTGAGTTTAAGGGCAATAAGTTCATTCCGTTATTCATTCATTTTCGTATTTTTCCACCGTACAATCTTACAGTATTATAAAGTGTGATTAAATATATACTGGAAAGACCATTGAGGCCGAATAACCTGTGTTGTTTGAGCTTTATCAGATTGCTAATTCATAGTCGCGCACAATTCCACACACGTATAAATACATACACACACACACACACACATACACACATACACACTCTCATACACAAACACACACACACATACTCTCATACACACATACACACAAAAGCGCACACACAGCTTGTGTATTTTGAAATATCGTTTTTTTCAGTAGTCTGTCTTGTCGTGTCTGTGCTACACTGGCAGATTATTTCGTGCGTGTCTTATCAGGTGGCTTGACGCAGAAGTATTATCAGATAATATCTCAGTATAATTGGGTATCTACAGTTTCGTTGTTGCATTGTGGATAGTGATCATTGTTGCAGACTCAATTGTGTATATTGCCATGCAATACGGACATGCAGGTGCATTTTGGACGTCTCTTCGATACCTGATCACTGTGTGTATGTCCGTGTGCTGTTTGTGTATGTGTGTGTGTGTATGTGTGGGTGTGTGTGTGTTGTTGTTGTGATTGTGCCCGTGTGTGAATGTGAATGTATGTGCACGCATATTTTTGACAACACGTCTATATGTATTTACACACTGCTGAAGACAAAGTTTATGAACACATTTGTGTGTGTGTACGTTTTGAGTGTGTGTGTATGTGTGTAAGTTTTGAGTGTGTGTGTATGTGTGTTTGCACGTGTTTGTGTGTGTGTGTGTATGTTTGTGTTCCACGAAATCAGCTATGTCCCTAGAACTCCCCAAAAGTAATAATTAATTATAATTAACTGGTGCACTATGTGAGATCTAATGTGAACATATGATTTTTTCCACGAGATTAGGTGATCAGGTGAAGCTTCCTGTAAATAATATCAGCATTGAGGTTGGCCATAGAGACACGTCAGTGACTGCTGTGCAATATATGACATGTGTGTGTGTGTGTGTGTGTGTGTGTGTGTGTGTGTGTGTGTGTGTGTGTGTGTGTGTGTGTGTGTGTGTGTGTGTAGGCGCCACTCGCGATATAGGCACTGCGTTGACTCGTGTGTGTCTCAGACATCGAACTGTTGAGGCCCGGCTCAAAACGTTCACCAGGTGAGTCTTGTGTCTGAGACACACAGTTATGTGTTGTGTCATGTATTCTGGGGAGGCGGCCCTCTCTAATACGTCTTCCGTCCTTGTGGCGCCATAGCGTGGAGAGGGTTGGTTCTGCGGTGGCAGCGAGCTGCACGGGACACACCTGTGTGTGTTCATAAGCTTCGGCTTCTTACCGTGTAGCAGCTGTCACTTAGGCATTTAGCATTTACAGTGTGTGTTTGTGTGTGTATGTGTGGGTGTTCGCGCGTTTAAGACCTTCGGGTTAAAAGCGGGTTATATATGCGTCTGAATGTAATGTAATATGCTTGTGTGTGTGTGTGCGTGTATATGTGTGTGTGTGGCTGTAGTACATTGTCGGAGTGCGTGGTAGTACCGGTGTCGGATAAATTGGACGAATGGAAGAAGAAAACCAACTGTCTCGATCAGAAACACAGCAAAGGTACATACACACACACACACACACACACACATACAAACATATGTCTTTGCCACGTGTGTATGCATGTGTGTATGCATGTGTGTATGTATGTGTGTATGAGTGTGTGTACGTATGTGTATTTGTATTTTTATGTGTGAATGTACGCGTATATATGTGTGTATCATGTGTGTGTGTGTGTGTCATGTGCATATGTGTTTCATGTGTGTGTATTTGTGTGTATTTGTGTGTGTGTATTTGTGTGTGTGTGTGTGTATTTGTGTATTGGTGTGTGTGTATTTGTGTGTCACAGATTATCGTCGACAGCGTGCTGAGTTGAAAAAGAGATCGATGGACGCAATGCGTGTGTACAGAAAGTGTCGCAAAAATAAACACTGTGACCAACTACACGCCATCAACGGTCAAATCGCCGATATCAGGCTCAAGTACCAGGTGCTCTCATCTACACGTGCTCACACACACATACACACACACACGAACGTGAACGTGAATATTAATGAATGCATGAATGTATGTATGTATGGATGTATGAATGTTCGTAGCATGAATGTGGGTTTGTATGAATGAATTAATGTTCGAAGTAGGAATGAGTTTTTATGAATGGATGAATGCTCGTAGTATAAATGTGCGTATGAATGTACTAATGTTCGTAGTAGGGATGTGTGTGTATGAACGTATGAATGTTCGTAGTACGAATGTGTGTGTGTATGTATGTGTGCATGTATGAATGTTTGCGATAAGAATGTGCGAATCTATGAATGTTCGCGGTAGGAATGTATGAATGTATGAATGTTCGCGGTAGGAATTTTGTGTACGAATGTATGAATGCTAGAAGTGTTATTTAGACGTACTGTACATTGTCACAATAGTGTGTTACTGAGCATGCCCTAAAAGAAGCCATAGGCTTATTGGGCATAGTCAACGTGAAATAAAAAAAAACTGATATAATATGTATGTACTGATATAATACTGATGATGTTGACAAATATACATCTTACATCTTACATCTTACACACACACACACACACACACACACGCACACACACACACACATACACACATACACACATACACACACACACACACACACACACACACACACACACACACACGACAACGTAGAACAACGTAGAACAACGTAGGCTAAGGGGCGACTTGATTAATATTTTTAGACATAGAATAGGTATGCAAAAGTTAGATAGGGATGATTGTATAGTTTGAGATAATTCAGGCAAGAGGGGTCATGGAAAAACTAAAAAATACTAAAAAGGACTAGATGTTTGAGAGATGTGAAGAAGTATAGTTTCCCATATATAGGTGTGTTGATGTCTGGAATCAGTTAGGGGAGAATATTGTAGGAGCTAAAAGCGTAGGAACATTTGAAGAAAGACTGGATATTGTGTGAAATACTGGGAATTTCAGGGAAGATAGGTTACTAGAGGGTGGGTTGGAGACAGGACAGTACGAGCATAGCTCATCTCTTGTGGTAAACAAATAGCTGAGTACAAAATAGGTGAGTACACACACATGCTCACATTGGTATTTGGGTTGTCCGAGCGACGTATAGCACTGTTTTGTTTCAGGTGATAAGACACACATTAAGATATGAATGCCAATTTGAGATTAAGTAGGATTTGAGCCATTTGAACCAGGTGCAGGTGCAGATTGCAGGTGACAGACAGACAAGACAGATAACTCTGTCGATAATATTAGAATCATGATAAAAATCCTCAAACTGACACACAATAATCCTACCTATTTCTCTTAATTGAATTGTATTCAGTGTCATGAAATACAATACACATGTGTGTGTGTGTGTGTGTGTGTGTGTGTGTGTGTGTGTGTGTGTGTGTGTGTGTGTGTGTGTGTGTGTGTGTGTGTGTGTGTGTGTGTGTGTGTGTGTGTGTGTGTGTGTGTGTGTGTGTGTGTGTGTGTGTGTGTGTGTGTGTGTGTGTGTGTGTGTGTGTGTGTGTGTGTGTGTGTGTGTGATGGGTGGACAGGTAACTGATTGAAATAAGCGGTGAATTACATCTGAACAATGCTGAGTGATGATGTTCGTTTAGTGAGATAAGCGAGTAAGAGTGTCGTTTTTTCCGCAATACATTCTTCACCAGTGCTGTTGTTGTTTATGTTGTTGTTGTTGTTGTTGTTGTTTATGTTGTTGTTGTTGTTGTTGACAGAAAGTGGAGCAGAACGAGTGCGGCTTGCTCGAGGCGGCCATGATTGAAGAGCGCAGTCACTACTGCCATCTGGTGGCGTGTTTGAAACCTCTAGTGGTCAGTCTCCGGCGTCTCACCTTCGTCTCATTTCAGCCAAATATTCCCCAACAACTGGTGTTTTGTGTGCAGTGGCGACTCCAAGGGGGGATAGGCTGAATCCCCAACCTCCCAAAATAAATGTGTCACGCATTCCTGCCCCCCCAAGAACCCAGACCAATAATATTTCAAGTGTAGTTCCTCATGCTCCGCCTTCTTTTCACGCTGCCCCCCTCAGCCCCCCATCGTAAATATCCTGGAGCTGCTACTGTTTATGCGTTTTGTGTGTGTAGCTATAATTTACGTAGTTCTATGTAGTTAAACTTGAGTTACGGCTTCTGTTAAGTTATACTTGCTGACTTCAAGTAGGAATAATATACTGAAACAATACTATGATGAGGCAATGTGTGTGTGTGTGTGTGTGTGTTTGTTTATGCCTGTGTGTGTGTGTGTGTGTGTGTGTGTGTGTGTGCGGGCAGCAATGTGAGATGGGAGTTAGTGAAGAGCTGGGTCATTTGAGCGAGGTGATGTCACAATTGGAGACTCACACACACGACCCTTTCACTATACCACCAGCATCGCAACAGGTAGCTCACACTCACACACACACACACACACACACACACACACACACACACACACACACACACACACACACACACACACACACACACACACACACACTCTGTCTTCTATTTCTCATGGTATTAAACTTATTTTTAATCATTTCATTTACAAGCTATTATTACATGCCGTTAATATAGTGGCAGGAAATTCTGCTGTTCGTCATTGATGAGTTATCAGGTTGTTAATTGAACATATACCTGATACTAACAAAACAATGATTTATCATAGCAGATTTCAACAGAAGATTGCATCAAAACGTGGCGACAGAGAACACCTAAATAATTAACAAACGCATCGGGAATAACAGCATTTGACACACTGAAATAATTGCATTTAATGGTTAAGGCCTGAGTGATAGCTGCTACACGGGAAGAAGTCGAAGCTTATGAACACACACAGGTGTGTCCCGTGCAGCTCGCTGCCACCGCAGAACCGACCTTCTCCACGCTATGGCGCCACAAGGACGGAACACGTATTAGAGAGGGCCACCTCCCCAGAATGCATGACACAACACATGACTGATATCTGGTACCACCATTTACTGCTGGGTGGACAGGGGCTGTTGGATTATAGAATTCGCCCAATGAAATTCTCCTCTGCCGCGATTTGAACCACGGACCTACCGCTTGTGAGGCGGGTGTGCTAACAAATACACCACCGAGTCCACGTTATTCGTACATATCAATCAAATCCATGTATGTCAGTTATTGGTTGATATGAGAGGGGAGACAGTGTTAGGTGATGTGTGTATGTGTGTGTGTGTGTGTGTGTGTGTGTGTGTGTGTGTGTGTGTGTCAGGTATTGGTTGATATTAGAGGGGAGAGCGGTGTGGGCGTCTCTTGTGGCCTCGATTCTTGTTGTTCAGACAGTGCGCTCGGCTCGCGTCGCACTTCTCTGTCATCAGTAACTAGCGGCAGTACAACTCGCACTGCCGCCACCACTACAATCGGTCACGATGATGCTCTGCCGGTCGCAAGAGAGAGGTGTGTTAAAGTGCAGGCTTATTCTATGTTGAAGCCAGAATAGAGCCACTTTGTGAATAAGAATTGCTCAATTCAAGGGCTCTAACTTATTGCTTCATCTGGGCGAATGTTTTGTGTTGCGTCCAATTCGGAAACATTCATAAGATGTTTGGAGACCACTGTTATTGTTTTGGCGAATTGACAACTATTCTGAATTCACCTGTGAATAGTGAGTAGTAAGCTTTAATATAATTTCGCTCCATCAATCACTGGCTACACTTTTACACTACACTACACTCACCGACTTTTCCATCCACACTCAACTCATCCACACTCCACTCATCCACACTCCACTCATCCACACTCCACTCATACGCACTGAGTCAACTGAACACACGATATACACACGAAAATACACGCAAGTACACATAAAACATTGAAAATACTCAATACATGACGCACCGATCATAGTTGCATTAGATGCACTAAACATACTTTTCCATTCATAGTTTGGTCTCGAGTTACGACAATCTATTTACAGATGGGTTTCTAGCGAGTTTTCTATGTGTGTTTGATCAAGTATGTTTAAAATGGAGCTTTTACAATGTACATGTATGCATGTTTCTGCATCTGACGTTCAACTAAGATATGGTGCCATTGTTGATAATGGTTGTTGCGTGTGTATGAGGCATTGTTTGTGTGTCTGTCTATGTGTTTGTGTTTTTGTGTGTGAATCATGTTTTGTATGTTTGTGTGTATATTCGTGTGTTTGAACTGTATTTAATTATATCTGTGTTGTATGTGTTTTCGTGTGTTTATGTTTGTGTGTGTTTGTGTTCGCCTTTGATTTTTACATGATTCAGTTTATGTGATACAGTGTTGTTCTGGCCTGGTCAACAATATTACAATATCAGAGCTTATTATTATGTGAGGCATGTGTTGTAAATAACATTCAAACTGCCTGTAAACTGTCTCACTTATCTTAACATATTACTGCTGCATCATCAGACACTGGTGTAAGATCGTTTTAATATTTATTCTCGGTATTAAGCGTCGTTCACTCGTGTGTGCATGCTTGTTTTGTTCTAACACCTTCAACCTGTTCATTCTTGTTTGTTTGACAGTGTGACGTCACATGATTCAGGCTGTAATTTGCCTGATAGCTCTAGTGTTTCGTGCTCTGTCGTCACGGATGACGTCACTGATCGGCCTGCGTCACCCCGTCATCCGGCCACCGAACACTCGATCTCCACTGGGGCTGCTGCAGCCGTTGTCTCGTCTCACAGGGCACACACCGTGTCTGCTGGTGAGTGAATCTCACTCTCACTATCCACCCTCACTCACGCACTCACTCACTCACTAATCACAATTGACTTCTTGTGGCGTGCACCTGAAAGAGTGTACACATTCATTTTCTATGTTGTTTATTCAGTTGGTTATGTGTCTTTTGTTCCAATATGCTTCAAATTTGTTAGAAAGTGTAGTTTCATGTATGATTGCTTAATGTTTTACTGCCATTTTGCTGCGTAAATGCCACTATTACTCATTGTATATCGTCATTCCTGTTATTTACTTGTAAAACTATATAAATTCTTCCTCTCATGTTGCCTATCACAGTGCTATCTACTACGTTTTATTGTCATTTTCTGGCTCCAGCTTGTGACACTATTTCTTGAGCTCCAGTTGATTTCATTTGTCTTTCTGCTGACACATGACCTGATAATGTCCTCATACTTCTATTTTCTCCGTATCACAGTGTTGCTTGTTTAACACATCTGAATCCGTTCAAACGTTTCGATTGTGCATTTTTGGACATATATTTCGTAGACGATAAATACTATGTTATATCAAGCAGACATGATTGAAGTATTATACATTGTCCTATTTGAATAGCAAAAGGATACTCCGAAATAAATATTAAATCTCCTCCTTAAAAAAATGTGTATTCTTTTTATATTCTCTCTTTTTGAGGCAAATATTCCCAAACACAATGTGTATGTATGTGTGTGTGTGTGTGTGTGTGTGTTTGTGTGTTTGTTTGTAGCGTTGGAGCGTGGCGGGGTGACATTACGTCCAGCACTTGGCTCGTTGACATTTGTGGCGCCGTCGAGTAAACCTTGTCTTAACAGCAATGTGAACGGTGTGGCTGTCTCGTCGACCGCGGCGGCGTCTGGCAACCCTCGTAGTCGCTGTAGTGTTGCCAGTCATTACGCCATTCCTCCCCGGGTGTGTCTGCCAGACTTCAACCGTACCGGAGCTAATATGGGTTGGTTGCACACATACACACACACATACATACACACACTCACATACATACACATACACATACACATACTCACACACACACATACTCACACTCACATACATACACACACACACACACACACACACACATACACACGCACACATACACTCACACACATATACTCACACACACACACACAGACACACACAAGCAAGCACATACATACATACTCACGCGCACATACGCACAGACACACACACACACACAAGCAAGCACACACATACATACATACACACACACACACACACACACACACACACACACACACACACACACACACACACACACATACACACACACACACAGACACACACAAGCAAGGACACACATACACACTCACACACACACTCACACACTCACACACACACACACACACACACAAGCAAGCACACACATACATACACACACATACATACATACTCACACACACACTCATACACACACACACACACTCATACACACACTCATACACACATACGTGTTACGACTTGTTACAAATGTCAGCTGAAATCAGCCCAGTTGATAATTGTGGTGTTATTTATCGCTATCATTATGGGGGAACGAGTGTGCTTGGTACATACGCAAAACGTGTCGGTGTACGAAGTTTGTATTTTCATGTACAAAAGTTATTTGATCACAAATATCTACATCAATCAAATCCGTCTTTCGTAATGCCTGTTTTTCAAAATAATTAATTGTAATAATAGGTTTGGCTAGGTTTTATTAAAAGAACATGATTTAAAGAACTTGACCAACCAATAAACCTGTATTGTTCTGCTAACAGTCTTTTCCAAATATGCGCATCGATAAAATGAATCTGTACACCAATATAATCAATTTAAACACAGTTTTAAAATAAACATGGCTTCTTTTAAAAACAAGGTGTATTTTAAAATATATCACTTGGTCAATCAAGTAATTTGTTTTGTTCTGCTGACAACTTTTTTCCAAATCCCCACATCATTAAAGCCATTGTTTTTATAGATAAAAACCCTTGGTTAAAACACCGAGTCTGGATGCACTGTGAAACGGTCTCCTGGGAAATTTATTGATAAATGTTTTTGTTTATTATATATAGATTGTTTATTATTAGATATATTTGAGATACATAACTTCTACTAAACTCGTTTCTATGTATTAATATACAACATGCGAGGGCAATTGGGGCTAATCCCGAAAACCAAAAAACCAGAATGTTTTGTTCATGTTTTATCATGTGTGTGTGTGTGATTGAAAACTGCACGGTATTGTGTTTGTGCTTTTGAAGTTGTACCTCAGCCAATTTACGCCAACATGGACGCTCGGCCGGGGGTTGGTTGTGAGGCGCAGTCACGTGATGGGGGCGTGGTCTCGGGTCAGGCGAGATGTCAGTCTGCGAACACGCTCGTCATAACACCCACCTGCCACTACAATACTTCTACTGCGGTAATGGCCCGAGCAAAACATGAATTAACATGTCAAATGTTTTAAGCGTGCACCAGCCTGTTGAGACTATATCCCTTGGTGTCTGGGACTCGATTTCTGGGTACTGGTATCAATTATCAATGGTTTATAAATAGTAAACTTATCAATGGTTATGTTATTTCCTGGTGATGCGTATCGAAAGTACAGTAAATTCAAGCGATTGAATACTCGTAGATCAGGATGACATACTGGAAAATAATACGATTGGTGATAATCATTTGAACAGTTAAGTGAAGGAAGTATGCGATCATACTCGACAATCCATTGGGGGTATGAAATATTCAAGAAGTTAAGTATCCCTGAATTACAGGCTGCTCAAGGTCGAGATCGTAAAAACCGTGTTTAAATCAGTACTTTGCGACACCTACGGACAATTGTCTACACTAACAATGTGGCATGATAAAATCACGCAGCCGTACTGAACAACGCGGTACAAGTTGTGCAGATAAGCGGAGATCTACATCACTAGATCACTGAATTAACGCGTTGAAGAGCGAATCAGTCGATGAGAAACCAAGCCAACTTGTCTGGCGCCATTAGATCCTGCAAGACTTTGTCAACATTTCACATTTGTAACTATACGCGCCATATTCTGGCAATATGCACGAGAAAATGGCAAAACTATTTCACATTTGTGTCCAGTTTTAAAATGTCAAGTTTAGCGTCCAGTTTTAAAATGAAAACCACCCTAAAATATGCTCACTTCAGTACATTACATTATTACATTAGGTAGATATTTATATAGCGCCCTACACCCAGAGGGTCTCTAGGGCGCTGCACACACACACACACACACACACACACACACACACACACACACACACACACACACACACACACACACACACACACATACACACACACACACACACACACACACACACACACACACACACTCAAACGCACACACAGAAACACACACAAATAGCCACACACACACAGAAACACACACACAGAAACACACACAAATAGCCACACACACACAGCAAGTGAAAGGTAAAGAAAGAAGAGAGATAATTTACACCTTAGAATCATCACTAATATAGACAATATTCTCTAGAGTATAATACGATTTCACCATGAAAAATTTCTTAGGGTATTTTTTGAAAACAGGGATAGAAGTGATAGAACGTAGTGTTGGGGAGAGCTTATTGTAAAAAATTATTGTACACACACACATACACACTCACACAGGCACTCGTGTTGTGTAGCTTTATTTGTTAGTGTGTGTGTCATTGATGAGACATGGTTGATGTTTTGTGGCTGTTATTTATGATGTTTTTCACGTTGAGGTGCTGTGCAATTCCATTGGTCGTGTAATTGAGTGGGTGTTGTGTGTGTTAATGGCGTGTTAGTTTTGTCGTCGTGAGAGTGATGGATCGGCGGGTAGTAGCAGCGGCTATGGTGACAGCGTGTGTACCAACCTGGTCGGCTCCAACGTGGAGGGTCAGTAATACTGACATATTCATACTGACACTGACATATTGACACTGACATACTGACACTGATGTATTCACACTGACATATTGACACTGACATACTGACACTGACATATTGACACTGACACACTGACTTACTGACACTGACACTGACATATTGACATACTGACATATTGACACTGACACTGACATATTGACACTGACACTGACATATTGACACTGACACTGACATATTGACACTGACACTGACATATTGACACTGACATATTGACACTGACATACTGACACTGACACTGATATATTGACATACTGACATATTGACACTGACACTGACATATTGACACTGACATACTGACATACTGACACTGAAATATTGACACTGACACTGACATATTGACACTGACACTGACATACTGACACTGACACAATGCCATATTGACACTGACACTGATATATTGACATTGATATATTGACATACTGCCATTGACACTCTCACACATTGACACACTGATACAATAATACTGACACACTGATACAATAATACTGAGACACTGACATACTGACACTGACACACATTCACATGCACCAACACACACGCACACACACACTACTCTTTTTGCATTAAGATATGTGTGTGTGTGTGTGTGTGTGTGTGTGTGTGTGTGTGTGTGTGTGTGTGTGTGTGTGTGTGTGTGTGTGTGTGTGTGTGTGTGTGTGTGTGTGTGAATGTGTGTGTTGGCTGTTGTGTGTGCAATGTAGTGTATGCAATGCATGCAGTTTGTGTGATTAATGGCACGAGAACGCAAATATACACACACACACACACATACATACACATACACATACACACTTACCTACACATACATACACACACCTATGCATACCTACACATACACTCACACACACAGATACACACACATATATACACACACACGCACATATACATGTTGACGTGTGTGTATGTGTGTGTGTATGCATGTTGGTGTGCGCATGTTGTATTGCTCAGTTGTTTGTCCCTGTGTTCCTGTATGATTTGATTAGTGATAGCTTGATAAGACGATGTCATTTCTGTTGCGGTATAATTCGATTTTGTTACTCATATTATTTCACCATGACTTATGATGTTGTTTCATTTTTGTGTGTGTTATCTGTTTTTTACGTTTGCGTTGCTGACCGCTGCTTCATTTGATGTTGTTTTTTGTGGCAATTTTCTCAGTAGACAGTCAACATAATTTGTCGTCGTTTGTGTTTGTGTAGAACTCATTCAACTGTTATGTTTTGTTAACTGCCTCGGTTCGCATATTAACAGTGACGGTTGTGTTCACTGCTAACTTACTGACTGTTCTTCTCACGTCTTGTTTCACGCATACACACACACACACCTACTAACACACACAACACACATACAAACACATACACACATACAAACACTCATAAACACATACATATACACACAAATATACACACATGCACACACAAATATACACACATACAAACACACATAAACACATACAAACACACACACACGCACACATATATACAAACACAAGCAGTGCATGCGCTGCCACCGCCGCCTGATTTTCTGCTGGACAACTTGGCTGATGTGGCAGGATCACTGAACACTGCTTGTTTGCAGCGAACTTCATGTGAGTACTGCTTTCCTCTCTGATTTCAACTCATTTTCTCTCTTCATTTAGTTCAATTCATTTTCTCTCTTCATTTGGTTCAATTCATTTTCTCTCTTCATTTGGTTCAATTCATCCTCTCTCTTCATTTGGTTCAATTCATTTTCTCTCTTCATTTGGTTCAATTGATATTCTCTCTTAATTTGGTTCAATCCATTTCCTCTCTTCATTTGGCTCAATTCATTTTCTCTCTTCATTTGGTTCAATTCATTTTCTCTCTTCATTTGGTTCAATTCATTTTCTCTCTTCATTTGGTTCAATTCATTTTCTCTCTTCATTTGGTTCAATTCATCCTCTCTCTTCATTTGGTTCAATCCATCTTCTCTCTTCATTTGGCTCAATTAATTTCTCTCTTCATTTGGTTCAATTCAATTTCTCTCTTCATTTGGTTCAATTCATTTTCTCTCTTCATTTGGTTCAATTAATTTTCTCTCTTCATTTGGTTCAATTCATTTTCTCTCTTCATTTGGTTCAATTCATTTTCTCTCTTCATTTGGTTCAATTCATTTTCTCTCCTCATTTGGTTCAATTGATTTTCTCTCTTCATTTGGTTCAATTCATTTTCTCTCTTCATTTGGTTCAATTCATATTCTCTCATCATTTGGTTAAATTCATCTTACTACACTGTTCTTGGTATGTGTATGTGCATGTTTTATTGAGCAAGACAGTTGAATTGATGAGTGACGTGTGGTGACACTTGTAATAATATTTCAGACAGAATATTGAGCATATTGGTGCGCAGATAGATACAAGTGTCATTCAATGCTTGTTAATGAAAACTTTTATGATTTCGGCATCCTTGTTTATTATTATTTAGTAGTTTTGAATTATGTAAGTGGCAATTTAATTGAGAAAAATTACCTATCATATTATTGGTAAATGCGATAATATGGGGCTCATTGGCCGTATTGAAGGCAAAACTATGAATAAAGGAATTATTTTTAGATATTTTCCCGAATATCAATCACAAGTCCACTCTTGTTTTCTTGAATCAGCAGTGTTGTTTTCATCTTTTGTCGCTCGTTCGTTGAATGAGGATTTATCTTTCCTCTGCCTGTTTTCATGTGAAATTCAACCACACAAACTGATTCAATCTACACTTTTTGTCATCCGTTTTGAATAACACAACAATAATATAAGATAAAGAAAAGCCATGAAAATTTGCTAATGCAAATTCAAGCTTAAATTAAAAGCGTGTTAAACAACCACAAAATAGTAATTAATACTCACATTAACAATTATCGAAACACAACGACCATTTCGCAAGGTCAAACTGAACGTCCTTACTTGTCAGCGGTCTGAGTGAAGAATGATTGTCATTATCACTGAGTGTGTGTGTGTGTGTGTATGTTTAATGACCGTTTTCTCAACGAAATATCCACTTATGTGTGTGTGTTTAATTGTGTTCAGTTGCGTTTGGCGGCGCCTCCATGGTGGCGAACTCGTCGTCATTGCGACGCCGCGCCTCTCACACTGGCGGTCGGTCTCGCGTGCCACCGCCACCGCCAGCTCGCGCCACCATGGCCGCGCCACCACCGCCGCCGCCAGCTCCCGCCAGTCCCGTGCTAATGCGGCGCGATCCGCACTTTCTCAACAGCTTGTGCGAACAGTTGACTAGAAGAGCTGGCTCCTCTCCTGGCGATCGTACAACAGGCGCCGGCGAGGCATCACGTCGCTGCTCGCAACCATCGCGACCTTGACTCACATCACCACTCAGTTACCACACAGTTAGCACACAGTTACCACACATCACCACACAGTTACCACACATCACCACACAGTTACCACACATCACCACACAGTTACCACACATCACCACATAATTACACCATCACACCATGACTCACAACACCACACAATTACACCATCACACATTGACTCACAATACCACACAATTACTTCTTATTACTCACCACACATGCTTGCTGCAGTACATCGGCTTGTACTTGCATGTGCCGATGATGTCTCGTTTGTGTGTGCGCGCGTGTGTGTGTGTGTTTGTGTGCGTGTGTGTGTGTGTGTGTGTGTGTTCATTGCACACACTGTGTATGTTTGTCAGTCTGCATGTTGCAGGGTGAAATGCCGGTGTTGTGTGCGCGTCTGCTAGTGCACGTGCAACACACACACCAGGCAGGGCGTCACTCTTAATTGATTGCCAATTAATCACCACTTAATATCAAATATCAATCAATTACTGAACGAAATTTATCAGCATGCAGGAGCGCTTCATTGATTCAGTGATGCTGTAGGTGTGTGTTAATATGTCCATGTGTTTATCCACGTGTATATCATATGCGGTATGAATGTATGAAATGTTTGTATATATATATATATGTGTCTGTCTGTGTGTGTGTGTGTGGAAACAGTGTATGTGTGTGGAAACAGTGTATGTGTGCCTCACTTATTTTTTGCTATCTGAAACAGTATTATTGAAGCTGTCACAAATTGTCCGGTACTTACACACACACACACACACACACACAGGAATAACTACTGTCAGAGTGTATGTCTCTCGTCGTGTCACACTCAGGTATTGCCGGCTGATCATACAGACACACACACACACACACACACATACACACAAACCTGCGCCACGTTTAGTCGGCAAATTCACCGAGTATTCTTGTCAAGGATATGTATTTTTACCAATGATTATATAAGTCTCTGTGTATGTGTGTGTTGGTGTTTATTTAAGATAAGGCGAATTGTCTAGTCTTGAGGCAATGTGTGTGTTTGTGTGTGTGTGTGTGTGTGTGTGTGTGTTAATATTGTATCTAGTCTTTGTAACAGAAAATCACAAACAACTACACAAGTGTATTTTGATATGGATTTGTTCAATGTATTCGCCGATTTCAACATCTCACTCAACTCCAGGCGTATCATGTACCTATATATGTTGGCAACATGTGACAAATTGTACCACTAGCTCTAGTCCGGCATTACCAAGCTTTTTATTTCCACGTTTACACTATCACATTTAGGTATGTGTGTGTGTGTGTGTGTTTTGCCTGCTTTTCGTGCACATGTTGAGTAGTTTTAGGCGGATAGCACTAACACCCTGCTTCATGCCTGTCGACAATAAATGTTTGAAAAATTCATCGTGTATTTCCACTCCTCACAACTCACATTGGCTGCTGCACAAACAGCCAAATATCCACTGAAATCGTTCCGTACTTGAATTTGCTTGACAAAATGTATCAACGTAATTTCTTATATAATTTAAATTAGGTAAACATGTTGGTTATTTTAGTTTTGTTCATCGCACGAAATTCATCAATGGTTAATATGAAATGCCAAGCTCAGTTGTTTGTCTTATTTTCCAGGGCTTCAGTTCTGGCTTGCCGATATTGAAAATAATGATTATGCGGCCCAGGCTCATGTTTTTTTCTAATTATCCGGCGCTCAGCGAAATAAGTCTGCCAACCCCCCTGATGTACAATATTCACCTTATAATACACCAGACTATCTCCCGTCATAACCGAGCTAACAGACACACAGCGACTAGTCCTGGTGCTGATGCAGTTGCGCCTCTCGCCACCAGGTGGCGCCAGCGTGCAGCAGCGCTCGACACGCCCGACTGTTGGCCAGCCAACAGAAGGCCGCCGTCATAGTGACAGCCCAGGCCAGCACCAAACACCAGTCTGGCTCGTGCAGCGCTTCACACGACAGCGGCCCGTCTTGGCAGTCACTTGGGCTGACAACCAGCGAGTTTGTGCTGGGCGCCGATAGGTTTGTGTGGCGCTGTAGGAAGTCGGCCAGCGAGACAAGCGACGGCTGCGACTCGTTGAAAGCGGCCGCCGCGCGTGATCCCACAAATAAGACGAACATCGGCACGGCAACCACGCCGAATCGCGGGATCAAACTAACACACACACACGAATATATATGCATTATGTTTTACACCCGTGTGTGTGTGTGTGTGGTCATAGTTGTAAACTGATTCACAATACGTGGACGCGACAACATCAGCAAAGTTGATATACGTTTTACAGTTGAATATACGCTGTACAAGATATATAGTTGTATGAGTCTTAAAACTCACAGCCAAGCACACACACACACACACACACACACACACACACACACACACACACACACACACACACACACACACACACACACAGACACGAGCATTAACGATTGTTCAATGTGTTCATGTTTGACAAAATGATGACTGCATGTTCTCGGCGCTTGTGCACAAACACAGTAAGCGTGTCATTGCGTGTTCAAAAACAGAATAAAACGCCGCAAAATCACGACTGAACGGCGGCGAGAAAATACGCAAACTAAGTAATCAGAAAGAGAAAGACTAATTAAATTTGACTGATTAAAGACCGATTAAATTTGACTGATTATACTGATAAAGACTGATTGAATTAAATTTAATTTGTCTGTAAAAACAAATTAAGTAATCAGAAAGAGAAAGACAGCGATGGAAGGCGAGTGTGGAGTGAGCTAGTCACCTGGTGTGAGCTAGTACGTCTATGGCTAGCAGTTGCACATGTGGGAAATATCTGGCCAGGGCGTGAAAGTCTGGCGCGACGGCCGCTGAGAAGCGACACGTCGGAGTATAGAACATGACCAGGTGACATAGCGCCGAGGAAGCAGTCGCGGAGGATGCACGAGCCCCTCCACTCAACCTCACCGACTCGGTCGATGGCGAGGGCGATGAGGAAGTGGCAGCTAGCAGTAATGAGAACAGCCTCGACGCGTTCACCAACTGACTCACAATTATCATCAAGTCGACCCACACAGTGAAGACCAGTGAAGGCAACAAGGCCCAGGGCAAATGATTTGAACCAGCGGACATAAATGATTCAATTGAAGAGGCAGATTTAGCGGCGTTACTTCAGTTTTGTTTCATTAACAGCTAAATCGGTTTTTCCGCTTCGCTCATGTTGAATTATCGACGGTAAGTGGTCAAACACATGATGTCAATAAAAATTAGCGCGTGTGCAAACAGCGACCAACCTGCACTGAAGAACTATTGGTCAATCTTTCAATAGGACGACAGAGGAACGGCATGCGCGGCCGCGTGACTGTGGCAGTGACGTCATCAGCAATATGACGGTCGTCGTTCTGCGACAAAAACGACGCAAGTGCCACACAAATGACGCATCGAGTCTACAACTCAGATGACGATATGAAATTGTCAGCATAAGGCAGCGAATCAACTATACTTTACCATTGATATTTATTTGTATAGCACACATTATAACACACGCGCGAAATCAAGATAAATCTTGGAGCAAAAACAATAGGTAATAAAAACAAATAGGTAAGACATGCCGCTTAGAGAAAACAAACATGCGGACAACACACCCACACACACATATACAAACATAATAATGGACACAACACAAAATTGTAAAATAAAACAAAAACACAGAAAAAAATTTCTAGTAAATATATCAAGCGAGACGGGTACGGTATGACGGCTCAGAGCGAAGCGTACGGAGTGAGAGAGTGAGAGTTTGACTGCTCGAAAACTGGCCTTTCTTTAATGAGAACAGACGGTGGCTGAAACCAACCTCCGATAAAAGAATGAGTTAAAGAAGCAGAGATGAATGTGTAGATCAAGATAACAATTAGGATAAGATTGGGGAGCACGGTTTCAACGACAATTTTCAAATTGATAGATAACTTTCACAAACAGAAATGCTTGAAATGCTCAGTTAGAAATGCTTGAAAAAGCATATGAAGATGAGATGTTCAGGAATTATTCATTATTTTTTCCAGATGATGGGATGATCTAGGCTCATAATGTGGAGAATGCATAATCGGTAATAATCAGGATAGAAATAGTAGAAATTTCAAGTTTGTTTGTAGTTAAAGCAGAGCTGACATCGCTGAATTACCTCGTACTGAGTACCTCACTAAGCTACTGAGTCACTGAGTCTACATCTAATGAGTTGTCTCACGTTTTTCACTTGAGTTTGGTCACATTGGACGCAGCGGTATGCTGTGTGCAGGCCGCATCCGACCACTTATCTATAATAATAAACTCTAATAATTGTATGATGATTATTATTTGTGTTAAGAGGCGCACTGGTCTGTCAGACCATATGACGCTCCCTATACTAATTACAACATTAATTAATTATAGCAAATAATTATAATTATTGTAATTATAACTAATGATTGAAAAACAGAAAAGTTTCGACATTTATAAATAAAGAAACATGAGCATATTCAACATACAGTGAAAAAGGACAAACTCGCACAAAATTACTGATGAGGAAAACAAACTCGAATAATTAGAAAAACGCTAATTCCTTGCGATGCGAACTATAATCATATGAACAATGAAGATATGGAAAAATACGAAGGATAAATAATTGAGTGTATAAGAAAATATTTGGGGTCGCAAATTATACTAGAAGGGAACCACTGGCTGATCCAGTAAAAAAACAGCATAAAAAAGAGACAGTTCAATTGCGTGAGATAAGATTGAGAATGGAAATGATTCAGTAAGTGCGTTAGGGAGCAAGTGATAATCAAAATGCAGCAAACATGTATATTACCAGGCGACTTTATGTATGATAATCTCGGCCATCGTGATTTTCTTAATGTTGATGTTCATATGCAATCAAAATAGCTCATCGAATGTGCTACTAAATAAGGATAATCATTCGTAGACAAGTGAAATATTATTGATTACAATGTCGATATTTGCCTGGTAGAAAAATACTCTTAAAAGTCAGCAATGAGGCGAGTTTGTTCCACTCAAGCCTCTCAATATCCATCACTATCATTTATCATTTGGAATGTTGACGACACACAGCACACGCACCTGTGAACAAACTTTGCCAGTGATGACATCACCGACAAGATCCATGAAATCAGTCTTATCTGAAACACAATAAATATAGATATATATAAATATATATTGATAAATATATTGGTGCGAGGAATATATTGACACATAATGGTGCTAGAAATATATTGATACATAATGGTGCTAGGAATATATTGATACATAATGGTGCGAGGAATATATTGAATATATTGAGGAATATATAGTTGAAAGCAAACCACTCCTTAACTCATTTATGATGGGGGTTTGTGGTAAAGTCGTGTAAACATGAGCGTGAATTTAGTGCGAGGACACACACACACGCACACTTATGTATTTCCCCATGTATAAGACTATCTTATGTTTTGAGACAACAATTCTGGAGAGTTGTATAGTAATGATTAACTTTATTCATCATGGAAATAATTAAAATCCTCGTCATCCTCAGCATAGTTGATATCATCAGCGCTTCATCAATACCAGCCAGTTCTTCGTCAACATCATCAGACCTACTACCATGTATCAAAGACCTTAATTTTTAAGTGAAAATTCAGACCAAAAAACTCTTATAAACACGGGAAAATACAGTAAATACAAGCAAAAGGCAGGACAAAACATTAGAATGGTGACAACGGAGAAACAACATGCTCACTCACCAGATGTGAGAGCTTGATTGTGTCCTGAAAACATCACAGATTCAACCCCCGTTGACTCCGCGGCACACACATTCAACACTGTCCACATAAACACAACAATAAATTCAATTTCACACGACCACAAACAAGATGATGCAAACAACACATGTAGCGCTATTTTAACCGACATGCGCTCAAACAAGGCGAACAACTCTTTACCTTTCAAAAATCGCTAACAATTTATTCATTGTTACAAGTATGAAAAACATAAAGTTGACAAAACTACATCCTCTGTGAAATTCACTAATACAGTTGTTCAAAATAGTAATTGATTGATAAATAATAGCTATATAGCACCAATTATGCATTAGAAATTGGACCACTTCACTAGTAACAGAGCCTGCCGCATACTGCGACGCAATACGAGCTGAAACAAAACTCTCACGCTCCTCTAGTGAGAACACTGCTGCGTACTGGTATGTATGTCTGTCTGTGCGTGTCTGCATGTAGCCGACGAGAGAAAAGACCACCTTATATTGCTTAAATGAGCTTGAATTGCTTGAATGGTGAGAGGAACTAGCATAAGATGCTCGTTAGAATGCAGATCCATCAGTCGTTACAAGACACTCATCAGTTTTGTGATATTCTTATTTCATAAGGCAGTGCTTATCATGTGCAATGTACCATCCCGACCTTCCTCCTATATTCAACTTCATTTAACAAACGCAAGTCGCTGCTGCGTTGACACTTGAGTTTGCTTGATAAAATGTATTGCTCTAGCTTCTTTGATAACTTTCAAGTAAACATGTTAGTTTTTTTCTTCTGTTGCACGAAACTCACCCATGATTAACATGGAATGCCAACTTTGGTGTTTGGCTTATTCCCCAGAGCTCTCGTCCTGGTTTGGAATTATTGAAGCGTATTATTATGCGGCCCGTGCTAGGGGTTTAGTCAGTTATCCGGCCCTCAGAAAAAAAGGTTTGCCGACCTGTGCTAAACCATCGCACTTTTATAACACTCTGAGCACACTCAACACCGGCAGATGGCAACGGAGGAGTCGGATTAGTCGCCGATATTTCGACCATGCGTCTGGTTGTAACGGGTTAAAATACCAGCAGCAGGCCGACGTCTGACCAGACATGTTTGCCTTTAGTCGCCTTTTACGAAACGCGGCAGTTACGGCGGCAGAATTCTAACCTCCTCACCGTAAGCTCTGCTCAAATGGTGTGTTAGTGTGTGTGTGTGTGTGTGTGGTAAGATCATACGTACGGAGTTTTCTAAATGATTCAGAAACAATATAATTTTGTGAGTATTCATTGCTCCTATTCATTGATTGCTTGTATTTGAGCCTTGCTCAAATACAAGATGAACGTTTCATAGAAATTCACAAGCAGTGTTTCTTCCAAATAATTGTTATTACAGATAAATCTGATGACATGGGATGAGTGTATTGTTGTTGGCATTGTGTTGATTAAATAGTACATCGCATTGCGTGCAAGAACGATTACCACCCTGCGGTGGCCGCACGAACCAGAAGCGTCATAACTCAACATAATTAAAATCAAGAGTATCAATAAATATGCATATGCATTTAAAAAAGTCAGAATACTTACCCAAAACAAACGCAACGTACTTGTGCATGCTTCTCACATGCTTATAGCAGGACAGAAACAATAATCACTGAACTGGCGTCAAAATCTCGACATATCTAACCTCATCTCTGTCTCAATACCAATGAGAGAGAACTATGACATTAAAATAATGCCAAGCTTTTCACTTATCACTTCAAAAAATATTCGAATCTAGCGAGTGAAGACAACGTTCAACACATCAAAACAGCGCCATGTCACGTTCCTAAGGCGCTACATTGAATTGAATTTGCAATTTTAAAAATTAGCTTGTCGACGAAAGACGTGGTCCATTTGAGTAAAAGGCATGTTCGATAGCGGTGCTGATGTGTAACGGTGCGGTTTGTTCGTGAATTGGGTGAGTTGATTTCTTGGTTTAATGAATTGTCAATTGCTTATGTTTTAATAATTTCATGTTTGGTAGCATATTTAAGTATATTCTACTTACCATTCAAATAAACATTGGAATACTTTGAAATTTTGAAACAATCTAGCTTCAAAATAACACCAGTTCTGATTGAATTGCACTGGCTAACCATGAAAGCCAGAATCGTGTTCAAATTGTGTTCTGGTATATACAACCATATTGGTTGATCAACCTGGATACCTGAGGGACCTGTTGCGAAATTTTCATCTCGACCCGAACATGGTGTTACGGCAACAAGATCGCGCCCTCTTTTTTTATTATTCCAGGCAACGTTTTTATTGGCAAATAGCCGTCCGTAGAACACAGAATAAACAATGAACAAACAGGATAAACATAGCATGAATGGTCATTCAGAATTTTTAGCGGAAACACCAATTGTGTCATAGGCATAACGCATAGTAAGACATGTGGCAAAAATACATATATGTGTGAGATGTGCGTGTCATGGTGGGTGCCACCTTTCGCATGGCGGTCTGGCACGCTCTAGCTCTGGAACTCGACTGACGCCACTCCGTTGGCGGGCCAACGGCCTATCGCCACAGTGGCGTAGTTGTAGTTGTAGTAGTAGTGGATCGGCGTGACGGGGCATCAGCCGGGTTCCAAGCTGTCGGAACGTATGCCATGCGAAAGGGGCGTTGGAAAGCAAACCGGTTTACGAATGGTAAGAGCGCGGGACTTACACGTCGCCGGCTAAGATTGAACAGGACTCCCACATTGTCTGTCAAAATGAGGGGCATGTTGTATCCGCTGAGGTACGCAGCTGCAAGGCCCCACAGCGCAGCGCGTTGTTCGGCTTCGTATATGTGAGGGCTATTTGAATGAAGGTGCGTCCAGTTTTGTGACGGTGTAGCTAAGCCGAGTGCCTGTTGTGAGGCATCAGTGGTCACGATGCAATCGATGACCGGTGGTGGTTGCACAGGGGCAATGTTCTCGAGCATGGGTCCCGCTTGAGCTAATCGATGAGGTTGATAAAGCGCCAGAGCTGCATAAGTCGAGCTGCACAATATCTGATGCAATTGTTTTGTGTCTGTCAGTTTAATTTGAGCGATGGCGCAGTGTTGGTTGGTAGAAGGCCAAGTGTAGTAACATTTCCTGCTAGATTAAATACACACACTAACATAGTAGACAAGAACAAAGCATGGAATAAGAACAAAGACGAGGAAAATTTGGTAATTTTTCCTCCATCGCTTCCTCAATTCTTGCACACGAAGAAACACTGGAATCTGGAATGTTGTCTTATTAACTCTGTCTGAACTTGCCTTCCGTTCTGATACAAACCTGTCGTAGCCGACACGCACACACACACACACACTCATATACACATGCATACACACACACATACACACACACATGCATACACACACAAATACACACACACACTCATATACCCACGAACTTGCAGCACTCCCGTGAACACACACAACTAGCAATGTTTGCTGCAACATTGCATGTAAGCCATGTTGTGACGTCATAGTGAACACGTGTTACAGCCGGATACACAGCCGGATTTGAGTGGAAGGCAGACAGAAGGGCACCTATCTCTCTCCGCCATCTTTTTATCCATCTACTGTAGCCGCCAAAAGCTGGCATGTCCCGCACAAAAGAAAACACAAGAAGTTTACAAAACACAAACCGACTACCTCCAATGATACTCAAGCAACTTACTTCACCTGAACGTTTCAATAAGTATCCTGGTTTAACTCAGACAATACAATGATGAAACTCAGACACACTCATTCACACAGACACACACACACACACACACACACACACACACACACACACACACACACACACACACACACACACACACACACACACTCACTCACTCACTCACACTCGAAGACACACACTCACTCACTCACATACACACACACTCACACTCACACACACACACACACTCACACACTCACTCACACACTCACTCACTCTAAGACACACATTCAGCTCTAGTGACTAGAGCTTATACACGGCCATATTCTCTGTTGATTGCACGGAAGTTTCCTGGTCTACATCCGACGAGTGATGGTACTTTATTTTCTGGTTGCGATGTCCGATGCTATACTGTCAGCATTTATCCGGAACAGGATACAAAAAAAATCGTGTTGGCACCCGTGCTGGTTTGTCGGGAGAAATCGCCAAAATGATGTGATGTCCTTCCATAGTTGGTGCTAATAATGTGTTGATTGGCGATTGGTAGTAGCGATGTTACGGTCGCCCCGTCGTCATCATGAGACGCGTCAGCTCTAGCACTCAGCATTCAGCCGTCATTACTCGACAGTTAGATGTACCAAGGACTGCGCTACACATGACAAATACTAAACATGACGAATGCTACTGACTACTAGTTAACTAGCAGTAGTAGCACCTCTAATTATTCCACCAATCACGCTTCTAATACTCTACGAATTACGCAATACAATGTGTATATTACTAAGTAATTAAGTAGACGTGCAGCTCTGTCTGGCCACAAACCAGATCCAAAGCTGCATACCCGCAATTTGGCCTTGATATCAAATCAAATCAAATGTATTTTTGCCATTCAGAACGGAACAGAAAACATAATGACAAAAGTTCGTGATTAGCGAGGCATAAGAAGCTTTAAGGGCTTGTGCTGCCTCAAAAACAAAAACATTTAAGCAATGCAAGAAACACATATGTACAGGGAAACAAGATTTATCCGAGAAGGTGGCGGTGAGGACCCATCAATGTCAATCTCAATTTAATATTGTCTTATATAATGACTGTACAGTTGTTTTTTTAATTCTGACATCTTTCGTATTTTCTTCAGTGACTCCGATAATTGATTCCACAATTTTTTCACGTCGTGGAAAAAACTCAAATTTTCTGCTTTTGTGCGTGTAAATGTTATTGTGAATTGTTCCCGGTGACTCGTACTCAATGAAAATCTATCTTGCATATTGCTGGGCAATTTCATATAATACGCCTGGTGCATTTTTATCAGAGTTGAGTATTTGACTAGGTCAATGAACTTGAGTATTTTCAGCTGTTTGAAAAGAGGCGACGTGTTCTCATGATATTTTTTGTTATAAACTAGTCTAATAGCTCTTTTCTGAGCAAGTATGATGGTTGTTAAATTGGAAACGTATGTATTGCCCCATGCTTCAATCACATACTGTAGGTATGGTTTGAACAGAGAGTCATATATTTGTTTATTTGTCATCGTGTCGAATACATACCGAGTTTTGTTTAGAACAAAGTTGATTCTGCTCAGGTTAGAGTTAACCTTGTTAATTTGTTCTTTTCAATTGAGTTTATTGTCCACGACGATTCCTAGAAACTTGGTAGAGACGGCTTCCTTTATCTTTTTGTCATTGATTTGGATTTCATTTCTACTGTTGGCGGACTTCATTGAAAAATTCATGTAAGTCGATTTCTCCATATTTATAGACAATTTATTACTGACTAGCCATCTATGTATCAGAGCAATATCCGTGTTTATAACATTATATAGTTTATCATAATGTTTTTCCTCATAAAATATATTGGTATCATCCGCAAATAGAATAATCCTGGATATGTTGAAAATATCATTAATATACAAAATAAATAATATGGGACCGAGCACTGAGCCTTGCGGTACTCCACAATCTGTGATTTTCTGTTTTGAATTTTTTCCTTCTATTGACACATATTGTGTTCTATTTGACAAGTAGTTTGATATCCATTCGTGTGCTATCCCGCGAACACCATATGAGTATAACTTTTTTTTCAATATTGAATGGTTCACTGTGGTGAATGCTTTTTTAAATCTAAGAATACACCCACAATTTTATTTTTGGTCTCGAAGGCTTCTATTATTTCGTCAAGTATAGCGTGCGACGTATTTCTTCTTTTTTGAAAGCCATATTGATTCTCGTGAATTATTTGATTTTTCTCAATAAACTTCAATAGCCTTTTGTTATACAGTTTTTCGAGAATTTTTGAAAATTGATCAAGCAGGGATATAGGTCGATAGTTACCGCAGATAGTTTTGTCTCCAGATTTGTATAACGGTATGACTTTTTGCTATTTTCATAGCATCGGGAAATGTACCTGTTGAAAAAGAGAGGTTGAAAATATAAGTGAGTGGATTGGTTATATACAGAGCAGTCTTTTTTATCAGAAACATATTTAATTGGTTGTGATCAGTCGAGTTCTTACTTCTGCTGCCAGTAATTGTGTTATATACTTCAGCCTCTGTTACTGGAGCCAGGAATATTGAATCAGCTGTTATTTGTACATACTTCAATGGGTCCATAACGGACGAGGGTAAGTTGCGTGATAATTCAGAGCCAACGCTAATGAAATGGTCGTTAAATATGTCAGGCACCGTTTCTGGTCCATTAGTATAACACCCGTTCACATGAAGTCGACCAATTTTTCCTGTTGATTTGGTGTGCATATTTATTTCTCTTTTCAATGCTTCCCATTTATTTTTCACAGATGTTTCTTTATCAGCGAAATATTTCCTATAATGTAGTCTTTTGCTTAGGTTAATCACCTTGATCAGCTTATTTTTGTATGCAATATAATGTTTTCTACTTTCAATAGTATTATCCTTCAGCATGCTTATGTACATTTGACGTTTGTTTTGACTGAATATTTTTATTCCTTTTGTGATCCATGGTTTGGTTTTACCCGCTCTCATCTGTGTTTGTTGAAATGGCAAATGCTTATTTACAACTTGTAAATAGCGTGTGATAAAATGCTGATATGACGTATTTACATTATCACTCTGAATATTGTGCCAATCCATTTCTAAGAGTTCTTGATTGACTTTAGATAATCGATGCTCGGAAAATTTTCGCCTCAGCAATATATCTTTATTTGTTGATGTTTTCATGCTCTCAATGACGGCAAACACTGGAAAATGATCAGAAAAGTCTTCCTGCAGTGTGCCACTTTTAATAATACTCCGTACATCGTTTGTGTAGATATTATCAATCAACGTTTCTGAAGTAGTGGTTTTTCTTGTCGTGGATGTAATGAGTGGATAGAAACCACAATCGGACATGCTATTTACATAATTCTGAATTTGATGATGGTGCTTCGAGTCGTATAAATTAATATTAAAATCTCCCATGAAGTACCAGTTAATTCTGCTATTTTCCGTCAATTCATATATTTTTTCGGAGAAACCATGAATGGATGTACCTGGATGTCGATAGATACATGAAGCTCGTGTGTTTTTTATCAATGAATACATCAGCAGTTACCATTTCAAATGCGTTTTCTACTTCCAGGGTGAGATGCGGCACTGATTGTGACTCCAGATGGTGGCTAATAAATAGCGCGACACCTCCACCTCTCTTGTCATGTCGAGTTTGGTGATACATTTGGTTGCCTTTGATATTACAGAAATCGGTCGTATTTTCATTCGCCCAAGTTTCTGATACGGCGATTATATGAATGTCTGTTGCTAAGCTGTCTACAAGATAAATCAGATCTTGAATGTGTTTGTTTAAACTCCGAGCGTTTACATGTAAAATTTTGAGTGATTCAGTTATTTGGAATGTATGATTGAATGTGTCAACACTATGTTCTTGGCAGTCTACATTGTTGAATTCTAGAGAGTTTGCTGCTTCGATGTCAGCTTCAGTTATCGGCTTATCATTAATCATTCTGAGTTGTCAATGATTGAGAGGACGGGTCCCCACCACCACTCGGATTTGGCTTATATAAAACTGCACAACAAGTAACACCACAATTTATACTAAACACATTAAATAATATACATCGTAAGATGGGAAACATTCACGCACGTTAAACTCAAAACAATGCAGCGATGCACGCAATATACTTTTGATAGACTCAATACAGATTTATGGACTATAAATTTAGATTAATTAGGACACATTAATTAATTTAGATTAATTAGGACTATAAATTTAGACTATAGATTTATGGACAATACAGATTTATGGACTATAGATACTCAATACAGATTCGTGGACTCCGTGGTGCAGTTGTTAGCACACCCGCCTCACAAGCGGGAGGTCCGTGGTTCGGAACCCGGCGGAGCAGAATTTCATTGGGCGAATTCTACAATCCCACAGCCCCTGTCCACCCAGCAGAAAGTGATGGTACCAGATATCAGTCATGAGTTGTGCCATGCATTCTGGGGAGGTGGCTCTCTAATACGTCTTACGTCCTTGTGGCGCCATAGCGTGGACAGGGTCGGTTCTGCGGTGGCAGCGAGCTGCACGGGGCACACCTGTGTGTTTATAAGCTTCGGCTTCTTCCCGTGTAGCAGCTGCCACTTAGGCATTTAACCTTTTTATTTTATGTACAGGTTTTGATTGATTTTTTTCACAATGGAGCTCTAGCGGGCATGCTGTTTTTGGTGAAATAATCATGTATACAATCACAATCAAATATTTTTGGTGACAAACGTCATGTATACAGTTACAGTGCGCAGGATTGTACCCGCCAACAAATATTTACAGCGAACGTTCATATGACCATAACAGAGAATAAAGGCCATCACAGCCACCAATTATTTACATGTAGAATATTAGAGGGTTCAGTCTAGATGCTGGCCAAATCATGCGCTGCTCTCACCTTCACCGCGACAGTGTTCTTCTCTCTCTTGTTGTACACTTACCCGTTTTTCGTGAAGATGGTGTACAGGTTTTTTCTCTCTTGACCGCCAGTAGTTCTCTCAGCAGGCCGACTTTTTGCGCAGTAAGGCATTCGTTGACATAGAGATGTTTACCTTTCAGCTCCGTTCTGCGAGTGTAGATTTGTTCACGCAGACTCCCGACACCGGCTCGTACAAATCTCACAAGCAGCCTCGGCGTCCGTCCTGGCTTATGTGGCTAGCGATGTGTGTGTGTGTGTACACAAGCAGCAGAATGACCAGGGGTTTTCCACAGTAAGCGAACCTTGTTGGTGGTGCAATTAACTAGGCTGGCAAGTCTTGCAACGACTGCTATAATTGCAGAATTGATTATGATTGCTATGATATCCTAAACCAACTACACATTATGGACAGATTACATAAGGGGGTAAAGAAGAAGCAAAATTATTAAATAATTTGGGACCAGAAGATACACATAGCAATAAGTTAAAATGCTTCTATTGTCTAGTACCTAACACACAAACTCAACCCGACACAAACTCAACCCCTAGTTAGTGATCATTTGTTGACGTAGAAGAGGAGGTACGCATTCTTCGTCCTCACGCTTGACTCGCTGATGGGGGACACGTGCACGTCGTCGAACTTGACACACTTCCCGCTTGCCTCGGAGTAACAGTCGGCGGTGTAGTGGCCTGCGGACACCTCCGATCCAAAATAGTTGACGACGCCGCTGAGCCTGTACTCCTTGTAGATGTTCTTGTTTCCTCCGTAGCCTGTCACGAAGGGTGCGATGTCCAAGGAACCCGTGTGGAAGTCCACAAAGGTGGACTTCCACACGGCCTTCTGGAATGCGCCGTTGAACCTCTTGATGTTGATGATGAGGACGGGAGGGAGGCGGACGATTTGCAGCCGCATCGTAGAGGTGCAGGTGAAGCATTTCGGGCACATCCTGTCTTCCAGTGACTCGACCTCCAGGTACTTGTTGAGACAGTCGGCAAGTGATCTTCCAGCCAATGGGACCGAGATGCTGGAGAAGTACTCGTATTTGATGATGACGTCATGACACGTGTGGCAGTGGACAGTGGACATCTGCTGGCCGTTGAACATGTTCCACATTAGAGGACTGTTGGAACCCGTCGTGAAGAGGTCCCATACCCTGTCAACATCGGTTTAGCCCTCTATGGAGTACGGAAGGGGGTCTGAGAGTCTGAGCTCAATCTCTAGCTGGTCCAGTAGGAACATCGGGAATGCTTGGGCGTCCTCTTGCGATTCACCGTCGAATTCTTCACGGTAGAACATGGCTTCTTCTAAGAGGCCTAGAGGTGAGACGGTTTCCCCGTCGTTGCGCAGCAACTTTTCAATGAGGGTTGCAAAGGTGCCGGTGTTGGTATTCTCCTTCTCGCGACAGCCCTGCACCAGCTGATAGGAGAAGGCCCCAAGATTGGCCAAACACTGGATGGTGCTGTTGACGTAGCAGTTGTTGATCATGTTCACCAGTCCAGACCACAATTAATACTAAAAACATTAAATAATATACATCGTAAGATGGGAAACATTCACGCACGTTAAACTCAAAACAATGCAGCGATGCACGCAATATACTTTTGATAGACTCAATACAGATTTATGGACTATAAATTTAGATTAATTAGGACACATTAATTAATTTAGATTAATTAGGACTATAAATTTAGACTATAGATTTATGGACAATACAGATTTATGGACTATAGATACTCAATACAGATTCGTGGACTCCGTGGTGCAGTTGTTAGCACACCCGCCTCACAAGCGGGAGGTCCGTGGTTCGGAACCCGGCGGAGCAGAATTTCATTGGGCGAATTCTACAATCCCACAGCCCCTGTCCACCCAGCAGAAAATGATGGTACCAGATATCAGTCATGAGTTGTGCCATGCATTCTGGGGAGGTGGCTCTCTCTAATACGTCTTACGTCCTTGTGGCGCCATAGCGTGGACAGGGTTGGTTCTGCGGTGGCAGCGAGCTGCACGGGGCACACCTGTGTGTTTATAAGCTTCGGCTTCTTCCCGTGTAGCAGCTGCCACTTAGGCATTTAACCTTTTTATTTTATGTACAGGTTTTGATTGATTTTTTTTCACAATGGAGCTCTAGCGGGCATGCTGTTTTTGGTGAAATAATCATGTATACAATCACAATCAAATATTTTTGGTGACAAACGTCATGTATACAGTTACAGTGCGCAGGATTGTACCCGCCAACAAATATTTACAGCGAACGTTCATATGACCATAACAGAGAATAAAGGCCATCACAGCCACCAATTATTTACATGTAGAATATTAGAGGGTTCAGTCTAGATGCTGGCCAAATCATGCACTGCTCTCACCTTCACCGCGACAGTGTTCTTCTCTCTCTTGTTGTACACTTACCCGTTTTTCGTGAAGATGGTGTACAGGTTTTTTCTCTCTTGACCGCCAGTAGTTCTCTCAGCAGGCCGACTTTTTGCGCAGTAAGGCATTCGTTGACATAGAGATGTTTACCTTTCAGCTCCGTTCTGCGAGTGTAGATTTGCTCACGCAGACTCCCGACACCGGCTCGTACAAATCTCACAAGCAGCCTCGGCGTCCGTCCTGGCTTGTGTGGCTGGCGATGTGTGTGTGTGTGTGTGTACACAAGCAGCAGAATGACCAGGGGTTTTCCACAGTAAGCGAACCTTGTTGGTGGTGCAATTAACTAGGCTGGCAAGTCTTGCAACGACTGCTATGATTGCAGAATTGATTATGATTGCTATGATATCCTAAACCAACTACACATTATGGACAGATTACATAAGAGGGTAAAGAAGAAGCAAAATTATTAAATAATTTGGGACCAGAAGATACACATAGCAATAAGTTAAAATGCTTCTATTGTCTAGTACCTAACACACAAACTCAACCCGACACAAACTCAACCCCTAGTTAGTGATCATTTGTTGACGTAGAAGAGGAGGTACGCATTCTTCGTCCTCACGCTTGACTCGCTTATGGGGGACACGTGCACGTCGTCGAACTTGACACACTTCCCGCTTGCCTCGGAGTAACAGTCGGCGGTGTAGTGGCCTGCGGACACCTCCGATCCAAAATAGTTGACGACGCCGCTGAGCCTGTACTCCTTGTAGATGTTCTTGTTTCCTCCGTAGCCTGTCACGAAGGGTGCGATGTCCAAGGAACCCGTGTGGAAGTCCACAAAGGTGTCCGCCTTCTGGAATGCGCCGTTGAACCTCTTGATGTTGATGATGAGGACGGGAGGGAGGCGGACGATTTGCAGCCGCATCGTAGAGGTGCAGATGAAGCATTTCGGGCACATCCTGTCTTCCAGTGACTCGACCTCCAGGTACTTGTTGAGACAGTCGGCAAGTGATCTTCCAGCCAATGGGACCGAGATGCTGGAGAAGTACTCGTATTTGATGATGACGTCATGACACGTGTGGCAGTGGACAGTGGACATCTGCTGGCCGTTGAACATGTTCCACATTAGAGGACTGCTGGAACCCGTCGTGAAGAGGTCCCATACCCTGTCAACATCGGTTTAGCCCTCTATGGAGTACGGAAGGGGGTCTGAGAGTCTGAGCTCAATCTCTAGCTGGTCCAGTAGGAACATCGGGAATTCTTGCGATTCACCGTCGAATTCTTCACGGTAGAACATGGCTTCTTCTAAGAGGCCTGGAGGTGAGACGGTTTCCCCGTCGTTGCGCAGCAACTTTTCAATGAGGGTTGCAAAGGTGCCAGTGATGGTATTCTCCCTCTCGCGACAGCCCTGCACCAGCTGATAGGAGAAGGCCCCAAGATTGGCCAAACACTGGATGGTGCTGTTGACGTAGCAGTTGTTGATCATGTTCACCAGTCCAGACCACAATTAATACTAAAAACATTAAATAATATACATCGTAAGATGGGAAACATTCACGCACGTTAAACTCAAAACAATGCAGCGATGCACGCAATATACTTTTGATAGACTCAATACAGATTTATGGACTATAAATTTAGATTAATTAGGACACATTAATTAATTTAGATTAATTAGGACTATAAATTTAGACTATAGATTTATGGACAATACAGATTTATGGACTATAGATACTCAATACAGATTCGTGGACTCCGTGGTGCAGTTGTTAGCACACCCGCCTCACAAGCGGGAGGTCCGTGGTTCGGAACCCGGCGGAGCAGAATTTCATTGGGCGAATTCTACAATCCCACAGCCCCTGTCCACCCAGCAGAAAGTGATGGTACCAGATATCAGTCATGAGTTGTGCCATGCATTCTGGGGAGGTGGCTCTCTCTAATACGTCTTACGTCCTTGTGGCGCCATAGCGTGGACAGGGTCGGTTCTGCGGTGGCAGCGAGCTGCACGGGGCACACCTGTGTGTTTATAAGCTTCGGCTTCTTCCCGTGTAGCAGCTGCCACTTAGGCATTTAACCTTTTTATTTTATGTACAGGTTTTGATTGATTTTTTTTCACAATGGAGCTCTAGCGGGCATGCTGTTTTTGGTGAAATAATCATGTATACAATCACAATCAAATATTTTTGGTGACAAACGTCATGTATACAGTTACAGTGCGCAGGATTGTACCCGCCAACAAATATTTACAGCGAACGTTCATATGACCATAACAGAGAATAAAGGCCATCACAACCACCAATTATTTACATGTAGAATATTAGAGGGTTCAGTCTAGATGCTGGCCAAATCATGCACTGCTCTCACCTTCACCGCGACAGTGTTCTTCTCTCTCTTGTTGTACACTTACCCGTTTTTCGTGAAGATGGTGTACAGGTTTTTTTCTCTCTTGACCGCCAGTAGTTCTCTCAGCAGGCCGACTTTTTGCGCAGTAAGGCATTCGTTGACATAGAGATGTTTTCCTTTCAGCTCCGTTCTGCGAGTGTAGATTTGCTCACGCAGACTCCCGACACCGGCTCGTACAAATCTCACAAGCAGCCTCGGCGTCCGTCCTGGTAGCTTTTGAACTCGCTCGATGTCGGATGTCGACACTGTTATATCAGGAAAGGCCGCATGAATCACACCACAGGCTTATGTGGCTGGCGATGTGTGTGTGTGTACACAAGCAGCAGAATGAAACGGGGTTTTCCACAGAAAGCGAACCTAGTTGGTGGTGCAATTAACTAGGCTTGTGTGGCTGGCGATGTGTGTGTGTGTGTGTACACAAGCAGCAGAATGACCAGGGGTTTTCCACGGAAAGCGAACTGCCAGGGTGATCTGCTCCAGCTTCTTCATCATCTCCTCTTCCTCGACCCTCTCCTTGAGCGCCTTGGACTTGTCGATCTGCTCAGAACGTTAAAAATTGGGGAAGGGATGCAGCGACAGACCCTTGAACGTTTTGACCCTTGTGGCTCCAACGAGAAGAAGGCAGAGGGCAAACTCTCTCTTCCTGGGGTTCAGGATGACCTTGTCGAGGGTGACTCCCTGTAGCTTGTGGATGGAGAGGGCATATCCGAGGATGACGGGAAGCATGTTCCTCGTGCAGTCGACCTTGTTGGAGTACCAGTTCCTGGAGACGGTAAATCTGGATTTGGAATGTAGCTGTTCCCGACGGAGCAGCGGACCTGACAAAGTCCTTGGGCAGGGAGGTGGACTTTGCATACCTCCGGACGGCGTTGAGGAAGTAGCTCTTCCCTGTCCCTGCTGGCCCCGAGTTGTTGAGTAGCAGTGGTTCCGTGCTCTCCAGTCCACTGGCCTCCACTTTGTTTAAGAACTCCTTCACCATGTCGAAGGCCACGCGCTGCTCTCCTCTTGTTCGGCCTTGTGCTTGTTGGGGACGTAGGAGAAGTTGGGTGTGATGTGGGGGACTTTCTCCTCTCCGTGGATCATCCAGTTCCTCTTGTAGTTGGAGACAAACTCGTAGAGGGTAATGTCGCTTGGATTGAACTGGATCTTCCCCTCCTCGTAGTCCTTGACCATCCTCTTGAAGTTGTCGTTCTCCTCACGGTCCCAGTACCTTGTGGCCATGTTCTCCTCGGCCAGGTCCTTGTCTTTGGCTTCCGGGGCGTTGAGCTTCCTCGTACCCATGACGTTCACGGAGACGATCTTCCTGCTGAACTCGACAAAGTCCAGGCCGTTGAGGATGTGTCCATTTCTCTGTCCACGCTTCTTCCAGTCGAGTGTTCTCCCTCTAATTGATTATTTCCTAGAATCCATCAATCCTTTTTTGCTGCATCCTGAGACATCACTTCATTCTTGTATACTCACGTTTTCTCGATCCTTATATTCTCTCAACTCAGTTTGTTGAAATATTTCCATAGTTTTCTTCTAGTTTACCCTTTCTTATTACCAGAGTAATTGTTTCCTCATGTTGAGACATCTGATTTGACTAACATGGTGAAAGAGCAAGAACAGTACACGTAGATTTAAAGCGGGATTCGTTGATAAAGAGCACCTGCATTTATAAATTACACGCATTAGTCAATGATGAGTTTTTGCGGCGAATAGAGGAGATGGACTCAGGATAGATAGAAGGAGAATATTGCTAATGATCACCTCTCGATGGATAGGAGTATCGACGGGATCAGGAATATTTTACTGAGACTGCAACGAAGAGTTTCAGCAGCACGTTTTGCAGCGTTAGGTGACGATCACTTTAAGATTAATCCATCATTTGCAGCGGCCGGCAGCTGGTGAAGGTAACAACTTCCAGAACAGGAGTTATGGATTCAACAACAACAGTGGCATTCGTTTTCGGTTTCAAAGTGACATCGTACTATTTCTTTGGACTATGTTGGTTTAGGCGTTTGAGACTGCATGAGACTTGAGGATGTTTTCAATTGAAGTGACTGTCGAATTGTCATTGGCACCGAAATTGAGTCGTTCTGTTTTTTATGTAAATTGTCATCCCTAGTCCTCCTAACGTCGGCACAGTGCAGATGAATATATCCATACGCCACGTGTACCATAATCGTTTTGTGTGAGATCGAAGAGTGGCAATGCTCCAAAAATTCGAAAAGTGAATTCGAAAAGTGCACAGAGGCAATGTCTTCCCGTCCTTAAATATTTTGCTCTGGGTGGAAGCATGAGCAAAAGTCAATCAAATACAATGTGTGAGTCAACTTCGCAGGCGAATCGGAAACATACAACGCGTATGTCATTTCAGTCTAGGGGAATTGGCGTCGTAGGTGGGGGCAAGGGGGATAATATAAACAAATGTGATATAACCGAAATCCAGACGAGTACACATGAGGAGTCTGTCCCGGAGCAGCGTCGCTTCGGAGTCCCGGCTAGTCATCGTCGTGCGCGAATGCTGTAGTGGAGTGCTGAGCTGCTGCGCATGCTGATTTTTTTATATTCCGGGCATGTTATATTTGTAACAAGAGTACATGAATGTTTCAACGGTTTGCTACATGGTCAACGGACCTTCTGAACACAGAAAAGATGAATACACGGTTCAATCATAGGTTTGTATAGATAGGACAGTGGTATTTATATACGGTTAAAAACGCAGCGAGATGTATCGGCTGGTCAAGGTGGATTCCACCGTTCCGATGGCCGTCTGACGTGTCTGACGTGATAAACCCGACTGACGCCACTCCGTTGGCGGGCCAACGGCCTATCGCCACTGAGTAGCGTAGTTGTAGGTCGTGACGGGGCGTCAGCCGGGTTTATTTGTGATGGAACGTAGGCCATACGGAACGGGCGTTGGAAGGCACGTGCGTTAAACAGTGGTAACAAGGCCGGAGTTACGCGACGGTGGTTGAGGCTGTACAACACTGCAACATTATCGGTCAGTATTAGCGGGCAGGTGTAGCCGCTGGCATATGCGGCGAACAAACCCAATCAGGCCGCGCGCTGTTCTGCGTCGTAAATATGAGGGCTGCTCACGTGTGGCGCAGTCCATTGTTGACCTGTAGGTGTTGCTATTCCCAGCGCTCGTTGAGAGGCGTCGGTAGCCACCATACAATCGACCTGTGGGACGATGGCCACTGGTTGAATTTGTGCCAACATTGTGCTTGTTGTGGCCAAACGCGTTTGTTGGTATAACGCAAGCGTAGCGTAGGTCGTCGGGATGCGCAGTGTCCGGCAGAGAAACGACAAGTATCCGGCGAGTCGACGCCGCCATTGCCATAGCTGATGTGGTGCGAGCTGACTCGCGTGTTGAAGTTTAGGCTTAACACGGGGCGCTATGTCGATGGTCGCTTGTACTTCTCCTGTGATATTTAACCCGATGAATTCCATGCGTTGGGCAGGAATCAGTATGGATTTTACCATGTTGAGCTGGACTTTCCATTTTTGTAGATAGCGGTAGATTTGTCGAAGCTGAGAGGCGGGTCCCACGGCCAGAAAGTCGTCCAAATAGGCGAGGTACCTGAGAGATAAATGACTCCAGGGCCCGCGCTATAGCCATACTCACAGTCTGCATGAGAGCTGGAGCCGAGGTCAGGCCCATTGGTAGGCGACGCCAGCTTACATCTTATCCCGATTAGCCACGTTAAGCAGCGCCGAAAGGCCCGGGTGTAGCGGCAGCTGGAAGAACCCATAGCGCAGGTCAAATTTGACAATACACCAAGAGGGATTTGCCGCCAGCAATGCCACTTTCTCGACCGGCCGTGGTAGACTTATGCTGTAGTGAGCTATATGCGGGGTAAGAGGCGTAAGGTCGTATAGGACTTGCAGTCCCGTTTGGTTTGGCGATTGCAAAGAGGCGGAAAGCCGGTCTGTGGCGTGCTGTCGTCTCGGCCAGGATGTCGTGTCGCACGAGTTCTGGGATCAGTTGATCGAGGAAGGACGTCGGCTTGGTGGGCTTCCATATGCCACGCGCGCAGGGAGCGATGGTTGTCTGCAGGCCGTTAGTCAACATGTTGCGAACATGTGGCGGAAAACTTGGCTGCGGTGGTAAGGTGTGCAGTCCTCGCATGTCCGGAAGCGTGAGTTGACGGTATCGACGTTGTGCCGGTGGACGCCGGCACGGTAGTAACGACGGTTGATCATTGTCGGTAGGGCTGGTCGTTTCGGAGTCTTGTTCGGAGGTGATTTGGTCGTTGGCGATGGTGTGGCGTCGTGGAGCCACATTGAACTCGAGGAAGACACGGCGAGAAGTCTATTTCAGGCGAGAGTACAATACCAGCGAATATCAGCGAATCAGAGCGAATGCCAGTTGACCGGCAGTGTGCCGTGTTATATAAGCTCGGTGATGTGACCTTTCACACGGTCACATGACCATTCCCACGGTCACATTCCCACACACACGCCTAACCGCGTTCAAAAATACAAAATGATACACACAGACATACTAGTTGTACATACAGTAGACACTTACACACCGGACACACACCACTGACCCAAAACTAACTACACACAGACATACACTTGACATGCATACACACCAGACACGCATACAAAGCGCATATGAGCGAGCGAAACGTACACACACGACAGGACACACTAACACGTTCGCAAACATACAAACGCCCAACCACAAACACTCAACGCAACTTGCACACCTCCACAATGGCTTGTTGCTCATGCCATTGTAAAGACATCAGCATGTCATGATCAGTATTGGCCCTGTCACGATCGTCAGGGCCAAAGGCATCGGGCGACAGGTCTTCAAGAGCCGCTGCAGCGTCATTAACGGCGTCCTCTGGTAGAGCCGTGTTGAGCAGGTCGTCGAGCCAATGCGTAGAGGCAGGAACCAGGGTGGTGTAAGATGGCGGCGACCGTTGAGGCGTGCGCAGCAGAGTCGTGTCTGTCTGGTCATCTGGCAGGCCGTCGGTGAATGGCGCGAGGCTTGCCAGTTGTTCCCAGACCGCTTCAGGCGCGGCCTGGGGATTGACGAGGTCGAGTGCTCGGTTTGAGCCCTCATCCGCGTCCGCGTGGGAGCCGTCGTCCTGGCGAGCGAGGCTGTCGGCGCGTTGAATGCCGTCTTGTTGCTGGCTTCAGGTGTTCCGCGGGAACAACTAGGTCCAAAAGCCGTGCTTCGGCCGACTGGTCACTGTGAATGGCCGCAGGCCACCCGTAAAGGGCCGCCGTGAGCAGGGTCTTCAGGCGGTTTTTACACCAGTGCTGCTCACCGGATGGTAAGTGACGGTATACTTCAGCCAGGTTGAGGATCGCGCTGTATTCGTGCAGATATCGTTGTTTGAGGGTGACGCTCTTGGCGTCCACGAAGTCCTTGAGCCGCGCTGCTCACCGACTTAAGGCGTCTTTCGTTGGCAACGTCGACGCCGTCGATTTTGTGTCAGGTTTAGGCCGGCGCAGTTCGTGAATCTCGTCTGGTGCGTCGTGTTCGTCGGCGAGATCTTCCAACTCAGGGATATCCGCGTAAGAAGCCGGCCGTGGTGCACTAACCTGATTGGATTGGTCCACGTTCAGCGGACTCATCACCGCGTCGATCTTGTCCACCATCGTGGAAGCCCACGCTGGTGGGCGGCTACGCGTTCCGCGCTGCGTGGCTGGTGTTGGTGGCGGTGGAGAGCTTCGAGACGAAGCCACAGGTGAAACATTTGCTCCTCCCGCCGCTCCCGTACAATTGTCAATACCACTGCTGCGTGTAACCTCTCCACCCGGCATGCCTGGGGACAGAGAGCGCGATTACTGCAGGTGTTAGCCTGCGCAATCAGCGTGAAGCACAGAGCAGAGGAGGACGTGTCTGACGTGATAAACCCGACTACGCCACACAGTAGCGGCCACCATGCACTCAGTAGCAAACATGCTGTATGTAGACCATTGTTATTGTTGTAAATCGTCCATTGGGATTTCCCCAACGGTAGTGGGGGATACCGCTTCGTTTATCGTTCACCCTTTTATCGTTTTGGTTGCGACGATAAAAAGGGTCTTTTGAAGAACGTGGTACTGTAGGTTCTCGGTCTTCCTAGGTCCGGATGATAGGGACTTGAGTCAACACTTCTTGGATCTCCCGTTGGCATTGTAGCAACCCCGTGGACAAATTGTAAAGCGGATCCTACGTGCGTTATCGAGTGGTGCATTTTCCCACTGCACCAACGTCCCTTGCGAATGTCGCCCCAGAAGCCGTGCAACGCTGTAGTTGAGGTGCAGCATGCGGGTAATGATGATGTGGTGACACGGTGTCCGGCGTCAATGTTGGCATATTTTTGGCGATTCTCCGACTCCTTCGCACGCAATCGATCTAAAAAACAAAAATATGAGATCGCCCGCGAATGGTCCACCGCAGCTGCGCGTGGAACGATTCAACTGCATTATTAGTGCGATCCATTTCGTTGTGATGTGAGAGGCGCCTCCGATGAGTGTCGCTACGCAACCACTGTCGCTGCACATAGGTGAAAAACGCTGTTAAAATCGAATGGACCTGTGGTGATGGCGCCGCAGAAAGGTTGTCCCTCCGGATGATAGAAGACCCTCTCCATTAGATCGTCGGGCAGAGCAGGAAGTGAAAAAATTAATTTCTCAGCCTTTTTTAGCAGGTCAAGTCCTGTTTTGTTACCAGACAATCTCCGGGTGCGCCTCCGGATTGCCTGCACATAGTGAAAATAGCAACTTTTGGCAGCAATCCCGGGGAATACGACACACAAGGATGCCATGAGACCGTCTTTAAAGTCGCTCATGGACACAGATGGTAGGAAATTCGGACACATTTCCACCATTTTCCGCCAGACGGCCTCGTACATGCCCTGTGTGCGCACTGGCATCAACACGTAGACAACGGGCAAAAAACCTGGGCGCCGTGATTGTCGTACATGCACAGTGAAAAGCTGGCGAAACATTGAGGGACACACGTAGAATGTGCCGTCAACAAAAATTTGGCTATTTTCCCGCAAATGATTGGCCATGATGTCGCAGAAAAAGATTAAACTGGTGGAGCCCTGATACTCTGCACATCCTCGAAAAAGGGATCCCCCCATCCGTTTCTGCAAAACGCGGGAGATGTGCGATCATGGACGCTAGCTCTGATGGTGTGTTAGGGATGCGTAAAGACGAGCTGCTACGCACCGCACTCATACTTCGCCGCATGTTGGGGTATGTGATGTCCGACCCTGAATGTGACCCTGAATGCGCGTTTCCTGATTATATATATCCACAAGCTGAAAGGGATCGGTTGACGCGCGTGAGATACACTCAGCCTGCACACGCAATCTCGCCAAGGTATCTGGACACGCCATGTGACTGTGTGGCTGCCTGTGTGTAAATACGCCGCCGCTCAACGAAGCTGTGCCAGAACAGTCTAGGTTCCGGCACCTCAACCTTATGCTGCGTGCACCGACATTCCTGGTGTCGTATCTGTACTGGTCCTGTACGTAGAACGTCCTCGTCCTCACAGAAGAGCGATGCACTATCCTTTCACGATTTATAGTATTGTCATTGCAATCCAATTCACGTATACAGAATTGAATAAGCTCACTTAGGGTGTAAGTTGTGTGATGAAAGCCGAAAATGTTTCGTCAATACGACCATCGGATTGTTTGAATTCCAATGATCTAGCCACTGCAAAATATTATTAGGAAATAACCTCGCAGCGTTTTCTGAACCTGTCGATGGATGGGAATGCATGTTATTCTACCATTTCTCCTTATTAGGTGTCTTAGCATTACATAAGTTCCTTCGGCGTAATTTAGTTCCTTGGCTATTGGCGCTCAAAGATTTAAGCGCTTGAATTATATAATTACTAAAGATTTTCAACACGAGCTTTACGTTTTGGTGTTTAGATTAGAAAGGTTTACAGTTATCACTGTTAACGCATAAGTAAACTATACGAAGGATTCATCCTCTACAAATTGCAATCTTCGAATACTTGTGAATGAGAGCCTTCTTGAAATCCTTTAGATTCAGCCGATTATTCCGTGCGCATTTCCATATATGCATAGTATCGAACAGAAGAAAGGGATGGTCGCAACAAGACGGATATGATGCACAATGGAAACACCGGGAGGACTGCGGAACAATGTCATAGTATTGCAATATACAGAATTGTTATCCGTTATCACTGGTATGACAATTAATCCAAGTTGTGTCAGGTGTATGCTAATTTCACGCATGAATCGGTGCAAAACATCGCCTTTCAGGGTTTTCGTCGGCAATATGTGGACTGCGTCTTTCAACTTATTCAGAATACTACTGATCATAGGCACTGGTCGCCGCTCCACTACCGTCAGATGACGATCCAGCAATTGGTAATCCTGCGTATCACCCTGGTAATCAAACGATGGCTGCAAGCGTATTTCATCTACCAGCGGCGAAACTGTTTTGTCCTGAGGTAAAAGATGCTTAATTTTTAGTTTTATGTACGACAAAAATTGAGAAGGGACTTGTTCTTTCAGTGGATTTACATCGTGTGATGATACGGCGTGTTGTTGTATAACTAGCTAGCAGAAAATTAAACAAATTGAGGTAAATACACGGAACTGCTCCTGATGCGAGTCCTGGTTTTCCCAGTTTGTATACTATTATTGCCTGTGTGCTCTGGCACGGAAAAAGACCAGACTCAGACGGCAGGATGTGAATTTTGAGCAGCATTACCGTAAGTCTATGATTTTTAATAGATGTTTTATTATTCGATGAAAGACGTCACTCATTCCGTTTGACCAATGATATCAGACGGTAGTACGTGGACGACGAAATCCAATCAAACGCGACAGCTCCTAAAACAATTCTGACTCGAGTTGTACATTCAAGTCAATTGCCACAGAACCAGGACATCCAATTCTAGAAGAATATGTTGTGATCCTTATTCTGACGGACAGCACAATATATACATAGAACAACTCGAGCAGCCCACCTCGTTCTAGGGGCCCGTTGTCGCTTCCAGCGGCTCCTTGAGCTTCTCGATGAGCAGCTCTTGGGTACATAGTGGACCCAATTCCGATGCTAGATCCTTCATCGTCTTGGTGTGTCCACACAAAGATGTTTTGGCGCAAAATGTAACGATAGTTGTTGTTAGTAGACCTTAGTTAATCTTTGGGGCGCTCATTAAAGCGCTGACGATGTCTCGGCCCGTGCTAATATGTGGTCACTTTGTTGTGGGACCAGAAGGTCCTTGTGGCCCCAGCTTTGTATGATCTGGTTGGTGGTTGCAGGCTGAGAGATCTCGAGTTGATACTGTAGGACAGCTGTGTGGACGGCTTTGTCCGACGTCCTTGTGCGCTTAGTGGCGAATTTTAGCCAGGTCGACGTCATGATTGTGCCATAATCTGTTAACAGTCTATCTCGTTCTTCCGCTTCCGCTGGTGTTGGTATATCTTCTAGGGGGAAATGTCAAAGGGAGTCAGCGGTGTCATTGTCGGCCTCAGCGGTGTCTGGCAAATCGACTGCGAGTGTCTTGTTGAGTCTGTCAGGGTTTAGGAGATTGGTATAGGCTAGTGGTAATGGTCGCTTCGGCTGATCTCTGGCCAGGCCTCTGGGGATTGGTGTGCCGAGGACACGAGGGAGGCAGCAAGTCCCTCAGGGCGTCCCATTCAAGGGTTTCCGTCCCAAACGCTGTCGAAATCGAATTGAACGATGCGCGATCGGGTCGACCAGGGCCAGGCAGGCGAACGACCGAGCGATGGCGGCTGTGGCACCCGGGCAAGTGTCCAAGCGATGACGGGCACGGCGGAGCAGAGCTGATGCTGCATTATCCCGACGGGACACATCGCGGGCGGAGAGCACGGGCGTCGTGACAGTGGTGATCAGCTCATCGGAGCTGACATCTCTAACGGAACCTGTGCGAAACCTCAACGACCCTGCTGCATGCAGGAGTGTGACTGTGCACGTACATGTTATATGAACGGCGAAAACAGTCAGTCATGGCGCGCGCCAAGGCGTGCGGCGTATAGACGGAGTTGGTATACCGTATGTCGAGATGTGGAAAGTGAGAACGAACAATCTCGGTTTCAGTGTCACTGAGGGCAGCAGCTACGGTGATGGTATGGCCGATAGACCATTCAGGCATCACCGTGACGCGTCCAAATGGAGTGAAGAGCGTTTCCGATAGGGTGTCGGCACAACGACGGCACACTTCTCCAGGAGCTCACACTCTACATGCCACGAATCTTGTAAATGAGGAGCAGACCGAGACATGGACGCTCATGTCGTCTCCCTCAGAGGTAAGGATTTCAACTCCACGACGATGAGCGTTTTGTGGCACTTAGGTAATGGATGTATTTTCCCAGGACAGTGCACGGAACTTGATATCTTGGCTATTGCCGTCAACAACCACCAAATGATCCAAATTGAACGCATATTGGATTTCTGCATGAACCTGTGATTTGACAAAGTGTCGATGTGTTTGCGGTTAGCATGCGTCGAGTTTGTCCTGTGTGCTTCTGAACGTTGGGATTATGCTTTGGAGAGTTGCAGACATATTGTTCTTGTATCCAATAGGAAATATCTGGTCAGTCTCAAGTCTCTATTTACAAAACTAATTTACATAACTCGTCAGAATTCTTAGCACCGGGTTATCGGATGTCTGGAAAATCGGGTCCCCTTGTAGGTCCAGGCCGCTATATGGTACTCTCTGACACATTGCTTGATGGAAGCCTTGTCATTTCCATGATGTTAGCGTTTTCAGATATGTATTGGGTTGTGTCTCAAAATAGCAAATTTTGTCTTGAATTAGCAACCTTTGGCAGCAATTACAGGGAATAGGACACACAAGGATGTCATGAGACCGCCTTCGAAGTCGCTCGTGGTCGGGAATTTGGACAAAGGTCCGCCATATTCCGCCAGACCACCGCGCACATGCCTGTGCGCGCACTGGTATCAACACATAGACGACGGGCAAACATCTTGGGTGTTGTTAAAGTAGTATTTTACATATACTCTAAAGAGCTGTCGGGACATTGACGGACACGTAGAATGTGTCGTCCGCCAAAATTTGGCAATTTTTCCGCAATAGATTGGTCATGGTGTCCGAAAAATAAAACTGGTGGATCCCTGATGTTTCGCGCAGCCTCGGAAAGAAGATCCCTCGTCAGTTTCTGCGAAACGCGGGTTCTGTTTTATGGACGCTAGCACTGATGGTATGCTTTGGATTCGCAGAGAACATTTGAACATTTGCACTGCAGTCATAGTTCGCCGCATGTCGAGGTATGTGACACCCGACCCGGACTGTGTGCGTGTTATGTATGTTTACAAGTTGAAAGGGATCCATTGACGCGCGAGACAGACACTCGGTATGCACACGCAATCTCGCCGATGTTTCCGATCAATACATGTGACTTGACAAGACATATGACGTGCCACCGCTCAATGAAGCTATGCTAGAACAATCGGGATTCCGGCACCTCAACTTTCTACAGTGAGCGCCCACATTCCTGGCGACGTAGATGTACTCATCCTGAACGTAGGACGTCCTCGTCCTCGTATCACACCGGTGCACAATCGCTTCCATGTCCTATCATGACAACCCTCATACAAACATGTACTGTAAAAGTTGATTCGACGTCGACGTGAGGGCTCCTAGATGAACAAAACATCATCACTGTTCGTTGATTCTTTAAGTTGCACCAAATCAACCGCCTTAACTTCTACCTTGAAACGTATTAGTATGACATGGCTATAAGCTTGCACCGCCAGCATTGGTAGCGTTCCCATGTTTCGTATTCAAAGCTGGATCTTACCAGATAAATTGACCTGTTGTTCGCGACTGGCGTTATTATGTTTGTTGACGTCGTCGCATACGTCTAAATGTTGCCACATACCCCCAAACAGATGCAACAGAAATTCGTTGGCGTCTTGCATATCAAAGTAATTGCCAAACGCCGAAAATATCGGCGAATGCTTTGTTTCATAGCTGTTCCACTAAACGCCACACTGTGATGCCACGCCAGTGTCGCAGCATTATCATTACGCCTATAAATCGGGTCCCCTTGTAGGTCCAGGCCGCTATATGGTACTCTCTGACACATTGCTTGATGGAAGCCTTGTCATTTCCATGATGTTAGCGTTTTCAGATATGTATTGGGTTGTGTCTCAAAATAGCAAATTTTGTCTTGAATTAGCAACCTTTGGCAGCAATTACAGGGAATAGGACACACAAGGATGTCATGAGACCGCCTTCGAAGTCGCTCGTGGTCGGGAATTTGGACAAAGGTCCGCCATATTCCGCCAGACCACCGCGCACATGCCTGTGCGCGCACTGGTATCAACACATAGACGACGGGCAAACATCTTGGGTGTTGTTAAAGTAGTATTTTACATATACTCTAAAGAGCTGTCGGGACATTGACGGACACGTAGAATGTGTCGTCCGCCAAAATTTGGCAATTTTTCCGCAATAGATTGGTCATGGTGTCCGAAAAATAAAACTGGTGGATCCCTGATGTTTCGCGCAGCCTCGGAAAGGAGATCCCTCGTCAGTTTCTGCGAAACGCGGGTTCTGTTTTATGGACGCTAGCACTGATGGTATGCTTTGGATTCGCAGAGAACATTTGAACATTTGCACTGCAGTCATAGTTCGCCGCATGTCGAGGTATGTGACACCCGACCCGGACTGTGTGCGTGTTATGTATGTTTACATATTGAAAGGGATCCATTGACGCGCGAGACAGACACTCGGTATGCACACGCAATCTCGCCGATGTTTCCGATCAATACATGTGACTTGACAAGACATATGACGTGCCACCGCTCAATGAAGCTATGCTAGAACAATCGGGATTCCGGCACCTCAACTTTCTACAGTGAGCGCCCACATTCCTGGCGACGTAGATGTACTCATCCTGAACGTAGGACGTCCTCGTCCTCGTATCACACCGGTGCACAATCGCTTCCATGTCCTATTATGACAACCCTCATACAAACATGCACTGTAAAAGTTGATTCGACGTCGACGTGAGGGCTCCTAGATGAACAAAACATCATCACTGTTCGTTGATTCTTTAAGTTGCACCAAATCAACCGCCTTAACTTCTACCTTGAAACGTATTAGTATGACATGGCTATAAGCTTGCACCGCCAGCATTGGTAGCGTTCCCATGTTTCGTATTCAAAGCTGGATCTTACCAGATAAAATGACCTGTTGTTCGCGACTGGCGTTATTATGTTTGTTGACGTCGTCGCATACGTCTAAATGTTGCCACATACCCCCAAACAGATGCAACAGAAATTCGTTGGCGTCTTGCATATCAAAGTAATTGCCGAACGCCGAAAATATCGGCGAATGCTTTGTTTCACAGCTGTTCGACTAAACGCCACACTGTGATGCCACGCCCAGTGTCGCAGCATTATCATTAGCGCCAATATGCACCTTTCAAATAGCTCCTTTCATCCATTCACCTTGGTCGGCATTCGTCCGGTCGTATTCACTTACTTGGCAGCCAACGGCGTCACGCCGAGCCGTGCTTGCATTATTGTAATTTGGTAGAAAAGCGTGGCGTTGTTGGGCAGACCGGTGTACGACGAATCATGCTCTGGTCTCTACCGGTGCTGAACTAGCGTAAAGCGAAACAGCGAAACATTATAGATCTCTTCTGCGGTGTTTCCTTTTCGCGATCTGCGTCATGAACGTCAAAAGTGCGTAGTAAAACCACCCAACCACCCATTTTTAACCCATTGTCACCGTGGGGCTTCGTTGGCGGGCGACGTCTTTGAATAGTAATCTGAGTTATAGCGCTGTATCTGCCCAATATGTTGAGCTGGAATTCATATATGCCTTGCATGAAACCTTCTACGTAAATGACCCGTCCCTCGATTGCGTCGTTTGTGTCACACGCAGGATAAAAGGGCTACGTTGCCCGTGCTGACATCGTTCCATCACTTCCACCACATCCAGCCATAGCAGCGTCACGAGGCGGGTATGAGTAGATGATGAAACACGGTAGACTGGTACGATCTTGCGGTGGTGGTCGTGAACACAGGTTGAAATTGGCCAGTCATATATTTGGTCCTCACCGTTTGAAAAAAGTTCATTGATGTTCCTTGAATGTTCGCACGGGATCCAAAGTTTGTCTGTCATATTCAGCACATGCTTGTTCTATTTCTGGATGAGGACGAGCAGTACGTTATGCTATTACGATTTGTTCCACTAGTGTTTCCATGGAGTGAACACGCGTTGCCATTTTCGTTCTTGTCTGCCTCTTGCAGACATCTGCCTCTTGCACAATCCAATTACCCCTTGGTCAATGTGTGACTAGGAATGTGTGTACCACTCATAGAATTGTGTTTTAGACATGACAACATTTTTGTAGCCGTTCTTCAACATTTTTGAAGCATATCAACTGTTTGCGTTGCTGTTTCCCCCAGCAAAAATACAGAAATTTCACGCAGCATATTGATCATTTTCAATCATCTTAAATATGAACAAAAATGCGTGAAATACTTCTAAATGAATGCGAACCTTGCATCTATACATCTTCCCACGACGACACCAGTTACCACATTGATGCGCGAAGGCTGCCTCAGGTAGCATCTAGCGGCGGATGCCTGAATTACTACGGGTTTGTCACATTTATCATTTATCATTTCATCACAACTATTCCGGTTTATGTTGTCCCTCCCATACGGGTGTGATGGTTGTGTTGTTAATACGAGGTTGTCAGCTTGTCAGGTGTTTTGTAGGAAATTGCCCAGGTATGGAAAACAATCTGGGGCGTACAATAGTTTCTCAAGTGGGAAGATATTGTCGGTGCAAGAGATTACGTTGACAGCGTGATGTGCGCGATATCTTGCAGCAGGAGATCTTAGGGACGAAATCAGGAGAGGGAGGAATTCATTTTGGCGGCTGAGAGTTTCGTCCTTTCTATGTTTGCACTCCTCGGTCGCTTGAGCGGCAGTTCCCGAATTAATATCACACGACCACATGTGACTTGCCGAAAGTGTTGCTGCATGTCGTATCCTAGCACAGCATCTGATCTTTCCTGAAAATGAGGCTGGTAATACCGTCCGGTGTTCGGTAGTTGCGCTCATAAGTTATTCAAGCATGAATATGCAGTTAGAATTTGAAATTACTTTAGAAAAAACGAAAACAGTAATTCAGGGTACATACAAAATCTCAAATAGTGAAGACATCAACATATGCAACGCAACCGGTAAAACACAGCAAATACACACATAATTAGAAACTCGGCAATCCGCTCATGCTCAAGACAATCGCGTTCAGAACATGCACGCCACAGTCATACATGCGTGACATAGACAAAACTACATAACAGTATAACAGTCTTCCTTGTCGGGAGTGAGACGACGAGGACGGGCAAACACGGTTGCCACACTGCCCGTATCAATTATGTAACGGACCGGCATCGCTACCTCGCAGTTAACCGACCGCGGAGACAACAGTGATGGATGTTGGCTCAGCAACGCCTTAACCGGCTGCGAGAGGTACCTGAGATCGTTCACGACCAGACCAACGTGTTGTTTATCTCTGGCTGTAGTAGGTGCAGACAAGGAAGTCGTCGTGTCACGCACACAGCTATTGTGGCAGTCCACCATCAACCTGAAATGACTGAGAAAGTATGTCCAAGCAAAGGATAAAGAGATAAGGAAAGGACAGCGTCTGACACGATAAACGTCCACGTGAATTTGCGCCGCAGCTTCTGTAAGACGATGTCCAGCCGGGCCTCGCCATGCACCTGCATGGGCTGACCGTTGGCTGCTGAGACGCGAACTGAGGTAGGACTGAGGAACGCTTTACTCACAACGTTTGGTGGGATGATCGAAACACCTGCACCAGTGTCGATGACGAATTTTATCCAGCAGGTACCAACACGGGCTGCGACTGTTAGAAGCGGCAGGCCATATGGTGTAGCAACCATAGCCCGCCGCTCTAGTTTTCCGACACTTGGTGTGTCGGGGAAGCTGTGCGGGTTCTGGAGCGGACGGCAGGCGATGGCGAAGAGCTTCTCGATGACGGGTGAATCTGCAGATGCGGCGGTTTGTTGGGCCACTGACACCACGGCTTGCAGGTGCGTGCCGAGGCACCGTAGAAAATGTGTGCGCGACAAAGCTTCGGCAGATTTGCGGGGCGAAACGGTTGTGCTTGGCTGCGAACTGGGCTCGATGTGTACTGCTGATGATAAGTCGGTGGGGTGGCTGGGGCCGGCTGGAATGCGTCAGCACGCACGGCTAGATACTGGGGTTTCACGAGCGGCATCAGTTCGTCCGCCAACTTCCCGAGCTGATCCAATGGCGTTTGCGTCTGCGCAGCGAGAACGGTACCCAGCTGTGCAGGCAGAGCCTGGGTGAACTTGTGACGCACGAGGTCGTCAGTCACGCTCACCAGGCGTGCCGTGGCGAGAAGTTCCGCGGGGAAGACTGATGGTCGGCCAGTCAGTGTTGTTTTTGAGATTATCTCCTCAAACAACTCAGCCTTGAAGCGTTCGAAAGACTGAATAATCTCGCTCTTCAGGTCCGTGTAGGACGCTTTGGTGATGGTTTCAGGGTTCACTTTGCCGGCGACGTTTGCGGGTAGAGCGGACATTAAAATTTTTGGTAGACTCCACGGATATGCCAGCGAGGTGAAATTGGGCCTCCATTATGGAAAACCACCCTTCCACGTGACCTTCGATGAAAGGGCCTCACTGATACGGCATCCACTCGAGTTTCAGTTGAAATAGGTGGAATACTAGTGGAGCAAGTATTTTCAGACGCCATGGGAAAAAATAACGGAAATGTGACAATGAGATAATGAAGGCAATCGGAAGAAATGAGCAATCAAGGAAACTAAGCCAAGAAAATTATATATAAACGAGAATGATTATGAAACCGGTCTGAAATGAAATGACAGAAAAACAGGAGTCACCTCAAAAACGACGCAGGCGGTTGTCGGGTCACCAATGTGGTGTTACTCCGGGAGTGATAATGACCATGTTCACAAGCACTATATTTGAACGAATAACTCCACACAAAGTAACACGCACAAGCAATTGATACACACGGAGACGGACATGGCCCAAATTGGAACAAAGTCTATTTGAGATAATTCTTACTATGAACTTTTGAAGTGTAGTTGGTCATGTTTTGTAGGCCGGCCACACGGCCCCTTTTCCCGGCTTGCCCGGGCTCTTTCATAAAATGCTTCAGATGCCCGGGGTATGTATAGTTAGAGTAGTTCGCAAATTCGATATGCACCTTCTAAGGATGTTGAATGGTTTTGTTCGTGGCTAAAAAATGTCCATCGAAACATTGGTCATGGGTCTATAAAGTGGTCAGATGTTCAATAAAAACCTACACTTTTCGTTCGCGCACAAGCTGTCTTCGTTTTAGAGATGCGGAACATGGTCACGCTATGTTTCACCAAGCACCAAGCATTTTTCGCTCAACCCCTCACCGGTAAAATTCTGGCGCCACCACTGTTCCTGCATGATAAAGCTTCTTGTTGTCTGAGTTCGTCTGCATAGATGTTCATGTTCGTATGTTATCGCTTGTTTGATACATTGATATAAACAAGGAATAGTACCGGTGTTAACTCGGTGCCCTGGGGGAACACACTTTCTACTTGTCGCCATGGTTCGCACCCTTGCAGATAAGTTCTCATTTGACCATCACTAAACAAGTTTTCCCATTCACATTGCGATATGCGTATTCTTTATGACTTTCCGCTTTTCCAACTCTTTGTGTCTGGATGGTGTCAATTTGAAGTGGTGTTGTATGTATACACTGCATCAGTGGTTGGTGCCGTGTTGTGTCAGGTGAGTGCGACATGAGACCCAGTGTCACTTCACTCGTGTGTCTGCTGTTCCTCGGCTTTGTCGGCCACTCACTGTGGACCCTAGCCTCGCTCTACTTCCCGCCCACGTGCACGCCTCATCTCACTGCGTCCGCCAATTGCATTCACGCACATCTCGCCACCAAACCCAACCTCCAGGTATCATGCGTGTGTGCGTGTTTGTTTGTTTGTTTTGATTAATGCAGCATTTCATAACAGACTCATAAGAAATTGACATATGGATGAAGGATGCTAGACGGACATGATGTGTAAATTAAGATAGGATCAAACATACTTGATGACAACGATTTGCGTCATGTTCAGTGTATGTGTGTGTTTTGTTCGATGATGGGAGAGATGTGGTGGAATGATCCTTCGAAATATGATTTAGTGGCTGGTGATATACACTACATTGTGTTTTTGAGCGCATATAATGCGTTCAAAGTGGGTGTTGTGCAGGGCTGAACTGTGGTGGTGTTGTTGAGGACGTTGTGATTCGTTTCCGTGCAAGTGGTCTCATTGAAATTGGCTGGTACTGGCTAACGACGGGCGATGGGATATATCAATAATCACAGTCGTTTTTGCAGTGATGTTAAGCATACATGCACACTCACAATTACTATCGCTCATCGAATAGTCATGATTTGCCAACCTATCTTGAACATATATGCACATCAGCACTCTTATTCTATACGAAACATATTAATTGTAGCGTCACATAGCAAATGTCCTGTATATGTATACCGTAAATGCTCTATTTATCCGACAGACTCTAATAATCCGGCACCCTCAGGTATGGGGTGAAAAATAACCCGGCACTTCCTGGAAAGGCTTATTGTAACTGCCACCACGATTCAGTTATAGTTCAGCAACAGTTTATTTAGCAATCCTCTTATAAACCGGCACTCATTAATCAAAGCAGAGATCATCACCAAAAATAATCCGACAGGCTCTAATAATCCGGCGGGCTCTTATAATCCGGCACCATACGCAGGGGGTCGAAAAATATTACGGCATGTCGGATGAAAAGAGCATTTACGGTATATATAGGACAATATTGACGGACTTTATCGTCATACTCGGCCAATTTAATGCCACTGTATTCGCGTTGAGTGTGTTCCATAATTTTGCCTTCAATGAGGTGCTAACGTTTCACCGCATGTACTATTACCGTAATCAGCCAAGTATAATCAGCTCCATTTTCGTGCCAAATTTCAACATCAAAAGTTGGGGCAGCAGAATTATACTTGAGTATGTGAGAAATCCCAGTTTGCAAAGTCTAATTCTATGTAAGGGGATTGATACGTTTGTGGTATTTTATCAATCAATATAATACAAAAAAATCAATAATTATATTAAAAAAATATTTAATTTCCTCAATCAATATAGCATACAAAATATTTATATTTAGTAGGAGCGTTATAATTGGGTATGTCAAAAAAGACCAGTTTTTCGATTAAAACGTGGAGGGAGGATTATACTTGTGTGATTACGGTATTTATAATATAAATGTGTGCATGTGTATGTGCAGTTGTTGCTGTTCACGTCGCAATATGCCGCCATTCAGCGAGATAGGCAGTTAGCATTGCTAGATCGCTGGACTGACGTGAAACTCGACCGTACTCGGGACAAGTTAGCCGCCTCCAATAGCCTAACTAACTTAATGAGTGACTGCATCACTCACTAATTAACTAACTTAATAGCTACATCACTCACTAATTAACTAACTTAATAACTACATCACTCACTAATTAACTAACTTAATAACTACATCACTCACTAATGGAATAACTTAATAACTATAACACTAAGTAACTGACTAACTCAATAACTAATTGAATCACTCAATAACTATATCACTCACTAATTGACTAACTCAATAACTACATCACTAACTAACTGAATAACTGAATAATTCACCAACTCACTCTATCAAATGTACAGCTTCACATCATAATTGCTGCCTGAAATTCCAGTTATTGAATGTATTCAGTGAATTAGCTTATTTCTATTCAGTGATACAACTTGTATTATTTCTTGCTTTTTGTATCTATCCCTGCTATGCTATTTTCTTGTATACAGTTCATATAGTATGTTCCTGTCACATAACGCTCAACACACGGAGTGTATGTTTCGAATGTGTGTCTGTGTGTTTACTGCACATGTATGCGCGTGTGTCAGGCAGTATTTGTTGCAAGTGCCTGCTCGAGTGACCCCGTCATCGGCCGAGGGAGTCTGGTTCTTGCACGCGTTCCTGTACAGCGGCGACAGTGATGTTGTCAGTAATAAGGACTGGAGAAGCATGTGGCATCACAGTGCCACCACACACGCCGTCGTCTCTCTCTCACTGCTGCATCGCCCCGCCGCACACACATTCAATCTGCTCTCACCAGAACAACAACAACAGCAACAACAACATCAAGTACAGGCAAGTCAGCACACTCTCTAACACTCTCAGAACACTCTCACACACACGACATTCACATACAGCAAACACTATATCACCACCATATATAAACAGTGCATAAGACCCGCCATTGAATATGTCAGCCCCGCATGGGCTAGCAAGCTTGCAATTCACCACCCAAACACACTACAATCACTACAAAATATTCAGAACAATCACAGAATGCACAGCCACCACACCCACATACCATCTCCATCACGAAACAAAAATCATCAAACTGTAACACCAGCTAGATATGAGAGGCACACAAACACTCGCAGCAGCAGTCACCAACACAGCACATCCACTACATCACCTCACAACACAAACAGAAACATCAGAACAACACCAAGCACACTTTACCACATACAAATGTTCACATCACTTGCACCAGCTCCCCCACGCACATCAATCAAGAAACACATACACACAGAGATCGCACGGAATACATTCACTTCAACACAACACACTCCTACGAAGACACCCACCGGACATACACAAATCAGAAAGCACACTCACAAGGGAATACAAGGTACATCTGGCCAGGTTGAGATGCGATCATCATCCTGTCCTTTGGAATTACCAGTAAAGATTGAACCACTCAATCGATGACACCTGCCCGGAGCGCAATTCAGCACCACGCACACACACACACACATACACACACACATACGCATCATGCACATCAAATCTACCAAGCACCTGTGAAATATCCCACAGTGTTGTGGCTTTCCTCAGCAGCTCGATGTTGTTCGATGGACAACCTTAGTAACTTCCACAACAAAAACAACAACTAACACAGACACCGAAGGTTTCATTGCACTGTTGTTGTGCAACAGTGCAATTCCGTTGTTTCATTGTCATCAGTGCATTGTATTGCTGCCCGCCGTTTCATTATCGCTTGTTCCTTATTCTGCGCCTGATGAATTTCTTCGTTTTCATGCATGCGTTTGTTGCGCAACATGAATCACCGTAGAGAAAATCCCTGTGTTTACCACCAGCTCATCAGATGTTTGAGTTGCAACAGCAATGCTGTCGAAATCGTGTGTGTGTGTGTCTGTGTATTTGTGTGTGTGTGTGTGTGTGTGTGTGTGTATGTGTGTGTGTGTGTGTGGGAGCCTCTATGTAAGTATTTGTGTGTGTGTGTGTGTGTGTGTGTGTGTGGGAGCCTCTATGTAAGTATTTGTGTGTGTGTGTGTGTGTGTGTGCGTGTGTATGTTGATGTTTTAGCAGAAGAGGCGGCGGGTTGGTCATGTGCGGTCTCAAGTGCCCTTCCTTATGCTGGCCGAGACCTCATCGTTGCCGGCTAATAAACTGTCAGCGGACGTGGCAGCGGTCATCAACCACCGACGACTTCCGAACGGCAGGTCCCTCTCTCTTTGTATCTCTCTCTCTCTCTCTTTCTTTGTATCAGTCTACTTTTCTCGTTTTATCGCTCCATCTATCTCTTTCTCTGTGTCTCTGTTTCTCTATCTCGTTTGGTCTTTGTGTATGGTTTTTTCGTTCTATTTGCCTCTTTACTACCCCTTTCTCTATTCATTTCTCTCTATGTGTCTCCGTCTCGTGTCTCATTGTTTGCTTCGTCTTTATCTGCGCTACATGAAGCACCGGCCCTGCTATGGGGCAATGCTGATAATTGTCTTCGTTATAATGCACAATTGATTGCGTCATAAGTAACGATGCGCTCAATTTGTTCAACACTGCAGTGCACGTTTATGCAGGATATTCGCACGGGAAACCACGTGTACAACAGCGCAGTTAGTGACTGATCCTCAGTGAAAGACTAAATCCTCAATTACACAAATAATGATAGTTTGAGAACAATTGGGCGTATATTGAACATGTGACATATGCTATTGTGTTATTAATGTTATATTATGTATTATTAATGTATATTATTAATGTATATATTATTAATGTTTTGTTGTATTATTAATGTTATAACGATTTTTTCATTTATATCGATAATGATCGGCAAAAAATGTTAATGTAATGAAAATGTAAGCTTCAATTTTAACCAAACTGCCTCCAATATTACAGTTGAGCTTCGAGGAGCTGATCTTAACCAGTGATCTCAATTGTTTGTACATTAGCAGGCTGAATAATGAACTAGACTCTACGCTGTACTGTTATCACACAGTTTGTGCATACATCGCGCTAGAACATGTCAGCTGGTTGTTTGTCTTGTTGAACACTCACTTTGTTTGCCAGGTACTTGCCGGTGTTGGTGTTTGACCGTTTGTCGTCGCTGACCCGTGACCTGGTCGAGGTCAAGCCGACGTCACGCGAGGTCAACATCACCGTCGTCCTCAATCCTGTGTCTCTCGGCAAATTCCGGTAATTCACGGCCGAACTGTTGCACAATTGCATGCATCATCAACGAAGCCAGATATCTTGATTGAGTGGAGGTAGAAGGGGTTGGGGAAGGGGGGGGGGGGCGAATATCCTAGCAAACTGCATTGGCGGACGGGACAAAGCCACAACATGCAGTAACTGAACAACTCATCATGAGGTTGGCTATATTGTTACAGGACGGCATCAATACATTACAAGATATATCAATAGATAACACTCCCACCTGGTTCATTTCTAGCTGCACCCTTGACACACACACACACACACACACACACATACACACACACAATAATACAGACATACAGACAGAGGCACAAAGGGTGCATGGCGGAGTGTAAATGCACTGTGTGTGTGTGTGTGTGTGTGTGTGTGTGTTGTCAGTTCTCGTCTCATGCAGTGTATCTATTTCACTGTAATTATCGCTATAATAATGTATCACCATACTCAGCGTTTGTATTTGCTGTTTGTGTGTGTGTGTGTGTGTGTGTGTGTGTGTGTTTCAGCTTGTTGAGTCAGTTTGACGCGAGCATGGACTCGATGAAGCGGCTGGGATTTAGCGACAGTGATCTGGACGACGTGAAGGCCTTGTTCACCGATACCAACATGGCACTGCTGTGTGTCACCATGGTTGTGGCCGCCCTGCACGTGCGCTCACCCACACACCAACATACAAACACATACCGACATACAACCACACTCTCACACACTGATATATAACCACACTCTCACATACTGACATACAACCACACTCTGACACACTGATATACAACCACACTCTGACATACTGACATACAACCACACTCTGACATACTGATATAAAACCACACTCTGACATACTGATATACAACCACCCTCTGACATACTGACATACAACCACACTCTGACACACTGATATACAACCACACTCTGACATACTGATATATAACCACACTCTGACATACTGATATACAACCACACTCTGACATACTGATATACAACCACACTCTGACATACTGACATACAACCACACTCTGACATATTCCCACTTTGTAACGCAGATTTTGTTCGACATTCTCGCGTTCAAAGGCGACATCCAGTTTTGGCGTTCACGCGCCAGTATGGCGGGAATATCGCGGCGCGCGATCTTGTGGCGCGCCGTCTCTCACTCGATTGTCCTGCTGTCCCTGGCCGACCAGCGCACCAGTCTGCTAGTGCTTGTGCCTCTGTGTGTCGCCACAGTCATCGAGGCGAGTTCACTTGCTCACTAACTCATTTACTCATCGACTCACTCACAAATGTGCCCCACCGTCAATTACTCGCACACATACGTGTGTGTGTGTATGTGTGGGGGACGGCATGTGGAAGAGTGTGTCTACGTAAGTGCCATTATCTATTTGTTCTATTTTGTAATGAAAATCCCGTATAAGCAGTGCAACAAACATCATTTACTCCAATTTACTTTACTTCACACACACGATGTGTATACGGCGTTCTCTCTGTGTGTTTGTGTGTGTGTGTGTGTGTGTGTGCGGTGTGTGTGCGAGCAGTGGTGGAAGGTGGTGCGATGTCACCGCGTGCGCATGTTGAGCGTGTGTCCGCCGCGCTTCACCATCGACGTGGCGACTGATGGAGAAGACAACACGGCACAGTTGGATTCACAGGCCACGCGCTGGCTCGGCTTTCTGCTGGCGCCGGTGTGTTTGCTGGCTGCCGGCTACTCTCTGCTCTACGTGCAACACAAGAGGTGCCCTCACTTGCATCACCTCTCACCTTCATCACATCTCACCTCCCTTACCACTCGCCTCTCTCACTTATCACCTCTCAATTCCATCACCTTTCACATCGCTCACAACACACATCTCACCTCTATCACCTCTCACCTCCCTCACTTCTCACCTCCCTCACTTCTCATCTCCATCAACTCTCAATTCCATCACATCTCACCTCCATCACATATCACCTCCATCACCTCTCACCTCCCTCACATCTCACCTCCCTCACATCTCACCTCTCACCTCCATCACATCTCAGATCTCGCCTCCATCACCTACCGTCCTGTTCGTTCATCTCACGCTTTTATACAACACTACAACGTGTTGTGTTCTTGTGATAATATTCGGGATATTTACTCAGTCAGACACATATTCGTCTCATGTCGCTTCATTCCGGTTTGACTTTATTACATTGTTGAGCAGTGTTATTGTACCAATTTTTGAGATATTTGGCTAATTCTGGTCATCTCTGTGTATGTGTGTCAATTGTTATTACGTGATACATGTGATGTTGCTCACTAGTTGTGTACAGGAGATGAGCAAGTCTGTGCTGTCTCCACGCCCACTGTTTTGTATGATGATGTATGATGACGTATGATGTGTGTGTGTGTGTGTGTGTGTGTGTGTGTGTGTGTGTGTGTGTGTGTATGATGTGTGTGTGTGTGTGTGTGGCAGTTGGTACTCGTGGTGCGTGGATAGCGCGGTGAACGGCGTGTACGCATTTGGCTTCTTGTTCATGTTGCCGCAGTTGTTTATCAACTACAAACTGAAGTCGGTGGCTCATTTGCCGTGGCGAGCGCTCATGTACAAGGTGATGGTCACATCATGGTCCAGTTATCATACAGCTTGACACATACGTGTTATCACTGTCTCACCCATGTGTGTGTGTGTGTGTGTATGTTCTCACCAGTTCTTACTAGTTGTCCTCGCAGGAATGAGTCAGAGGCTCGTGACTGCCGCCTTCCAGCTGTCATATGTCTTCTTAAACAGTGTTTTCAAACATGTGTTTGTGTGTATATATATGCGTGTGTGTGTGTTTATGTGTGTGTATATGTGTATATATATGTGTGTGTGTGTGTGTATGTGTATGTGTGTGTATGTTGGTGTGTCAGGCGTTCAACACGTTCATCGACGACTTGTTCGCATTCATAGTGGTCATGCCGACCGCTCACCGAGTGGCTTGTTTCCGCGACGATCTCGTCTTCCTCATCTACCTGCTACAACGCTGGATGTACCCGGTAGATGGCAGCAGGGTCGACACGGCAGGCAGCATGGAGGACACGGCCTCTGGCAGTCTCACCGATAAGAAGCGACAGTGAGCCGATCACTGCTGACGTAATGCTCCTGGTCGATGTATTTATATTTGCCTCTTCACAAACGCGCCGGTTCAATTTTACTTTACATTACGCGGTTTTACGTTCGTGCAGGAGTTTTATATGTGGTTGTAATGATTGTTTGTGCTTGCATTCATGTGTTGCGTGATCGCTTTGGTCTCTGGTCAAATAACTAGTGCTGAACAACCGACAGAACGGGTAGCAATGGGCAGTATATTGCATTGAAGGTAGCACGCGGTGGAGTCATCCAACCACCTCCCACCAATAACAGACAGAAATGTTAGTACCAATTGACTGTAAGTACTTGAGTTGACTTCGTCCTCCGCAGTTCCCTGCTCTGTAAGTCACGGCTCGAGTCGTTCAGACATGTAATGCGGCGACTTGAGGTAGAGCAGGAGGGCGGGCGGCAGAGGAAGTGAGTCAATGTGGTCGCGACGCACGCGCTTCAGTATCACAAACCTGCACACACACACACACACACACACACACATGGTGTCGTGACCCGGTACTGATAATAATAATAGCAGTAATATTACGATAAAAGAGCGTAGAAATAACCAAAATACCATGAGAAAGGCTCAACACACACTGGACACATTGTCCTGGATAATTGGATAGTTGGTTATTCGTGTGAGTGATCAGACATTATTACCACCATCATGTGACATCATCATGCTATCATCAAAATCATCATAGCAAAAAGTAGCAATACACGACAAATATGTGTGTTTGTATGCAATTATATGCAACTTCGTGCGGTTATTGCGTGTGTGTGTGTGTGTGTGTGATAGATGTGCTGTTGCAGAAATTATACGATGGCATTATCGTAGGCAATTTTCGAACAATCGCTCAACTGAATGACACTGTGTATAGAATGAATGCGAAAACACTAATAGAAAAATCAATGTGAGTTACAAATACAATATTGGTACGCTACACATACAGAATCGAAAAACGCTTGTGGAACACGCACATACACAACTGTGTACTCAATTAAACACCTAGTTTTGATACGCTTTTTGTCCGCCTCTGTGCATTAGCAAACGCTCGTTGCAATGCATGCAAGTTCATGAAATTCAGTACACAGACACGCACACCAATACAATGTGCGGTTGCGGACACATACACGCACACACACGCATGTACACTGGGTTTTATACAGATATATTTTGCATTCATGTATGTGTTGTAAATGAATAAGCAAAGGTGGTTGAAGGTTGTATGCAATTGACCAACTGAACACTGATGCATGATGGCTGTCATCCCCCCGGGAGCCTCGACATAAATTTACGCGCATCATTTCGCCGCGGTACGAAAACATAACAGACAACAAACAAACAATACAAAAACAGTCAACTGCGCGGAAGCGAGCGCTAGTTTATGAGTAGCCAGTTTTACAGCAGGCCAACACGTACCATTTCAGAACATCTCCAAGCAATCGTTTCAAGAACGCAACGCGCTCAAGAGAGGCAACACCTACAACCTAGGAGTTCCCGCAGCCCTAGCGAGTGTGAGTATGGTTCCTAGCGGATGCGATGATTCATGTGAAAAGGGCAGTTTGGATAATCCTCTTACAGACATTTTAAGCTGTTTGAATGATATTTTGAATATTGAGTATTGAATAGATATGTTTTGTGAGTACGTCGTCTGTATTCCTGTTTTTATATAGCATAAAAACCCAGGCGGGTGCGAGGAACTGACTGTCGATTTGAAAAAGGGTTGGAACACAAAAGGTTAAAGGCCTCAAGTGACAGCTGCTACACGGGAAGAAGCCGAAGCTTATGAACACACAGGTGTGTCCCGTGCAGCTCGCTGCCACCGCAGAACCGACCCTCTCCACGCTATGGCGCCACAAGGACGGAAGACGTATCAGATGGCCACCTCCCCATAATGCATGACACAACACATGACTGATATCTGGTACCATCATTTACTGCTGGGTGGACAGGGGCTGTTGGATTATAGAATTCGCCCGAGAAATTCTGCTCGGCCGGGTTTCGAATATCCCGCTTGTGAGGCGGGTGTGCTACCACTACACTACGGAGTGCACAATATGGTAAATAATAAGGTAAAGAACCATGTGTCTGAACCATGTGCAGAAAGCATGCACCCACACCTGACGTCTGCAACATTCACTTAATATTCAGACATGGGTTGTATATCGGAACGAGCTGCCCCAAATCACTGCTCTATCCGAGTCTCGAACTCCTGAGCGGCAAGTTAAGTTAATGGCATGTCTTCAAAAACAAGAACATGTAGCTATTCTATTAGCAGCCGAAGCAGTAATTTCGCAAATCAGTTTAAATAGACTATTGTCAGGGTGTGATGTGTAGATATTATACATCATCTTAGCATGACCAATCAGGGTGGATATGCACGTAATATTTAATAGCCGGCATAACTGCACTGGAAGCGGCAGGGCTCCGCTTTCACCAAGCATTTCATGTGTGAAACAGCGAGCATCTCATGCAGGCGTGTTGCAAGCACACACTCATCAACACTGCAACGTGTGTGTGTCTATGTCACCTGGTGATGTGACGCAGACTTTGCACGTGCTTGAAGCGAGACACGGGATGCAACAGTTGCACTCGCACGGGGCCGTGAGCTGGTCGCCGGTGCAGGAAGAACAGATATCGACCGCTGCGCGAGTAATCGACTGCGTTCTCTATGAAGTCGACTATTGTGTCGCTGCGGAACTTGTGCGCGCCGCCGAAACTGAAGTTGCCTGCCAAGAAACCACGCACACAGTGAATTCAACTATCAGCCGCCAGGGGGCAGCACTTGACCGTCGAACTGACATATTATTTGAGTACAGTAAGTGCCCAACTTGATGGAAGGATGCACAGGTAAATGGGGAATGAGAGGCTGTTCGTATGTCCATTTTCACCTGTAATGTTAAACGTTTCTTGGTACTTCCACTGGCTTCACCGTTTATGTTCCGCTTCACACCCGAAATTATGATGGAAGGATGCACAGGTAAAGCACAAACATTGTCGATACACGAGGACAGAGTAAACACATGCTATTTCGTGTTTACGGCGCACAAATGACGAGCACAGCAGCGCCACGGTCGGCAGACTCGTGAACTATATTCGCATCCAAGAAATTTGAAGTTTGCTAGCATCTTTCAAATACTTTTTGGATCCATTTAAAAACCGTCGTGATAGCACAAGACTTCATTATAACAAGACTCCACCTCTTGAGAGAGAGAGAGAGCTGAAACACGTGACTGGTCAGTGAGAAATATTTGCTCGGTGTAAGATGACTCCATCGCTTGTTAATTGCATATGAGCCTCGTGTATAAGCCATCAAACATCTGCTGTAAATGATCTGGCAATGGCGCCTGTTGCAATTTATCAATTTGCAATAACTCAGCAACACATGACGATTAATGAGCCCTATTTGATGTTATTCATGTATATTTTTCCCAGTTGACATCGTGTGAAAGTGTGTGCTGTGCATGTTGTATTAGTATCACTGTTGTTTTCTGTTTGTTATTTTTCTGTCCTCTAGCAGTGCAAAATGTAAAATGTTCCCATGCTACGGTGTCATTTATATTTCGTATATGAACGACAAGCGAACAAGACACTGCGGTTCACGCTGCGTCTTCACTTTGATTTGGACTCCGTGGTGTAGTGGTAGCACACCCCCTCACAAGCAGGAGGTCCGTAGTTCAAATCCCGGCGGAGGAGAATTTCATTGGGCGAATTCTATAATCCAACAGCCCCTGTCCACCCAGCAGAAAATGATGATACCAGATATCAGTCATGTGTTGTGTCATGCATTCTGGGGAGGTGGCCCTCTCTAATACGTGTTCCGTCCTTGTGGCGCCATAGCGTGGAGAGGGTCGGTTCTGCGGTGGCAGCGAGCTGCACGGGACACACCTGTGTGTGTTCATAAGCTTCGACTTCTTCCCGTGTAGCAGCTGTCACTTAGGCCTTTAACCTTTAATATGTATGTGTATGTGTGTCCGATAAATTAATATAAAAAGTGAAGAAAGCATATTCCTGTTAGAGGACCTGCAGAGCGTTTGACACTCACCATTGTCGTGTTCAATACGCACGTGTCGCACCATGGTGTGCAGGCGGAACGTGAGAGAGAACAGGTAGCGCTGGTCACCGCTGTCTCGCACGATGAACGAGCCGTCTGGCTCAGTGGCCAACACGCTCTCAGCCTCGGCACTGCTGGTCGGGCCCCAGTACCAGCCACACTGCACAAACACATTAGGATATTTATATAGCGCCCTACGCCTAGAATATCTATGGGACGCTGAACTCTCACACACACACACACTTGATTATTGTTTTTGGACATATAATCGGTTTGCAAAAGTTAGATATTGATAATTGTGTAGTTTGGGACAATTCAGGCAAGAGGGGTCATGGAAAAAACTGAAAAGGACTAGATGTTTGAGAGATGTTAAGAAGTATAGTTTCCCATATACAGGTGTGTTGATGTCTGGAATCAGTTGGGGGAGGATATTGTAGGAGCTAAAAGCGTAGGAGCATTTAAAGAAAGACCGGATACACACACGTATTACTTTACATTAAGATATTTATATAGCTCCCTACGCCCTGGAATGTCTCTGGGACGCCACACACAACCGCACACACACACATATACATAAACATACACAGAGACACGAATACAAACATTCTAAAAGTGAAAGCAAATTATATACAGCAGATCGACATGCATAAACCAGATGAACATTAACTAATAATACATTACAAAGCATAAACGTGACATCAGCCAACCTGAGAACTTGAATAATGTATTAGGCGGACAATGTGTATCATGTGTTCCTGTACATTATACCAATGTTATAATTCGTATTTCAAATACAAAGTGAGCATAAAATAAATTAAACTGAAAATAATTACAAAAATATGCCGATTATACTTAATTATACTGCCGTTCACCCTCTCAATCCTCATCTGTTGATGATGCATGTTGCATGATCAAGTTGCATGAGCACTGCAGTGTGCTATTTATAACGTCCACGCTCCTACCATTTCACCTTGTGCTCTGGCGGTAATAATCGATAATCGGTAATAATAATAGCTAGAGGAGGTGCAGAATTAGCAGCACGGAAAAGTTGAGAGAGAGAGAGAAGTGAGCGGAACTTACATCCTTCACTTTGTCAATGATTGACGGCAAATCGGTACGGCGAGTGAGACTGGCCTCCGCTGCTGACATCTGCTGCGTTGGTGTCAGCGTCGAGCCGTTGAGCAGCGGATGCCAGGCGGCCTGCCAGCCCTCGGTGATACCCAGCATCTCCACACCACCGTCCTCCTCCATCTCCGCCGCCGCCTCCTCCTCCTGGTCACCACTGGCCGTCGGAGCCGTTGGAGCAGCGTGACATGTAGACACGTGAGAGCGACCACGACGCACCAGCCCTGCGGCACGACCACACTGACGTCGCAACAGCGCAGCAATACGACTAGCCAATGTCGCCGCCGGCAACGCCCTCTGTCGGCCGGCCTGGCAACTGCGACGTGTGGCAGAGAATGAGAGCGAGCGCAGCCAACACGCACACCCACCACCATCACTCTCACAGCCGGCCTTCTGTCCGGACGAACTGGAGGCGCGAGGAACAGATGGCAACGGACGAGCACAACTAGGTTGATGATGATTGGATGATTCATCATGTTGATTATGATTGGATGATTCATCATGTTGATTATGATTGGTTGATTCATCATGTTGATTATGATTGGTTGATTCATCATGTTGATTATGATTGGATGATTCATCATGTTGATGATGATTGGTTGATTCATCATGTGGATGATGATTGGATGATTCATCATGTTGATGATGATTGGATGATTCATCATGTTGATGATGATTGGATGATTCATCATGTTGATTATGATTGGATGATTCATCTTGTTGATGATGATTGGTTGATTCATCATGTTGATTATGATTGGTTGAGTTGGGCGCGACTGCGATGGAAGACGGATTTTCTGCAATGGCAATATTGTCAACAACGGCCGTGCCTGCACAACACTGGGGGTCAACGACTTCATCTTGCAGTGACGTCATATCGCTCGCGTGACGGTATGACGTCATCGATCGGCGATAATACAACAGCGATCACAGGTGATATTCATGCCAGCTTGCCTGACAATATCAACCATAACAAGCGCAGCTGAAAACAACCAATAAAACAAGACAATTTAGTGCACCGGATTTCTCACTGACATATTTCATTATGTCAAGTTCACAAGAATTGTGGCATTGTTTTGAGACACCACAAAACACTCATTCTACCTACACAACAAAGGGCATACAACGAACAACAATGGTACATAAACACACGAGTCATAAATTGAACATTTGCTACATCAATTAGATTGATCAGTGACTCAAGAAGAGAGTTTATGTGAATTAGTAAAGCAGGATGTGAGTTTATGTGAGAGGATTAAAGGATTATTCGAGAGAGTAATTAGACAAATGGGATGATTTAGAATAATGAAACAGTTTATGGAAGACACCATAATGTTTGGAATGAATACGAGTTTTGGAGGGGAACCAGCGGAATTCAAATACGAAAGCGGAGATATGACGACAGGGTGTGGAGTTAAGCACAAATCGAAAAGATATATTCATGACGCACTGGAGAATTGTAGCCAAGTTCTTGGAAGGTAGAAGCTCAGTGAGCAGCAATGATCAAGTGTAAATTGAACGAGAGACTAGATCTGACTAATAGAAGAGCGATGGTCCAGGTGACGACATGGAGTAAGCGATCAGGAGACTGCAGATGTGAGTAATTCCGACAATAGCAGGGTAATTAATGAAAGATAAAACCATGTTAACCGATAGGCGGCGAGAGTTGGGCATGTAGAAGAGAAACTGAAAGCCCAGTAACATAAAAAATCACCTATGTCGAAGACCGACCTATATACAGCATACAGTCGCACTTCTGGTAAGTGATCCTTGCGCTACGTTTAACCGCATCTCGCGCCACCATGCGGAACCTGTACAATGCCATTAACACAATGTTCTGTGCACAGTGTAGTCATGTATGTCAATGTGTGTAGTGTTGTTTGCCCATGCCATTGTGTTTGTGTTGTTTATTGTGTGATCACGTGTGTGTATGATTGTCTATACGTGTAATGTTTGTCGCGTCCTGTGTGTGCATACTGTCTATACAAATAAATCACGTCACCAACTTGTCCTATCCCGTGGTGAGCCAATCGCAACAAAATATATGACGACCAATAGCACAAATGAATCATTTCAATCGTTTGTTGCTAATTCAAATCGTTTGTTGCCAATATTAGCCTAGACAACAAAATGGTTGTTATATAGTAACAGCAAAAACGGTGATTTCAATCCAATAAACAATATCGTGAAATAATTTTCAGTTAAATTAAAAACAAATTTATCATAACCAATCCAAAGCACAAACATAATCATACACAATAACGTTTCGAAATTGCTGAGTCATATTGGTAATTATTGATATTTTATAGAACATTTATTTTTAGTCATTAGTTTTAATTTTCATATTTATGTTAGTTCAAACAAATCAAATTTCAGCCAGAAAAATTCAATCGAGTTGTGCAGAAAACGAAATGCTTCGAATTATAAGCATGTACTACAAATGTTCCCGCGGTTCAATTTTGTTTAATGCTTACGTTCCGTTAACGTGTTTGCACACGTGAAAATTGTGTGTGTCGAAAGTTTAACATGGCTGAGGTTGAAAATGTTGATGGAGAGAAAGATTTAAAAGTTTCCCCAACTGAAGAAACTTCGTCTAAATCACCAACTAAAGCGGAAACCAATGAGGCTCTACAACATTTGCTGCAGGGTAAGCGACATTTGTTGGTCAAGGACGTTTATTCAGCGGTCGAGTCGCTTCAAAAGTCCTGCAGCCTTTTTGCTGAACAGTATGGAGAAGTGGCCGATCAATGTGGGGAAGCGTACTTCGTCTACGGCAAGGCCTTGTTGGAATTAACACGATTGGAAACGGGTGTGATTGGAGAAGTCGGTGGAGGAGACGACGATAGCAACGACGAAGATGAGGATGAAGAGGAAGATAGTGATGATAAATGCCAGAAGGACTCGGAATCTAAAGAGGAGTGCGCAGCGGAAGTAAACGATTCGAACGACGAAGAACAAAAGGTGAATGAGGGTGGTGAGTGCATAGACAAGGACGAAACGGAATGTGAAGGTAAAACGTCTTCCGATGATAAATCTGGGGAAAAAGAATCTTCAGAAATTTCGGCTGAAAACGGCGTTGAGTCAAAGGAAAATGATGCATGTGCAGAAGAATGTGATACAGAAGAAAATGGTAAAGACCTGAATGAAGATGAGGAGGAATCCGTGACGAACATCCAATTGGCCTGGGAAATGTTGGAACTGGCTAAGGTTATATTTGAACGACAATCCAGGGACAAGGAGTCTGATCTGAGGCTATCACAGGTATATTTGAAGCTAGGCGAGGTCAGCATTGAATCTGAAAATTATCCACAATCCGTGTCTGACTTGAAGGAATGCTTGAAGTTGCAACAAAAACACTTGGATGCTGATAGCAGGCTCATAGCTGAGACCCAGTATCAACAGGGAATAGCGCACTCGCTAGCAAACGAATTCTCTGATGCGGTCGCTGCGTTCGGCAATGCCATCGCTACAATCCAGGCTCGAATCGCCACTCTGAATCGACAGATAGAACAGCGCAGCGAGACTTCGCAGAACAACAACGTCGATGCATTCTACAAGGAGGAGGATGAGATCAAAGAGCTGAAGGAATTACTGCCGGACATTGATGAGAAAATCAACGACATGAAGCAGATGAAGATTGAGGCGCAACGTAAGTTGGCTGAGATGTTCAGCGATGGCTCGGGTCCGAGTCGTCTGGCAGACGCGGCGCCATTGTCTCCAGTGAAGGCGATTATGTCGCCGCGCGAGGCCGTCGTCAAGACCAGCGACCAGCCGCCCAAACAGGCCCAGTGTATCAGTCATCTGGTGAAGAGGAAAAGACCGATCGACAACGGAAAACCAGCTCATGAAAATGGAGACGCGAAAAAGGCCAAGACTGATAATTGATTGCTTTTTTTTGTTATGCTCGATTTTTCTAACTTGATATTTAAATAAATAGCACCTTAAATTGATATTTTTATCGTTTCGGAGATTCATATAGAGAACACAGCTAAGACACCTCGACGAATTACTAGCCGATCAATTAACATCTACCCATCAGGCCACACTTTTTAACATCCTCGTACAATATCACAACTTGCACTGGCGGATCCAGGGGGTTCAGTGGTTGAAGCCCCCCTCCCCCCCAACGTTTCCATAAACTCCTCATAATCAAGATTCACTAAAAGAGATCAAGAAAAATATTTTTCTGTAGAATTTGTTGATATAAGCATTATCGCAAAGACGTTGCATAATGTACATGACTGATCGCTCCCAAGATTCAGCCCCCTCCAAAAAATATTAATTCAGTCCCTCCCAAAATTACACTCTAGATCCGCCACTGATAACTTGATAACACTTCATAAACACAATGACAATGACGAAACTACAATTAGCGAGTTTATTCACCGCTTTATAACAACATCACAAAGACCACTTTGTCAAACAACTGGAGGGTCTAAATGAGACGAAATGCGTGTTTGTCGCATTACAGCCAGCATATGAGACATGTAGCGAGTCTGTTGATAGTGACAACGACGCAACATCTGCTGCCAATAAACATGATAGTACTCGCTCACATCATAATGTTGTCGTCGATGGCAGAATTGCGGCACATTGGACAAACGATGGCGACCGTGAGAGGTGTCGTAACAGTAAGGAGCGGCCGCATTGTGCTCATTCCTACCGCCGCACACACAACGCACCAAACAGCCATTACAAGACCGATAACAACCACCATGAATCTGGCCACTTCTCAATGCAGACACACTCGGACGCGGTGCGCAGTCGATCCGTGCAGAATCATGCACAGAACACCGCCTATCTGCATGATCGAGCCGCGTCGCACGAGCACTGTCAACATCACGCTCATGCTCCTCGACACGGCGCCACTCCGGGGGAGGCGACAGGGCAGTGAAGGACGCTCCTCGGTCCTGGTGGCTGTCGGGACCCGGCTGAGCTGCAGGACGGAGGGGAAGTGCACTTTGACTGCTGAGGACGGACTGTTGAGACAGCGTGCGACGCGCCACCACTTCTCGGCGCAATCGCAGCTGAAAGGCCAGCTGGTCCTCGTCGTTCACTTGCACCGGTCCCACCTCCACATCACCAACATCCCCGTCCAACACTGCTTTATCGCCAGTAACACATGATTGCGCCGCTTTCTCCTGCACGTCACGCTGCGCAAGGCCCGTTGTCTCCACTGAAACTGCGTCTCTGTCACATTCTTCAACATCATCACTTTCCACAGACAACGTTGAAGACAGAGCGTTTATTGGCGCCGGATTATGTTGGCTGGATTCTTCAGCGACCTCAGCTACGTGCCCGTCCTGCGCGCTGTCAGAGCAAACTGCTGGCGCTTCCTCAGTGTGACCGTCCTGCGAGCCACCAGAAGACTGCACCAGACGCTCTGTCAGCCAGTCAATAGTCAGGTGATGGCAGTCACTCGCCGAGCTGAGCGCATCACGGACCACAGCCCAGGCTGTCGGACTATCGCGCAATGTGACAGCCAAGCCAGTGAGTTTGAGACGAGCAGCGCCCGAACGTCTGGATATTCCACTCAAATAGCGGCGCATTTCGTTCATTTCTTCCGCACCGATTCTGTCGTGCTTATTGGGAGCCCGCAGTGTCGTGAACAAACTCCTCACAATCGACATATTGACGGATGTGTCAGATTCAGCCCTCTCTGGAGGCTGAGATGAAACAACAGAACAAACGTCCTGATCTAACTGGCCAGAAATACTTGCAACACAATCTTCATCAACAACACCGCCCTTATCAACATCACCATTTTGACTATCATTCACGGCGTCACATTCACTCTGCTTGCTAGTCGCCTCATTCTCACTGCCCAATATGTCTTTGTTGTGCGCCAAATCACGGGCGTCGCGCTCCAGCTGGCTGAGACGATACTGGCGCAGCAGCTCGTCGAAACTGTCACGGCGCTCAGGACTGGCCCGCTCCTCTGTTTGTTGTGGCCGGTCATTGTGAGAGGCACGAGAGGTGCGGTCACACACAGCTCGCTGCCAGCCAACATCGGCCAGTCTCCGCCTCTCTGATTCACCAGCCTCATCCTCGTCTGCCTGACTCTCCCTGTTACGTCTGCGACGAGCTTTCAACACGCGCCTTCCTGCACCTTCATCCTGGCCGTCTCCAACAGCAGCATCAACAACACAGACTGGCGAGTCGACAGTGAGGTCATCACGTGACGTCACACTCGACTCAGCCGTGAGAGACGGGGGAGAGTAGGGCGGGAAGCTCGTGAGGTCGGCGTCTCGCAGACACAGTCTGCTGTCTGACTGGCCAAGTGGCAGTTGGCGCAGACACACGCCGGCATCGCTGATAGCTCGCACGAGACGCGTCACATCTGACTGTGCAACTGTTGGTAGCAGCGTGACGCAAGCTCCTGCACTGCCGAATCTGCCGGCCCGTCCTGCACGGTGTAGCCAAGTGGCGGCGTCGGCCGGCGCGTCGACGTTCACCACGAGATCGACGTGAGAGCAATCAAGCCCACGTGCCGCCACATCACTGGCGACTAGCACGCGACACTGCAACTGATGCAACCGTTGCACGGCCAGCTGCCGTTTCTGCTGCGTCAGACCGGCCGTCAAGTGATCGACGCTCCATCCAGCGCTCACCAACTGCGCACACAACGTCTCCGCCCTAACACACACACACACACACACACACACACACACACACACACACACACACACGCACACGGAAATACATCAGAAGAATGCTAAGGGTTCAGACAGCTGGCACCAAATTAGTGCCGCAAAATAAGAAATCTAATTTAGAAAAAGAGACTGGAAAAATTGCGGTTGCCAACACTGAAGTGCCGAAGAAATAGGGGAGATATTATAATAAACTACAAAAATTATTACGGGGAAAGAGATTATTCCCAAACTAGAAAATAAAACCACAGCGGAAATGAAACAATCAAATGACAATACAATAGCCTAATATCTATAACTTTTATAATTTCTTTTGTCCCAGCTGAAATTATAATTGTCCCAACTAGAACCACAATGTATGTTATTGATTTTATATTTAAAAACAAACTTCATTATTATTATCAGTATATTTATTGGCTTTCACATTAAAAACGTTACACAGTGCTAAATTCAGTTGGGACAATTCTAAATTCAGATGGAACAATTTTGATTTCAGTTGGGACAAATCAAATTGTAAAATATAGTTATTCACTGAACTTATACCAGGGATGCATGCTTGCTGTGGCGGTGACTATGTTGCATAAGTGTTGCATCCGCTGAGCGTGTTAAATGTTGCAATGCACGTTGCACTGCATGTCACCTGGTCTGGTAGTTGGTGAAGACGAGACACTGTGTGAACTCCAGTGTTGCCAACAATTGTAGCAGAGTTGCCAGTTGTTGCGCGTGCTGTTGCTGTCGTACACAAGATTGTTGCACTTGCACGACAAACTGGCCGACACCCACAAGAGACTGGTTCACTTTGTTCAACCTGACACACACACACACACACAAGCACACACACAAGCATGCACACAATATCGTTCACATTATGTACAATATGTAGATAACATGTACACAATGAAAATTCTACTAATTCTCTAGTTGTACACATGAAAATTCTACATGTACACATGAAAATTCTACATGTAATATTCTAATTTAAACAAAATATTCTAATTTTAACATGTAATATTCTAGTTAAAACATGTAAAATTCTACATGTACAATGCACATGAAAATTCTACATGTACACAATGAAAGCATTCCCAGTGAGTCATATTGTTGCATGTGCATTATTGATGTGAACGACCTTTTCTTTTACCATTCAGCCGCGCTTTTTCAATTAGTATGTGAGTTCAAGCATATGTGTGTGTGTGTGTGTGTGTGTGTGTGTGTGTTTGTCTGTGTGTACCTGACACAGTGAGGAGAGCGCATGTAGCGCGCGAGAAGTTGAGCCAAATTGTCCGGGTAGGTGGCGCTGATAGCTAGCATCTGTTTGACGGCAGGCATGCGCGTGTATATGTAGCTGCACACACACACACACATACACACACATGATATTTCCATGTAGAAAGCGACGAAAAGGGGGCTGAAGCCCCCCCCCAATATTTCCATCAACTCCTCATAACCAAGAGGTTCATTAAAAGAGGTCAAGAAAAAGTATGTTTTCATGCAGAGTTTGTTAATATAAACATTGTTGCAAAGACGTTGCATAATGATGCATAGCGTACATGACTGATCGCCCCCAAAATCAATTCCACAATCATAGATCTCTTGATATGACTGGTGATATACAATCATAACTAACTTGACATCTTCGGCGAAATTGTCGTGCATCAGACGATCAGCTTCATCAAGAACGAACAGACGTACTGCTTGTGTCTCCAAGTGTCCCGCCTCCAAAACATGCTTCAAACGACCTTACAAACACAAACACACACACTATTAGGATAGGTATAATTGTATAGTTTGGTATAATTCAGGCAAGAGGTGTCATGGAAAATACTGAAAAGGACTAGATGTTTGAGAGATGTTAAAAAGTATAGTTTCCCATATTTAGGTGTGTTGATGTCTGGAATCAGTTAGGGGAGAATATTGTAGGAGCTAAAAGCGTAGGAGCATTAAAAGAAAAACTGGATATTGTGTGAAATACTGGGAATTTCAGGGAAGATAGGTTACTAGAGGGTTGGTTGGAGACAGAACAGTACGAGCATAGCTCATCTCCTGTGCTAAACAAATAGCTGAGTACATACACACACACACACACACACACACACACACACAACATATACGAGACACTCGTATAATAAACCGCTCATATGCTATGAGTTATATGATTCATAGTATATGAGTGATATGAGGCGGTGTTAGTGTGGTACCGACCAGGAGTAGCCACGACAATATGACAGTGTCGACAATTGGCTGCATCTTCACTGATACTAGTACCACCGATCAACGTGCACACACGCAACACTACCACACACACACATACATACATACACACACACATACATGAGCGTGTATTGAGGTGCGTATCATAACGCTCGTATATAATACACAATTGATGCATTAGAATATACAAGAACGCACGAGTCTTTCATCAAATGAAGTCAATTACGAAACGAATAATAATTGAACAATAATTGAACAACGAGTGAATGATAATTGAACAATAATTGAACAATGGGTAAATAATAATTGAACAATAATTGAACAATGAATGAACAATAATTGAACAATGGGTAAATAATAATTGAACAATAGTTGAACAACGAGTGAATGATAATTGAACAATAATTGAACGAGTGAATAATAATTGAACAATGGGTGAACAATAATTGAGCAATGAGTGAATAATAATTGAACCATGAGTGAACAATAATTGAGCAAAAAGTCAATTATGACATAACAGCATTAGTTGACATAAATCAACACAAACATAATATTTCACATGAAATCGTGCAGAAGAAATGTTCATACAAAACTTGCAAATATAACAGTTGCATAAGAACACAACACAACTCTCAGTTGTAATTAATTGACCAATGCACAAACATAATATCTGTTACATTGAAATTCATTCTGCTCAAACCGTCCAAAAATTGCCCCAGCCACCTGAATGGAGCTAATAAACTAAACTCAATATTAAATAAACCCTCTGAACGCTAACAATTTGGAATTTTCAGCAAGTACAAATGTTAAGAGCGGCACGAAACTCAGCGATTTGACAACTGTTTCTGTGTGTGTGTGTGTGTGTGTGTGTGTGTGTGTGTGTGTGTGTGTGTGTGTGTGTGTGTGTGTGTGTGTGTATCTGTGTGTGTGTGTGTGTGTGTGTGTTTGTGTGTGTGTGTGTGTGCGTGTGTGTGTTTGTGTGTGTGTGTTGTTTGATTACTATTCTAGTGCATGTTGAAGTGCATATCGTGCAGAAACAACGCATGCACGGTGTAGACTCTGGTCATTGCATACTACACTCATTATGTGAGATATATATGTATGTCTGCCTGTTGCTTGCTTGCAACAATGATCAACTAGGGAAAAACACAAAACTACACTCATAAAAGCTGGCATATAACCGACATTTTCAACTCTGCACTACCCCAACACACACACACACACACACACACACACACACACACACACACACATTCACATACCAGGAATATGCGCGCCGATGGACGAAATGACAGAGGCCACCTGAAGAGCCACCTCCCTGGTGGGCGTGACAACCACGCTGACACAGTGTTTAGCACGCCCGCCACCAGAGCTCGCCACCAGTTGCTCGATCGCCAACACTGCCAACACACAAGTCTTGCCTGTGCCTGATTTGGCCTGCACTATCAAATCTGGCCACAAAACACACACACACACACACACACACACACACACACACACACACACACACACAAATACAGACACACTCACACACAATCACATAACAAGATTATTAATTATTATTAATTTATTTGTGTTGTTGTTACTTATTGAATCATATTTATATTTATTGTTGGATGTTTCTTATTGAATCATATTTATTGTTCTTGATTGTTATTTATTACTTATTTATTAATATTTATTCTTATTTATTGATGGCTGTTATTTACTTAATCACATATTTATTGTTGATTGTTATTATTTATTGAGGAACGTGGGCGGAGTGACATTATGGATTGTTATCGGATGATGGTTTGTTATTTATTGTTATTTATTTATTATTTTCTTTCCAACTCTCTTTCTAGACTTTTTTCTTTTCGAACTCTCTTTCTCTCTGAATCTTTTGGGAGCTTCCGGTACATGGGGCCACCTTAGGGTGGTAATAGTGCTTGCACTCTTCCCATGCTACTGGATTTGCCTGTAATTAATAATAACAATAATAATAATTACAGGCAAGTCCAGTAGCATGGGGGAAGAGTGCAGGTGCACTATTACCACCCTGCGGTGGCCTCATGTGTACTGGAAGCTAACCGAAAAGATGTAGAGAGAAAGAGAGCTCGAAAAGTGAAGATTCTATTAAGGAAAATGAAAGTGAATGAAGAAAAAAACAATAGAAATCAACAACAAACTAAATGAAATTATCCAATCAAAAGTCTAAATAAAAGTGTATATACACAATCGTGAGATAAAATGATTAAGAAAATAATAGCAACGCAAAATAAACTCGTAGAAAACAGTAGAGTGATGCACAGAACCAACAGCTAGACTTTCATCAACCGACAACACTGCTAACCAGTGGCGACGCCAGGATTTTCCCGATTGGGGGGCTGAGCAGGGCTGAGAAAAAAGTTTTTTGGGCTAGGAGAAACATGAAGAACTACACTCGAACGCTGACCACATACTATTATAATAAGGGACTGGGGCACACTGATTCAGTCCTCGAACTCGAACCAAAATTGAAAAACAATATATAATGAACGAAACGAGGTGAATACCATAGGATAGAACATATAATGACACATTGACACAAATACAAACGTCATTACAGTAACAAATACTTCATTACTGTAAGACAAAAATATCACTTTAGGACAATAAAGTTTCATTTACAGTGGTAAGAAATTTTAATATCCAAGATTATGATTATTGAGGGGGGGCTTAGGGGGACTTGACATACATTTGAAGGGGGGACTAGGGGGCTTAGGGGGACTTGACATACATTTGCAGTCCCCTGCAGTCCCCCCCCAAGCTCCCTCTTGGCGCCGCCACTGATGCTAACACAAGATGCACACGCACTGATAACATTGAAAATATTGAAAGAGCCAAATCGGACAATTTAGCCGGAATTTCAAATAAACTGGAATTTCAAATAAAATAATTTACAATTCAGGATATTTAAGTTGCAAGCTATTATTGGTGCAATGTTGGTGAGTATTTCACGCAACCAAAGGCAACGCAAGAACAGTGCAAGTATCATAGTGAGCCATGACTCACCGAGACCCGCATCAGTGAGCAAGTAACATAATGAGCCATGACTCACCGAGACCAGCATCAGTGAGCAAGTAACATAGTGAGCCATGACTCACCGAGACCCGCATCAGTGAGCAAGTAACATAGTGAGCCATGACTCACCGAGACGAGCATCAGTGAGCAAGTAACATAATGAGCCATGACTCACCGAGACCCGCATCAGTGAGCAAGTATCATAATGAGCCATGACTCACCGAGACCAGCATCAGTGAGCAAGTAACATAATGAGCCATGACTCACCGAGACCAGCATCAGTGAGCAAGTAACATAGTGAGCCATGACTCACCGAGACCAGCATCAGTGAGTAAGTAACATAATGAGCCATGACTCACCGAGACGAGTATCAGTGAGCAAGTAACATAATGAGCCATGACTCACCGAGACCCGCATCAGTGAGCAAGTAACATAATGAACCATGACTCACCGAGACCACATCTTCCCAGCGGAATGGCGCGCTGCTGTATCGGCGACGGACACACGAATCCGGCGGCAGTCAGTCCGGACAGCACGGGAGCGGACAGCAGCAGGCCGGAGAAGGTGGTCGCGGCGCCGTCCTCGTCAGGCGCGGTAGCAACGTCTGCAGTGCGGCGTTTATCAGCGAGCACGTGGGCTCGATGCAGATGCGTCTCATCAGGAGACCGAGCAATCGCCGGCATGGCGCTACAATTGACACTTCAGCCTGGTCGTTTGAAATATTTCCACATTATAACCGTTGTGGAAGAATTGACCAGCCCGCCGCTTATTGGTCGTATTGTGACGTATTGTAAGAGCCGGTGTTGTGATGCCCACGCCCGCACCTGTTTGTAAGTAAAGTATTAATTATTCAGTTATTTACACATTATAAACGTGCACGAGTCTGTTTAGATGATGTAGATCGTCCCGCTATGTGCCCATCTACAGTGGTGACTTACTGCAGAGTCAAGCAGAGCTGATTAAGAACCAACCAGCTTAAGGATTCGAACCCGTCCCCCACCCTACGGTCAAACACGTTTTTAGAATAAATATACAAATATGGTACACTTATATTACAAAAAACATTGATTTATTACGATTTTACAGCGTGCCACCAAGCAGTGTCAATGTATGATAAGTTTTGTGACTGTCAGATTGCATACACAAGCGATAATCACTTCGTTTGAGTATGCATAAATGATGACCAAGTTCACCTATAGCTATTATCGCATTGAATAACGGTCGGTCATTGAATAATACTTTAACAGCTTACCTGTTCTAATATCTCAAAATATATGTAATCCAACCCCTTGTTACTGAAAACTTACAAAACACGCATCAGAACAGCCACAAATGTAAGTACAGAGCAGGATTTGTAACATATGCAGCATGCAAATATGTTTCATTGTTATAATAAATATATTTGCATGTTTTCCTGTCATATTTCCGATGGCTCACTCTAATCATAGATGGGATGTGCGAAAAAATTGCATGACCAATTTTCCCGAATTTTTCTGACCATTTTCGCTGATACGCTTTCATTAATTTTTCAAATAATAGACTCTCTTTCGATTAACAGTCAGATTTTGTGATCTAGAATTTCCTTTCAAAGTTTCTGCATGCATCGCAATTAAGCAAAGTTGCATAAACAATCGCACCGCTACCACACTAGGTGGGAATTGTTAGCGGATCAGTAGGTAGTGTAAAAATCGGGAATTAAGACTCATTAAATTACACAAATCATAGCTTATTGTCCAAAGAGTAGCCGCAACGTTGAATTTCTTGTATTTTATTGATTTATCATGACCTTTATGACATGCTGGCGACTAAATGCCGGTCATCTACCGACCTCGAGGTATCGCGCCGTTATATCAGCCTCTTATATAATAAACATTGAATCCATTTGCACCATCATGTGTGTGTATGTGTGTGTGTGTGTGTGTGTGTGTGTGTGTGTGTGTGTGTCTTGGAAGTGAGCAAATTTCATGTTGTGAAGTGTTGTCAGCAAAGTTGTCTCTGACAGCAGAACAGCACCAGTCAACAACAACCAGAGAATGATTGATGAAGTGTGTTTCACCGAGTCTCTCTCTCTCTCTTTCTCTATGTGTGTGTGTGCGTGTGTATGTGTGTGCGTGTGTGTGCGTGTGTTTTTAGAGCAAATGTGTTCAGACATTATTGATAGCTAAATAAATGCAGCTAGACTGAACGGATACTGACACACAAATACAAACACAAACACAAACACAAACACAAACACAAACACAAACACAAACACAAATACAAACACAAACACAAACACAAATACAAACACAAACACAAACACAAGCACAAGCACAAACACAAACACAAACACAAATACAAATACAAACACAAACACAAACACAAACACAAACACAAACACAAACACAAACACAAACACAAACACAAACACAAACACAAACAAAAACACAAACACAAACACAAACACAAACACAAACACAAACACAAACACAAACACAAACACAAACACAAACACAAACACAAACTCAAAGAGAAACACAAACACACAAATACAAACAAACAAAAACAAACACAAATACGGCTCTTTGGCACAAATATGGAGGATGCTTGTAATGTTCATCACGTTTTACCAGTGGTGTGTATTGTATAAGGTGCATGCGTTGTTGTGTATTATATGCACATGGATTTATTGAATAAGCTGACACATTTATAACCGAATTAACATTAATTTCTTCAAATATTACATTGATTGATTAGTAATATTTTATTTGTAATTGATTAGGGTATATGTTTAGTAGCACATATACAGACACTCCTCACATGTGCGTGGATCCTGGGGGTTATGGGGGGGTATATGTAACCCCCGACAAATTGGCTGGGGGTGTTAATATGCAATTTTACCCCCCGATAATTCTGCTTAGCTCAGTTCATTGGATATATTGTCATCGAAATCAGCATAGCAAAAAGTAACAGTGCACGACAAATGCAAAAAAATATAAATATGTGAAAAATTATACTTTGCACAATATATTTTCTTTGATGTATATGTGTGTTATAATTGAATGAGATGAAAATTATTGAGGATCCCTTGCAATTGACCAAGTGAGTCAACTTTGAACACTAATGCGGCTGTCATCCCCCGAGCCTCCACACAAATCTACGTCACTGACTCCTGCAATAATTTTTGCAGTGTTTCACCAAGCATGTTGACTATTGTGTGTGTTTCTCTTGCTGTGGTTTTGCTTGTGTGGCGCGGTGAATGTGCGGCATGAATGACGCACCAACACAACGGCGATCAGCCCTAGCACAGCACGACACACAACACACAGTGGGACGGTGGCACACAAAGAGAGAGAGAGAGAGAGAAAAGGAAAGAGATAGAGAGAGAGAGAGTGTAGCGTTCTTGTGAGTTGTCGTCACGTGTACCACGGACTGGTAGCACTTCCTTCCGACACTGTGCGTCTGTCAAGACTGCAGCTCTGACCACAGCGCTTCCTGCCTCCCATCGAGTTATAGACACACACACACTGACACACACACACACACACACGCAGCACGCGCCACCCCCCACTGGCCGCGGAAAGCCGGAATGTGGATGTGCTGCAGACGGGCGGAATGTGGACGTGGAGATGTTGCACCTGAAGCCTACCACCGCCGACCACTCTGTTGATTTAGTGAGCAAGTAGCCAGCTTGATGGACGCCGCAATGGTGCCGCGGTCCGCCGGCAGTTTTCTCCGTGCTAGCACGTGCTAGCACGCGGCTGTTCTCGGTGGTCATTTGATGAAGCAAGCTAGTGAATACCCGGGCGACACTGGCGGATCCAGAGAGAAGGCTCAGGGGGGGCTAAAGTCCCCTCCAAAATGTTTCCATCAGCTTTATAAAACCAAGAGGTTCACTCAAAAAGATCAAGAAAAAATGTTTCTGTGTAATTGTTGATATAAGCATTATCGCAAAGACGTTGCATACTAATACATCTTAAATAGCTAATCGCCCCAAATTAATTCAGCCCCTGCCAAAATTGTACCCTGGATGCGCCACTGCCGGACACGCGGGGATGACGGACAGGAAGCGCCTGAAAATGTAGTCTCAGAGGGGTACACGTGCATGACAGACCGACATCTCGAGCTCTCATATAATATCACTATTCTAGTGACACGTGTCTGAGAAACCAGGCAGAAACACAATTAATTCATTCCCTGCTTATTGGCAGAGTGACTGATTTCAAGGGTTTTCATTCAGTCTGTTTTATTTCCATTGCCTCGAGTTAGTTCTCACTCCAGCTCAAGCTAAATGTTATCTCATATATCAAACAGTCTACAAAACTCTGGTACGGTAAACGTTGATGACTCTTGAAAACATTTCGTACGAAACAGTCGATTTTTTCTCATAATAAATTAAACAAACGCAGAAATATATATTTATCCTGTTGGTTGTGTTTAATAAATAAATAAATAAATTATAAGAGTATTTACACAGCGTTGATATTTACATAAAGCTTAAAATATGCCTCAAAATGACAATGAGAAACTACCACACACTGACCACTTAATACTGACCACTTAATACTGACCACTAAATACTGACCACTAACACATACCATTAAATACCACTGACACTAATATGAGCGTGCACACACACACACACACACGATGACATGTACACACATACTGATAATTATTCAACACCAACACATACAGGAACTAATCATTTGTTCAAATTAAGAAATTAAATCCGAAAAATTGTTTTCGTAGCTGGTGGATGTAGGATATATAACACACGAGTCTAAATTTGAATAAAAACACCACATGTGAAGCAAACAATTATTCAGTAGTATCGACTTGAATTAGTTATATCAATTATTTTTAGCAAAATTATCAGCCAAGCAGCCTAGACAAAATTCTTCACTGCGTGATAAATCCAAGGCGGATTTGTATTGATTTCTGGTGGTTTACATTGTGTCATGTCGTTTGACAGAGTTCGTCCTGGTGACGGGTACTTTGGCTTCACAGTCACTGATGCAGGACAAGATGACCTCAGTACAGGTGTGTTGGCGCAGTGTGACCCATGCGACAACCACCATCTGCAGTCCATCATTCAGCCACCAACACACGCTGCCGGACTGAGCAGTCGGGAACTGTACCGTGTTCTGGAACGTCAGGAGAACGGAGAATGTCCTCCGCCCGCCCGACCTCCCTACAGTCTGTCCACCTTCGGACAACGTCCCGCAGAGGATCAGGACATTGATGGTTGCAGGAATGATGATGGAGTGAAGGTGCGATATCCCCGCGTACTCAGCCCGATGACTCGGTTCATTGAAATAGCCAGAGTCAACGATAAATTCTTCATGCTCTTCTAGCAACCGTATACTGAGCTTCATCAGCTGTGATCATCTAACACATACGATTGAAACAGCTTGTTATCCTTACTTGTGACATAAAATAAAATCCATCTGAAGTTTATCATCTATCAAAGTTCCTCACATTCGACATTGGTGCAATTTTGAATCAATTCTACAATAACACATGTGTGAAAGTTTCATGTAGAGAAATGTCAAGGTATGTGATACCTGGAAGCAAATGAAATGAGAGGAATTACAGAGGCATTTTCTTTATGAAGAGCCACATTTCGACGACAGCAAAACATCTTCCTCTCAATGCGCCGAATTACTTGAAGATTGTTGAGGCGATCACATCGGCAGCATCTGATAAATGACATACCTGGCCAAAATTAACGAGCCGCTATTTCAGCGTCTGGCAACATGCGGTCACTTCAAACAGCAGCGATGCCAGTTAGACAATAGACATTTACAGCCGTGCAATCACACCTGTTCTGTCCTACACTACGCACGTGCGACAATAAATAGATAGTCTCAAGTGGCTCAATAAACGACCAACTGTGTCGGCAATTATCGGCGCAGAATAGCTGCTCGTTGCTGGCGGATGTTTGGCGATTGTAAATCGTGGTATTTCAGTCATGTGCTGTGTGATTACTGGTGACTGACTGACTGACTGACTATTTTCAGTAGCAGTCGTTGTGATCATGTTTTGCAACCAGGTGTAGCTACTGGAAATCTAAGAGTAGAATTGAGTTGTTGTTAAGAGGAATAAATGGTTAATGCATGGAAAAATATACGATTAAATCAGTGGTTCTTAACTTTTTTCACTGATTCCCCACTTCTTAATGAGGGATCTCTTCATTTTCCACAACAGCGCTGATAAATTCAATAAATTCAGTTGTTATATCAAAGTAAATGTCAAGAGGTTATTAGAAACAAATATTAACGAATTTAAATAGATAAAAACACACATAGTTGTCCTGTTCTGTTCGACCTTTAGCTTCCCACTTGGCAACTCTTCCATTCCCCACCAGTGGGCAATTACCCACACAGGTTAAGAACCACTGGATTAAAGTTTCGTGTGAATACAATCAAGTTGCAATGTTGCCAGCCTGTGCAATGACGGATCAAGCAGGTGCAATCAAGTGGAAATACACACAGAAAATAGTGAATTTTATTACGGTAATTTTGCGAATATATATCAATCTCTAGTAAATATATCTACTATTTTGTTGCACAACGATATACAATGTATCGCGGATATATCGTGGAGAAAAAGTGTCTTATAACCAGGTGTTTCTTGTGTCTGGGCTACACTATAATTCAATACATCATCACTTCTGATTCAAACAGACATATTTACAAAAGAATTCCTCAGTGGCTTGATACGTGTGTATGTGTGTATATCTGTGTGTGTGTGTGTGTGTGTGTGCATGTGTTTATGTATGAGTGTGTGTGTGTCTTTGTGTGTAAGAATAGTTGGGTAGGTTCATAGTGAATTTCTCTCTACATCATTTGAATGACCAATGATGGAAAAGTACACACGCACACACGCACACACACACACACACATACACACACACACAAACACGCATGCAGGCATGTAGACACACACACACACACACACACACACACACACACACACACACACACACACACACACACACACACACACACACACACTTACACACACATACATGCTCCCAAACTAGCATGCACCAGGATTCGAGTATAAATAGTGAACTTGTGACACGGTATGCGAGCCTGTGTGACGTTTTGTCAGCGGGTGAGCGTGTGCCACGTGTCAGCGAGACTGTACTATGCATGCATGGCTGGACAGAAAGAGGAAACAGAGTAGAGAGAGAGAGAGAGAGTGTGTGAGGAGGTCAACGCGTGACCATCATTGCAACAAACATACAAACAAACACACAAGCACACAAACAAACAAACACACACAAACACAGTGTGCTTTATGATGCCAGCTTCTTTCAACAATGTACGCCACGCGCCAACACCCCGCCCCCCCGCTGCTGCACCCCCCACCGACACCCAAGACACCCCGTCGTGCACAAGAAGTCGGAATAAGCAAACACCATGATAAATGTGAAAACGCCACTCACAGCGTGGTAACACTTGTGGTAACAGTAGTGGTAACCGAGGTGGTAACAGTGGTGGTAACAGTGGTGGTAACAGTGGTGGTAACAGTGGTGGTAACAGTGGTGGTAACAGAGGTGGTAACAGTGATGGTAACAGTGGTGGTAACAATGGTGGTAACAGTGGTGGTAACAGTGATGGTAACAGTGATGCTAACAGTGATGGTAACAGTGATGGTAACAGTGATGATAACAGTGATGGTAACAGTGGTGGTAACAGTAGTGGTAACAGTGGTGGTAACAGTGGTGGTAACAGTAGTGGTAACAGTAGTGGCAACAGTGATGGTTACAGTGATGGTAACCGTGGTGGTAACAGTAGTGGTAGCAGTGGTGGTAACAGTGATGGTAACAGTGATGGTAACAGTGGTGGTAACAGTGATGGTAACAGTGATGGTAACAGAGGTGGTAACCGTGATGGTAACAGATGTGGTAACCGAGGTGGTAACAGTGATGGTAACAGTGATGGTAACAGTGGTAGTATCAATATGTCTGGAATTTACTCAGTATTTGATAGTATGCAAATGCTAATGAGAAAATGAGTTGTCATTATACTGCGCTTGAGTCAATATTTAGACGCAGCACAGGCCTACGAGATAATAACTATATAAGCATAATGGTAATAGAATACCTGCAAAGAACAGTGGACAGGATTTGATAGAATTGCTAACACAAATTGGTAGTATATTCAGGCATGAAAGTCCATTACACACACACACACACACACACACACACACACACACACACACACACACACACACACACACACACACACACACACACACACACACACACACACACACACACACAAATATCGTGTTGCAAATCATGGTACATACACACGGATCATGTTGAAAATCATGGTACATACACACGGATCATGTTGCAAATCATGGTACATACACACGGATCATGTTGAAAATCATGATAATACACACACATCGTATTGCAAATCATGGTACCTACACTCAGATCATGTTGCAAATCCTGATACATACACACAGATCATGTTTGCAATGAAGCCGTTTGATTCAATGGCGATATTGTGTTAAACAATCGCCGTTCATATTGGTTGTATTTAATAGTTGCATCGCAAGATAATGAGATAATTAGCATGTGTGTTTTCGGTGTTTTAAATTTTCTGGTTATAGCGCACCGGAAGAGCAAAATTCAACAATAAACAATGTGATTTGTCAAGTTCTTGATGGTGTTCAAGTGAGCTGGACGCAGTTCGAGACATTATATACCGCTTTTATTATGGGTTGTTACATGTGTGTTCAATATACATTATGTCTATTGTATAATATATAATGTATAATGTATGTTGTTGTTTTCGTGATATTATATGTAGCAGAATTTCCAATACAAACGTACTAAATATTGCTTGACCCCTATGCGATCTCAAAAACCGATATATATTATTAAATATTTCTGTTCTTATACAATTATAAAATGATATTTTATATATGACACGCAAATAGATACAACACTTTAATTAAACTCATTTCTATGTATATATGTATATGTATGTATGTATGTATGTATATATGTATATGTATGTATGTATGTATGTATGTATATATGTATATATGTATATGTATGTATATATATTTCTATGTATATATGTATATGTATATGTATGTATTTGTATGTATATATGTATATACTGAAATTTAACACCCAAAAACAATTGTGGCTAGATCTAAAAACAATAAAAACAGAAGAAAACCTAAAGAGAACATGCTTATTCATAAAGAAAAACTCAACCAAAAAAGGTTTTTTGCATGTTATTTAGCGGTCATTTATAGCGTTTACATTCAGTGTTTTTGTGCGCTAAACGGCATTTGAGTGAGTGCATTCAACGCTTGTGTTGTCGACAATTCTTGCAATATCCTGCATGCAGTGCACTTGGAAGCCGTGCACAAACACACACACACACACACAAACACACACAAGTACATTAAGCTGCACATTCAATGGTACGCAGATACGTGTATTTGCAGTCGTAAAAATCTCACAAATTGTCTTTGTGTCCGCTGTTTGCTTCCAACAATATCGAAGTACACAATCGCTGAGTGGGCCGATCATTTGTATGTTTGTGTGCCGTTTTTACGCATGTCGTACATTAGGCTGACACGACACAACAGCTAACACAAGCGTATTGTTGAATGATGTGTGTGTGTGTGTGTGTGTCTTCTAGCTAGCTACCCGAATCTTTTAGCTAGCGTGTTTGTTTCTATGCGCACGTGTGTGTTTGTTTGTGATTTATCGCTGGAATCGCCCCGTACTGTTGCCAAGATTCATCTGTCTGCATTCATGCATTTGCAACACAATGATAAGCGCGCTGATATTGCATGTCAATTGCAACGCTTATAAACAAACAACCCATCTGTGCCGACTTGTTTGGTAGAATATTTTCTCTCAATCTCAGCTGTATATCTATAACTCCCTGGTTTTATGTGACTGAATGCGCGTCTGCGTCATTGCACAGTTTTACACAAGTGATGTACAAGAGAATGGCATTAGCGGAGTACGCAGCCGCTAAACTCCACTATCACTCGACAAATAACAGTTCAAGTGCACACACACACACACACACACACACACACACATACACACACACATACACACACACACACACACACACACACACAGGGAGACAAAAACATTTGAACATACTTGAGACTGTTTTTCGCACAAGAAACAAAGCAGAATCAACATCGGACAGAAAACACTCGATAAATAAACATCTCACACTATCACACAAACACTCACACAAACGTACATAACATAAATGTATATTATATTATTATATATCATATTGTATTATGCTACATTGCATTACATTACATTATATTACAATATATTACATTACGACATTTATTACATCTTATCATATATATTGAGCTAGAAACACTTGATCTAGATACATTTGATCTGGAAACATTTGATCTAGAAACATTTGATCTAGAAATACTTGATGTGGAAAAACTTGATCTAGAAACACTTGATCTAGAAACTTTTGATCTAGAAACACTTGATCTAGAAACACTTGATCTAGAAACACTTGATCTAGAAACACTTGATCTAGAAACACTTGATCTAGAAACACTTGATCTAGAAACACTTGATCTAGAAACACTTGATCTAGAAACACTTGATCTAGAAACACTTGATCTAGAAACACTTGATCTAGAAACACTTGATCTAGATACATTTGATCTGGAAACATTTGATCTAGAAACATTTGATCTAGAAATACTTGATGTGGAAAAACTTGATCTAGAAACACTTGATCTAGAAACTTTTGATCTAGAAACACTTGATCTAGAAACACTTGATCTAGAAACACTTGATCTAGAAACACTTGATCTAGAAACACGTGATCTAGAAACACTTGATCTAGAAACACTTGATCTAGAAACACTTGATCTAGAAACACTTGATCTAGATACATTTGATCTGGAAACATTTGATCTAGAAACATTTGATCTAGAAATACTTGATGTGGAAAAACTTGATCTAGAAACACTTGATCTAGAAACTTTTGATCTAGAAACACTTGATCTAGAAACACTTGATCTAGAAACACTTGATCTAGAAACACTTGATCTAGAAACACGTGATCTAGAAACACTTGATCTAGAAACACTTGATCTAGAAACACGTGAGCTAGAAACACTTGATCTAGAAACACTTGATCTAGAAACACTTGATCTAGAAACACGTGATCTAGAAACACTTGATCTAGAAACACGTGATCTAGAAACACTCGATCTAGAAACACTTGATCTAGAAACACTTGATCTAGAAACACGTGATCTAGAAAAACTTGATCTAAAAACACTTGATCTAGAAACACTTGATCTAGAAACACGTGATCTAGAAACACTCGATCTAGAAACACTTAAAGAAGACAGTAGCGTTGACCAGACTAGCTCACATGCACTGTGTAGAAATAATATTCATAATCATAATAATAGCAAATAGCAAATAATCTGTGTGACACATAGCATGTATGAAGCCAGTGATCTCAAAACTCTTTGGCATCCCACTTCAAACCAAACGCTGTCATGCGAACACCAAACTGTCTGGTAGACACACACGCACACACACACACAGGCGCATGTATGTCTGTCTGCATTGGGCTATGAGAGTGCAAGCAAGGTAGCATTATCGGCATAATAGCCACATTCACCAGACTCAATGTATGTATGTATGTATATGTGTGTGTGTGCGTGTGTGTGTGTGTGTGTGCGTGTGTGTGTGTGTGTGTGTATGCCATCAGCGACGCGGCGCTAATGCAGCGAATCAGCCAGATTGGTCGCCACACGGCCGCGGGCTTGTCTAATGTAAATAACACACGAGTGCCGCCTGTGTGGATATAGCTGCAGTTCGGTGTCATACAAGCGCAGGGGGCCGGCCAGCAGGGCAGGGTCGATTTGAGAGCTATTACGGGCGCTGTCAATGCCGTAGGCTGTGGTGTCGGCAAAAAGGCAGCATCCACCCTCCCCTGAGAGTCGCCGCGCCAAATGGTGGTTATGTGCGTGTGGCAAATGGATACAGACGACACACACACACACACACACACACAAACACACACACACACACACACACACACACACACACAAACTTCTGACTTACCTCAGCTAAATGATAAAACATTGTGCAGTGGCAAAACGTCCTGCGTCGATGGTGAACACAACACGTTGAGAAATGGAGAAAATTTGCAACGGTTTGATGTACGTTAACAACTGAAGATTGTACAATAATTTCTAACCAGTGAATTATAATTTATTAATTATTATTTAACTTACAAATGTTTTCTAATACATACACTAACATTTACGGTATTCAAAATTGTTGGCACGATTACGAAATGTGAAAATATACCAGTGTAATACGTGTATGTACCAGTGGCGTATCTAGTATATCTGCTGCCCCCATCATGTATGTTTGCGTGTCACTTTAGTCGCTAGAAACTGTACGCTTCAAAACGACTGTAATATAGAATTAGCAAGTGCATATGTTGATATAGCTGAAAACACGAACCTCATATAATAGTGCGCGCTTATAATAGTGAAACTACAAATCTGTAATAGTATAGAGTAATTGGTATAATATGTTATATGGGTAAGCCACACACAATATTTCAACCACGCAATGTATTCACCATCAGACCAGACCAGCACAATCGCTGTATGAGCAAGATATTCTTGCAAGGGTGCTTGAACACACACAAACATACATACAAATAGAAGGCAAGGTGTGAGATACACACTGTCATTCGACACACAATACATTTGAGCTGCACAGAGCGACTATACATCAATGAACCGCTAGCGAGTAATAAATATATATGCGCGTATGAAACACAGATCTCTACGCGATCTCTATGCAATCTCTATGTGATCTCTATGTGATCTCTAGACGATCTCTACGGGATCTCTATGCGATCAATGTGATCTATACGCGACATCCACGCGATCTTTACTTGATCTTTGCTCGATCTCTATACGATCTCTGTTCGATCTCTATACGATCTATGTTCGATCTCTATACGATCTCTATATGTTATCTACACGATCTCTACACGATCTTTAGGCGATGTCTACGCCAGTGTATATCAATGTGGGCCATATGACCCCTTGGGGCCATGGGATTTTTTTGAGGTGCCTTAGGAAAAAAATTGAAATTTTGGGGCCACCATATTTATTCAGGAACGACAAAAAATCACTTTGAAAAGCTGTATTCCATTAATATTTTCCATGCTGTACATTTCAATCCTGTGATCGGCCTATGTCTGTGTGCTTACTCCACCTGTACACAAGATCATGATGGCCAGTGGTCATATTCACCGGCGTATAGGAGCTCTGAAGAAGTCGTGACGCGACCATCTATGTGTATATGGAGCCACAAGGACTTCTAGAAGGGACACAGACTGATTCTGGGGGACCACAAACACTCAAATTGTATTGAAGGGGCCACGACAAGAAAAAGGTTGAGAAACACTGCTTTACGCGATCTCTACGCGATCTCTACGCGATCTCTATACGATCTCTAGACGATCTCTACGCGATCTCTACGCGATCTCTACGCGATCTCTACGCGATCTCTACGCGATCTCTACGCGATCTCTACGCGATCTCTACGAAATATATACGCGATCTCTACGTGATCTCTACGCGATCTCTACGCGATCTCTACGCGATCTCTACGCGATCTCTACAAGATCTCTACAAGATCTCTACACGATCTCTACGAAATATCTACACGATCTCTACAAGATCTCTACGCGAGCTCTACGAGATATCTACACGATCTCTACAAGATCTCTACGCGAGCTCTACGAGATATCTGCGCGATCTCTAAGCGATCTCTACGAAATATATACGCGATCTCTACGTGATCTCTACGCGATCTCTACGCGATCTCTACGCGATCTCTACGCGATCTCTACGCGATTTCTACGCGATCTCTACGCGATCTCTACAAGATCTCTACAAGATCTCTACACGATCTCTACGAAATATCTACACGATCTCTACGAAATATCTACACGATCTCTACGAAATATCTACACGATCTCTACAAGATCTCTACACGATCTCTACGAAATATCTACACGATCTCTACAAGATCTCTAAGCGATCTCTACGAAATATCTACGCGATCTCTACGCGATCTCTACGAAATATCTACGCGATCTCTACGCGATCTCTACGAAATATCTACGCGATCTCTACGCGATCTCTACGAAATATCTACGCGATCTCTACGAAATATCTACGCGATCTCTACGCGATCTCTACGCGATCTCTACGAAATATCTACGCGATCTCTACGCGATCTCTACGAAATATCTACGCGATCTCTACGCGATCTCTACGCGATCTCTACACGATCTCGCGAAGTTGCCTGGGGATTGTGGTCATGCAAATTATATCATTTACGTCTTTCCAGTTCAACTTGTTCATTGATTTTAATAAATAATCCCAAAAAGTAAGCTGTTCAGATAATATATTTAAATTCATCAAAAATCTTCCAAAATTGTTAAATGCACATTTTTATTCTGGCAATTTCGGTGACGTTAATAAGACGTGCTCATATACAGCTGACGTTGACTGATATCAGAACAGCTGGAACTTTTTGTCGTTAATTCTGGCCAGTTGGATGAAACGGGTCATGGCGCTGAGTACTCGCGGGTGATGCGCGGAAGATCCACTTTGACAAATCTGGCTAGCTACATCGGGACATGTGCCCATCTGCTGTTTCTCCAACACACGATACAGCTCCTGACTTCTCACTCCAGCCGCATGATGTTGTCTTTGAGCTCGCAACTGTTCATTGGCTATTCGCGCGCCAATCTCACTTGCCGGCACATACAGGTAGGGTTGCTGTTGATGTTGGTGACGGCGGAGTCGTTCTAAACAGGTGAGCGGTCGTTGGAAGAAGTGACAATCATTGTTGGCTGATGAGATGTCGGTAGTTGGGCTCCTGCGAGTGGCTGATGTTTTGATGGCAGGTGCGAATTGTGAGAATAACACGTCGTTAGGAGACCTCCCACTGTAATAAGCTGTTGTCGTCATATCACAAACAATTTTTATAGTGAAAGTCAAATCAAAATTGGCTGATTTTTCTAGTGTGTGTCTAAACAGGACTTTGAATAGAATTATGCACAATAAATTTGGTATTTGGCTTCATCGTTGACATTGTACATTTTCTTGTTGGAAATTGTTAGTTTTGTTGAATTCTCGTGCCAAGTGTTGCATCAAATTCACATTTAATATTGTTGAGCTATATACACGATAGCTGACTGTCAATTATGATAATGTTGCATGATAAGCTGGCATTAAAAATATGTTGCATTAAGCAATTTACCAGCCTGTTGCAAATCGGTTTTGGCTCATATCAGTAGTGAATGCAATAGTGAAACACGTGCACACTGAAAATATTCTCGCTTTCAATGTCAGCTTCCTTCTCTGACTTTCAATGTTCTTTCGTGCTGATATAATGGCCGTTGGCCTATGTTCTGTTACGCCATTATGTTTTTGACCGCGTGTCGTGTTTTATGTATGCGTGTGCGTGTGTGTGTGTGTGTGTGTGTGTATGCGTCTTAGGAAACAGGATTTGTGAAGGAGATAGCGATGCTGGCACAACCTCCTGTGAATTACAAATAGCCTAATCGTAAAGCCGCTGCTTTGTGTGTGTGTCTGTGTATGTATGTGTGTGTGTGTGTGCACAGGCACATGTGATGTCAGAGATCAAATACTGCTGCCGCCATTGCTGCTTGAAAACCGGTCCATAGTTTTTCCATCGGTGGCATGGGCGTTCATTGCGAGGAATTTCAGGAGGAAGGATTAAAAATCCAAACTTGCCTATATCAACATGCCTTAAGCATTCCCCGTTTCAAACCACCTTCAAACATATAGCGTCTCATAGCATCTCTTGGTTGTATATGCCCCGGAATGCAGCGTGCTTGCTCCGCCCGTGCGCTCTGGTAACTTGTTCTGACACTGAATGATACACACTCACCACCACTATCTCAACACTTCTCCAATGTCGCCGCATGTCTCTACACGTATGTATGCGCGTCTGTGAGTGAGTGTGTGTGTGTGTGTGTGAAATCCTCACTAATTAATTCAACTTAATTGATCGCCGAACGCCCAGCACAACGGCACATAGAGGCGTAGAGGGTGACATGGAGATGTGCGTGGCTGGGAGGAGAAATCAGAGACCTGTTTGAGCTGACAGAATCTCAGTATTCGCTCACGAGTTTAGGTACAAATGGCACGGTGAAAATGGTTAGGTTAGGTAATTTACCTACTTGTCATTTTTACCAGTGTCATTTTGACGTAACATCACAAGATTAATTATATGTGCAGCAGCTCACACGAGTTGAAGATCATTGCAGGTTAATTATTGTAGATGAAAGTAAGCAAAGTAAATTTATTTTTTAATCTGTTACATTTTGAAACACAGTTTTACTTTACACCTCAAGAAGCTATTCTAATTGATAAACGAACGCTGTTTTTGAAATTTGCCTAATTATGTTGACTTTACTGCCTGTCTCATAACATCAGTAGCAATTTCCAACATTGTTGTGACTTTCAATAATTCATGACAACAACGAGCTCAGTCAGTGGTGGATCCAGAGTGCAACTTTTTGGGGGCTGAATTTTGGGGATGATCAGTCATGTACATGTGTCATTATGCAACGTCTTTGCGATCATGCTTATATCAACAAATTATACAGAAATATATTCTTCTTGACCTCTTTTAGTGAACCCCTTGATTATGAGGAGTTGATGGAGGCATTTTAGGGGAGGGCTTCAACCCCCTGAGCCCCCCTCTGGATCCGCCAGTGACATCAGCGAGCATTCAATGTCTTATATTTTCACGCTATGGCGCCACAAGGACGGAAGACGTATTAGAGAGGGTCACCTCCCCAGAATACATGCCACAACTCATGACTGATATCTGGTACCATCATTTTCTGCTGGGTGGACAGGGGCTGTGGGATTGTAGAATTCGCCCAATGGAATTCTGCCCCGCCGGGTTTGCTCATTACTGATTATACTATTCAATGTTGCCACTATTTCATCATTCACTCCTTTACTCATGAGTAATATACACCTCACCGACATAGTCTATTTATTTCTACGTTTTTCCATGGTTTCCAATCTTGTCCTATGTTTTTCTATGATTTTCATTGTTTTCCTAGACTTACTTGAAACATTAAATGGATTTCTTCAAACTGTCTCCAAAACTTAGCTAATTATCAACAAATTTGATTTTGCCAGATAATTTTCATTGATCTCAGCTTCGCTGTCTGGTGGAGTATAATATTGAGTTGCGTTGCTACAACGATTTGATAAACGATATACTACATACTACCACTCTTTAATATTGTCACAATGAAGCCAAATGGAAATATACAATGAGCACACACAATACCTCGCTCTAACACAATGCACACACATACACACATACACACACACACACACACACACATACACACACACACACACACACACACACACACACACACACACACACACACACACACACATACACACTACGATACACGTTCTGGGCGGATACAATTGATTTACAGTCGCTATTGGCCACATAACAAAGGGTTGAACCGCCTGTCGTATGCCACTGTGTGTGTGTGTGTGGCACACGACACACACACACACACACACACACACACACACACACACACACACACACACACACACACACACACACACACACACACACATACACACTAGCACACACACACACACATACATACTGACTGTACCAATCTCGCAACACGGTGTGTGACATCTGTACAGCTGTTTCATTGACTGTTGTATGATATGTGTGTGTGTTCGTGTGTGTGTGTGTGTGTTCGTGTGTGTGTGTGTGTGTGCATGTTGATCAACCAACGCACCACCAGAGCAATGGTTAATGCACACGCGTGCACACACACACACAAACCTACATCCACTAAACACTCATGCACGCGTAAACGCCACAAACACTCACATAGTGCATATATATACTTCTAAAAATATCTACTGTTGTCTTCTGAAATGTTTTTAATGTTCATTTGGTGTTGACTAGTCAATAATACCATCAGATGGAAGAATAGTCCTCTATCATAAATTTAACAAGATCAGAATCAAGATAAGAATTTATCAACATATCGAAATCGGCACATTCGTCCATATTCATGTAAAGGCTCAATTCGTACATGAAATTTCTATGAGGGTTTATGGAGTATACGCCTTGAGGTCTGTTGAACAAAAATAAATGACACAAGTCATACCACTCTAATAATAATACACTCAAAAATATGGATTAAAAAAGAAAGTGATAAATATCTATTTGATTGTGTGTGAAATTCAATGAAAAAATTTGTTTTTCTTGAAATGTATATTACTGACATTTGCTACAGTATAGGAGGTCTTAGGAGGTATTCCGAGTTGGCCTCTGGAAGATGCTGTATTTCATCTGTGATAACGGCTTTTGCACGAATGACCTTTGTTGCAGGAAACTGCCGCTTATTCTTCACAAATTATTCCTCCACACATCCTGTGGAAGATCGACCTTTTCCGGATATACACTACTTTTCCCTCCAAGAAGCGTTGTGTACATGATAGATAGACGGGTATATGCAAGCAGTACCCTACTCGTCACTGAAGATATTGAGGCTAAAGTTCCACGAATATGGTGGAAAAGATCATTGTACTCATTATAAGAGAGCAATAGGAGTATACAGCTGTGCTGTGGTCCCCGCACAAGGCTTAAAACATAAAGAAACTCGAGATAATGCAGAGAATGACGACAAGCATGGTGGAAGAGCTGAAGGAATTGAACAATGAGGAAACATCAGACAGATTTTGTCTGCCAACTCTGGATAAGATGTCGTGGTAGTGAACTGAAAAAACCAGTTGTATTGGCAATGCGAAATTGTTCAGCTTCCCTATAGTAGGTGTGTGTGTGTGTGTGTGTGTGTGTGTGTGTGTGTGTGTGTGTGTGTGTGTGTGTGTTTATTTGTGTGTGTGTGTGCGTGTGTGTGTGTGTGTGTGTGTGTGTGTGTGTGTGTGTGTGTGTGTTTGTGTGAAAACATGGAACGGCTTGAAATTTTGGAAACATTGGAAAACTAAAGCGGTATATTGACATCGAAAGAGAACAGCTCGAGCTTAGCTCATTTCCTGCAGTTAAACATGCGTGAGTAATGTACATGGACACACACACACACACACATACACATACACACACACATGGATGGTCACTTTATCAATATTTAGCGATATTCAGCTTTAAGCTCCAATTCCTCACCGCCATAATTGAGCTAAACACCACCGGCAAACCACATCCTCAGAATGACTCCACAAAGCAACAAATATCGCTGCCTATATAACCTCCAAGAATATATAGATAGATTTATAGATGAATACGTGATGGCGTTTGTGAATGTGTTAGTGCATGCATTCATGTATGTACGTATGTATGTGTGTGTGTGTGTGTGTGTGTGTGTGTGTGTGTGTGTGTGTGTGTGTGTGTGTGTGTGTGTGTGTGTGTGTGTGTGTGTGTGTGTGTGTGTGTGTGTGTGAGTGATTCTAACCTATCTTCCCTGAAATATCCAATATTTCACACTATCCAGTCTTTCTTTTAATGTTCCTACGCTTTTAGCTCCTACAATATCCTCTCCTAACTGTTTCCAGACATCAACACACCTATATATATATATATATATATATATATGTGTGTGTGTGTGTGGTGAAATGTGAAAAATAATTGTTTGTCGACAATTGTGACGCAGCACCAATGGTTGGCGTGCGTGCGGCCATTTGCCTGCGCCAGAATCGTGCCAGTGGCGCGTGGCTTTGCCTCAACTGCGCCGCTATGCATACAAATGCGACGCGTGGACACAGCTCCTTACTCAAATTGAATATGTGGCATTTCGGCAAAATGACTCCGGCCACTGCATCAAGCGCACACGAAATTGCACTGTCGTTGCATGGAAGCGGCTCAAGTTGCAGACGTTCAAGTGGCCGCTTGATAAATAATGACTGTCCATCATAAACGACTTATGCACGGTCAGCGACGGTGTTCCCTTTGTAAACACCGTCATTTATTACTGCCACGCCACACACACACACACACACACATATACACATACACACACACACACACACGAGCGCAACATAAAAAATCTCTCATTTATATTCAAATTTGCACATCTCGCCGTGAATAAGGATTGTTTGAGTCGTATCTGCGCTTGCTTGCATTGCTGACGCTCAAGAAAACAATGTTCTTTGTTTAACTCAACAACGATGCTAACAAAACTGACCGAATAATTATCGTGCGATTCCAGGACGAAAAATCAGCCAAGTGAATTGTTCGCTCTGCCAATGATATTTTGAGTATGTTTTTGATAGTGCGGGCGGTGTAGTGAAACAACAAATCTGTAATGAGCTGTGTTGATACCGTGTTGCAATGCAACCATTTGCACTTGCTCAATCTGCAATACTGCTATTTATCAATCAGAACAAGTTATATCAGTTATATTATTTATTATAATCGTATATTTTCGGTAATTTTTTTTATTTTAATGAATTTGCGTCATTAAATGTATGATTCATAAGGTAGATACTGCAATACACTATTGTGATAATTATGGTGCCAATGATAAGCATTTACATTGTGTACAAGCAGATTTGATTGAAGATAACCAGCAATTATTATGCAATGCCTCTTAAAAGCCACACTGAACGGATGATGTTCGGTGTTTGAGCTCTCAATAAACTATTTGAGCCTGTACACAAATAATGTCTTTCAAGATTAAGTCATTCGGCCTGTTGGTGATTACGTCACAGATTCAGTCAATTGCTTGCGACTTACACGCACCCACATTCAACACATAATCAGCCATAAGCACGTATATTTACTTGGTTCGGGTCAAGGGAGCATATTGAGCCGGGTAAATGGTGACATACACACAGAAACACTCAAACATACAGACAGGGTAATATCAATTCATATCATCTGCTTTGGGACTGCTTCAGTACTGTCAATAAAGCATTAAACAAAGCACTGAACTACACTGAACACACTAGAACATTGTCGAACGTGGTAGCGAGACATCGATGGACGTCCATTGACTTGTTCTTGCTCGAATTGTTAACATCGTCATAGGCACCAGCATCGTCATCGGCTCCAGTTAAACACACACTCATTTGATCAGTGACTGCCCGCTGACGATAGATAACCGCTACTAACATATTAAAGACAGAGGTATTGGACACCCAGCGTCAATTCGGCTAGTCATTGTTCGCATATTTGCAATGTGGTGGCAGCTAATTGCCTGAGAATCACGAGCATGCTTGCTTAGAACGAATTAGCAGTTCTCAGATGACGCAGTCGCATTAACAAGGTTTGATTGCATTTTGAGCGCGACACCAACGCCGCACCGATAAACGACCAAGTAATATACAAACATATAATAGTTACAGCAACTGTATTAGCGGCTGCAGTGCGATCTCGGCTCATCATCAGAGTCTTTTCGACAAAGTTCAGAAACGGAGAAACTGCGCGCAGGAGATCTGGCCGTCGTCGACAAGTTCTCGGCTTCCGTTGATGACGGATCCGCCGAGACACACGACGCTAGTGTCGCATCGCTAGCCTGTGGCGGCGACCGGCAGCTAGCATTTTGCGCTGCCGGAGTGGTCGAGTGAGGAGCGGATACAACAGGCGCGATGGATCCACAGGAAGCAGCAACGACTGCGGCCGCAGCCAGCCTCGAGCTCAACATCACTCCGGGGTTGATCACGTGGCTGGTGTGCGCGTGCGACGTGACCGCCGCCGCCGCTGCCAGACGCAACGGGGCCGGCAGTGCGGCCGTCATCGAGTACGGCACGGACAACCACGGCTTGAGAGGGGCAAAAGCTGAAGTGTACGGGTAGATCGGAGGTTGGGCGGGGTGCGGAAGAGGTGGCAGGCCGGTGTGACCAGCCATGTGAAAATGGGCAGCAGGCAAACAGATGGAGGGCGAGGAGAGAGCCGGTCGCGACATTGCAGTATCGGCCAGCGACCAGATACGTGGCTTGCTTGATTCGGCCGACGACTTGACGGTACTGGGATCAGACGAGGGAGGGGGCGGCGAGGAACCAGCTGCCAGAGGAGATAAAGCTGTACTTGGGCGGTGAATATCGCCGTGATGGCGGTGACGATGCCTCGTCTCAAGGTCGATCTCCGACACTCCCGGACTGATGCTGCCTGTTGAGCTGTCGCGGTCACTCACCCTGGCCGATATCTCGACGTCTGCAACACACAAGCACAAAACAACATTGTTAAACGCTGCTGGCAAGCCATATTTGCTACGCTTGGTCCACTCACATTATTGTGAGTGGTCCGCTCAGTTCTACATCAAACTACGTTATTGCTATTGATACATCTGTGATCACGAATTTTTCATTGAGCATGAGGTCTGATGGTTTGGTCAGTGAATGTGGCACTGTTCTACCAAGTGATCAATGTAAACATACGCTAGTCATGTTAACATAGCTCGCCAGATTTCGGTTCTAATGACTTCAATGTCATTAATAACTAACATGCTAGCTCGGTGCTGGTCTGCGCTACACGGGCTTTATCAGTCACATTAGTGACGCCACACACACACACACACACACACACACACACACACACAAGCACACACAAATACACACACACATACAAACACGCTGGTGAGGACGGCATGCGTCGGTGGCTAATAATGTCGTGTTGGTGTGAAATATGAACGCTGGCGCGCTGACAAGCATGATGGCTCGCCTGACAAGCCGTGAAATGTGCGTGTGACATTGTGTGTTCGTGTGTGTGTGTGTGTGTGTGTAGGTGTGTGTGTGTGTGTGTGTGTGTGTGTGTGTGTGTGTGTGTGTGTGTGTGTGTATGTGTGTGTGTGTGTGTGTGTGTGTGTGTGTGTGTGTGTGTGACAGTGCATTGTGCACGCTCGGTGACTGCCGGTTGTCAAGCGAAAACGACGCGTCGTTTTTGTATAATCTGCGTCGTTTTTGTCGGCAGCTGTAGTTGTAGTCGAGATAACGTGCTACCTTGTATATACACCTTTCAACCGTCCTCAAATTGTGTCAAATGTGTGTTCACGTTGTTTCTGGTTGAGCAAATGGCATTTGCCTTACGTTTCCTATAGCAGAATACTGATTGTCCATTAGCGTGTAGGTTTGATGGTTTCGATAGAATATCTTATTCATAAGCTGGTGCGATATATGGATTTCCTGCATTGCTCCAGTCATGTTTTTTGCTTCAACAATTGAATTTTTTAGAAATACATGAGCAAATACGATCAACGGCTCATAGGCTCATTAAGCGTCACTAAATTACTCATACTGACACACACACACACACACACACACACACACACATACACACAAACACACACAAACGACGAACAAACTCAACGAAACAAAGTGGCATGTCATGAAGTTTGGCAAAAGCGGGAAGAGACCATCTTGTGGAATATACTCTGGGATGCATCACTCTGCAAGAGGTGGACAAGGAGCGAGATCTTGGTGTGATTATTCAGAATGATCTGTTTCCGCAGGCGCATATTGATGACCTTTTTGCCAAGTCGTATGCACTTATTTAAAAAATGGGAGGAGCATTCAACAACATGGATGAAGAGGTTTTTAGAAAATTAATGGAATCTCTAGTAGTTTGGTTTCCACACGAGGTGATACATATAAAGAAAACAGAAACAAAATCAAAGACTAGCCACAAAATTGGTACCAAACATGTCTTACGAGGACAGATTGAGGAAAATTGAATTGCCAAGGCATAAGGAGAGGAGATAAAGAGGTGACTTAATTAACATATACAGATGCAAAAATCACACGGTCAACACAGACGACATCGACTTAGTTTTTCAAGGAAATGCGCGTAAGGACACTGAAAAACTGAGGAAAACACGTTATTGAAATGATATAAAATTATTGTTTCTCGTTTAGGAGCGTGAATAAATGGAACCGATTAGACAGCAAAATAGTTGAAGCTAGAAATTCAAGTTCCTTCAAAAATACGCTAGATTAATTATGGAAAAGAGACGGGACAGCACGAGCTTAGCTCATATCCTGTAGCATGGGCGTAGATTTGTGTCGAGGCTCGGGGGGATGACAGTCATCATGTATTAGTGTTCAAGCATGGCTCAGTTGGTCAATTGCATGAGACCCTCAACCTTTTTCGGCCTAGTCAATTACAGCACACATACCTCAATCAAAAATATATTGCGTAAAGTATAATTTTTCACATATTTAAAATTTTTGACATTTGCCGTGCATTGTTATTTTTGCTATGCTGATTTTGATGGTAATATACTCAATGAACTGAAGTCTGCATAATTATGCAGAACAACTAGGTAAGTACAACTAGGTGAGCACACACACTTGCACACACACACACACACACACACAGACACACATACAACTTGTACCTCACACCTCATTTATGTGCAAACGAAGGCAATTTGCGTTATCGGATTAGCAATAAAGAGGCTGGGAATCCTGCATTGTTCTCACCGCCTTGTCAAATGCTTACAGATTATATTGTCTGAATGACACTCACTCACTCACTCACTCACTCACTCACTCACTCACTCACTCACTCACTCACTCACTCACTCACTCACTCACTCACTCACTCATCATTATGAAATATGAAATCACTATGAAATATGTCTAGAGATATATTCACGTACTTAATTAGAAGTACTACCTCCAGACAGCTTGAAAACCAACTATATTGTTGAATAGATATTGTTGTAATTTATTTGTCTGTTTTGGCATTGTGTTTGTGTATGTCTGTTTTGCCTCGAGAAAGTTGATTAGCCAATATAATCTCCAGCTCTCTTGTATGGCGTTCTCATTATTAATATTATGATTATCATTAATTACAGGCGAATCCAGTATCATGAGAGAAGTGCAGGAACTATTACCACCCTGCAGTGACCCCATTTACTGGAAAGGCCCAAGACATGCAGAGAGAAAGATAATTTGAGAAGTAAACGTTTGTCGTCAATTGCAATCGCAGCTTGACAGAAATTATTTTTATTGACAAAATTCAGCTGGCTTTGATTATCAATAGACAGTTATGTCCCTAAAAATGGAGTTTCAGTGAAATCTGATCTCCACACATCAATAATTATTTAAAGTATCGTACATTTTAAGAAAAATATGATTTGCACTAGCAATAATGTCACATTGCAGCTTGCATTGACATATACAAAACACAATACACAGTTGCAAGTATTGAGCCAGTACACTGCGCAAAAAACCTAGACTTTCATTCACATCCGGAATCTATCACATATGAAGCGATTCTCAGTGGAATATCTAACTCATATAAGAAAAAATATTAATGACTGGTGTTAATGATAATGCAACAGTGAAATCCGCAGATAATCCCCAGATAATCGCACGAAAAAATTCACATTTTATTAGCGCTGACATTGTGTGGCACCGATCCACTGTGATATCTTCACACTGTTTCTTAAACGTGCGATTGTGCGATTGTGCGTGTGTGTGTGTGTGTGTGTGTGTGTGTGTGTGTGTGTGTGTGTGTGTGTGTGTGTGTGTGTGTGTGTGTGTGTGTGTGTGGAGGGTATATTGGTCGGGTGTAGCGGCCATAATGACCTCATGACAGGTGAGTGTATGATGACAGGTGAGCGTATGATGACAGGTGAACGTGTGATGACAGTGTGCAAGCTGTTGGTGAGAAGTTGACATTGCGGCGGAAATGACGTGTTGCAGAAACCGCCACTACAACCGCAAACCAAAGGCGGCGCCAGGATTTGTCCGGTGGGGGCTTGGCGAAACATGAGGAACAAAATGGGAATGTTCATTGTCAGGGTTGTTTTTGAGGGGCTCAGGGAGAGAGCTTGGAGCAGAGTTGAGCTTGAAGGGGGGATTCAAGCCCCCCACTTGGCGCCGCCACTGCCGCAGACCACACGCCTTGTCGGCAGAAAGAGTGGTGCGAATCAAACAGCACCAGAGAGCACAGAGATGACAAGCGCAATGATAACCGCACAGTGAGAACACGACCACCACCACATCTGCGGTTGTCTGCGTTACCGACATGTCACACTGAAAACCAGTTGTATGTATGCGTGGGTGCATGTGTGTGCATGTGTGTATGTGTGTGTGTGTGTTTGTGTGTCTCTGGAAGACGTTTCGTGTGTGTCAAACTCATTAGCAGCATTAGATTTACTCACTAGTTGTATTGATGCGGATTGAATCCATCATGCAGCATTGCAGACTAAACTATAGCTACACGTCTGAGTAATTGTCCTATTTAACTTGATACCAACGCTCGCAGAATCAATCTCAACATGTCTGCGTGTGTGTGTGTGTCTGTGTGTATGTATGTATGTGTGTGTGTAGTGAGAAATTTTTCCACACGTAAATAGAGAGAAATATATGTTTACGCTCAGTTATAATATGCAGATCAAAAGTACGATATGAGGCAACTGCTACACACGTTCACATCGGAAATTATTGTGCCAAGTGCATATATAGACTAATATACACGCGAAACATACGTGAATATATACTGACAATTGTGACACCAATTCTGTAACTCTCATCAGTTCTGCTGAGGTTCTAGATCGGTGGTTCTCAACTTTTTCTCTCTGATTCCCCACTTCTTAATGAGCCATCTCTTCATTTTCCACACTACACAGCGCTGATAAATTCAATAAATTCAGTTGTTACATCAAACTAAATGTCAAGAGGTCATTAGGAACAAAAATAAACGAATTTGAATTGATAAAAACACGCATTTGTCCTGTTCTGTTCGACCTTTAGCTTCCCACTTGACAACTCTTCCATTTCTCACCAGTGGCGAATTCCCCACATATTTAGAACCACTGGTCTAAATCGGGGGTTCTCAACCAGGGGTGTCCACTTGAGGGTATGAGAGCGAATAACTGGGGGTAGGATACTGGATTTCTGGGTACTGGTATAAAATATGAATGGTTTATAAATAATATACTTATCAATGGTTATGTTATTTCACAAGTTATCCGTGTCTAAAGTACAGTAAATTCAAGCTATTGAAAAATTCATGGATCTGGAAGATATACTGGCAAATGATAGAAATGGTGATCATTATTTGAACAGTTAAGTAAAGGAAGTATGTGACCATACTCGACAATCCATTGGGGGTATGGAGCCAGTAGAATGTTATGAACCCCTTTTATATACTAAGGCAGGTGTTTTGCTGGTTTTATTAACAATCTCGACGAATGAATGTCTCCGTTCGTTGTCTGTGCCAATGCATATCTGTGGCAACTGACTCCATTTTTCATCACAGGAAATCACAGTGATTTATTGAGAATAAATATACCCAACTCCTATTGAAACCCGTCCAGAATACACATATAAATTGTGTTAACGTGTATTAACATGTTAAAATGAGTTTAGCGTGCTAATTCAGTGAATAATATTTCGATTATGTCATATTGTTTTTTTGCAACTTATAGACTTTACCAGCGAAAATGCGTTTTTTAAGTTGAT
>OU696592.1:1385625-1388125 GCA_916048095.2 Sacculina carcini | reverse complement strand
CACAGCACAACACAACATCCACACTGCGGTCAAGCTCCAACCAGACCTGAGCCCCAACACGACGAGGTCGAATGATTTATGAAGATCAGTGAGTGAATGTGACGGCGGCAGCTCTCCGTCTCGTGACAAATGTGCTCGGACACCAGAGCTGGGACTAGCACTGGATTTGTGCGCTGATAACACCAAGCCTGTCATCCAGCCACACACCGCCATAAAAATTTATCATGATCAGCACATGCTGATACACAATCTACATTCGGCGCCTGTGTGTGTAAGTGTGTGTGTGTGTGTGTGTGTGTGTGTGTGTGTGTGTATGTGTGTAGGACGAGCCACTTATCTTGATATCTGCCGAGTGTGTTCTGGTTACACACACACACACACACACACACACACACACACACACACACACACACACACACACACACACACACACACACACACACACACACACACACACACACACACACACACACACACACACACACACACACACACACACGTGTTGATGACCAGTAAATTTGGCGGGAATATGTGGTACGGCCACATCCGGAGTCAATTGGAAGATTTAGTGCGCAAGTTTGTGTGTGTGTGTGTGTGTGTGTGCGTGTGTGTGTGTGTGTGTGTGTGTGTGTGTGGCCGGCACAAAGGCAGTGTGATATGTGCAAATAACAGAGATGTCACACACATTGTCGACCTGATGACCAGAACTGACAGGACTGGCACACAAAAAACACACTGCCCAGCTCAAGGAAACAATACCAACTTCAAGCGCGCCCATCATCAGTGGCGTAGCCAGGATGGCTTCCGCTGGGGGGCTGAGAAAGGGCTATGAAAAGAATGTGGGCGCTTGGCAAGACAGGAATAACTACACTCAAAATGTTCAGGATTTATTTTGGGAGGAGGAAGAAAACGGCTTGGTACGTGTTTATGATGAGGGGCTTCAGCCCTCTAAAACCCCTCCCTTGGCGCGCCACTGTCCATCACGAACTGTAAAACACCGAGCTTTAGGTAACAGCTTTAAACCAGTGAAAAATACACGCTATTTCAAGCGACATTTTTAATTTTGGTCAAAATATCTGTCTGGTGTCTGGTGGTGTATTCTTCTAGTCCAGTGGTTCTCAACCTTTATCAGTTCTCGCACCCCCTGTATCCTTGATAACTATACGAAAATATATAAATACCAACGATGTAATAACAAACATTTTTTATTCAATATTCATTCATACAACCCCTTTAAGAGAATTAAGCAAAACTACGTTTTCTCAGGAAGAATATAATGCCTAGACTAAACATATAATTTCTTTTTTAAAAAAAACTGAAAGGAACCAGACCCGCACCTCCTAGGGGCGCCAGTACCCTCGGTTGAGAACCCCTGGACTAGTCGAACTGTAGCACAAGTAATATTGCCAACAAGACCAAACATATTTCAACTGAGGACAAGAATGTCGAGTCTATTCTCAATAACTCCGATCTGTTGACTTCATTCTCAACAGCTCATGTCTCATGTGTGAGTGTGTGTGTGTGTGTGTGTGTGTCTCTGTGTGTGTCAGCTTGTGTGTGTCAGTTTGTGTGTGTCAGTCTGTGTGTGTCAGTCTGTATGTGTCGGTCTGTGTGTGTCAGTCTATGTGTGTGTGTCAGTGTGTGTGTGTGTGTGTGTGTGTCAGTTTGTGTGTGCTAGACTGTGTGTGTCAGTATGTGTCAGTGTGTCAGTGTGTGTGTGTGTCAGTGTGTGCTTGCGTATATGTGTGTGTGTGTGTGTGTGTGAGGGGGATAATTCATGAACAAACAGCAACAGAGTACATCTCGTGTGTTCATGTTCCATTTGCCTGTTGATCTGGTCCATTTATTTGCCGAAACCACGGTGTGGTGACTTGTGTGTGTGTGTGTGTGTGTGTGTGTGTGTGTGTGTGTGTGTGTGTGTGTGTGTGTGTGTGTGTGTGTGTGTGTGTGTATGTATGTATGTGTGTGTGCGTATGTGTATGTGTGTATATGTGTGTGTGTGTGTGTGTGTGTGTGGCATCATCAGTCTTGATGAGTGTCGTCGAGTGGCCAGTGGTGTTTGGCGGCGTGACAGCCCCGGCTGATCGTCGATAGCGACGATCCCCCGTCGTCACCGACGCCCAACACCACCGGCATATTGATTCGGCTGTGGCGCTGATAATGGCTGACCGATGGCGCCGAGAGAAATAGACTTGTACGAGATAAAACAGGGGGAGAACGGGGGGCAGAGTGTAGGGGGAGAGAAAGAGTGAAATACAACGAGAGCTCGACAGAGGGGATGATTGAATACAGCCACATAAGCGCGGCGGCAGCTGAATGCGCTTTTGAATAAAATTGTTTATCAATGAAATGTTGAGCATATTGCACTCACAATGCACTCAAACCATTGCTATGTGAATATTTTGCAACGTGCTCACGCATACATATACTCACATACTCATACACAGACATGTGTGGGTGGGTGTGTGTGTATATGTGTATGTGTGTGTGTGTGTGTGTG
>OU696592.1:1365625-1380625 GCA_916048095.2 Sacculina carcini | reverse complement strand
TTCCACAAAATGTGATATTTCACCGCATTTTGTGTTGGGCATACCAACGTGAATACTTATAAGGTAGAATCTAATTGAAAGAAGCATATGAATGGCTTACATGCAGTTACATGGAATAAATTTCAACGGAAAAACTCAATTAAATATAAGAATTTTTGATAAGCAAAATAAAGTGTTAACTGATTATGTTATTGTTTCTTATAAAAATCAATGGACGAGTTGAAATGGAAAAAGAGCTAACGTTATAAATTGACCATTATAAAACAAAGAGAGAGAGAGACAGAAAACAAGAAAAATTTATAACATAAACATACGCAAAATGAAATAAAATGAAAGAAATTATCAACTGCATAAAATTAAGACATCAGTCGTTATTGGTGTTGTGACCATTTAGTTTTTGTTTCTGTTTGAGCAAGATGTCTTGTGAAAAATGATAATAAATCAAATTAATTGAACCGCTAAGTGTTTTTTATTTTAAACCAATAAGTGAGAATATTAGTGAAATTGCGCTCTATATATATTTCCGAACTTAAGAATGGACTTAATAATGTTTGCCAGTACATTTTATAATTACAAGAGCAATTCACAAGTGTAATTTAAATTGTAACATTTACATATTATATATTCATAAATTCATTTATAATATTATACAAAGCAGATATGGTATGCTCAAGCAATACTCGAATTGACTTTGGGAGGAAAAGAAAAAGTGTTTTTTGTAATTAATTATATGGCCCCAGCGGAACAATGTTACCAGACATATCTCCAATTGTGCATGCACTCTGCAATACACTGCATGTTGCACCGGTTGATTAGCAAAGTGCTTGTGTGTGAGTGTCAGTGTGTGGTCAGTGTGGTCAGTGATGGAATTATCAGCTCATTTATCAGCTCCCAACTGATGTACACTCACACTCTCACACACACACACCCTCACTCACACACACACACACACACATGCACGTTCTGAGAAGTATCAGTGGGCATTGAATGTAATGCTGATAATAGCAACTGGCCTATAATTACCGGTCATAACCACTCACGCCATTGACTACACACGCACACAAATGTAGCACACACACACACACATATATATATATATATATATATGAATGTATATATGTATGTATATATGCACTGTTGTGCTGGTACGAAAACTTTTCTATGATCCTTAAACCTTTTTATGCTTCTTGAACGATAACTTTCCTATTAATGTATATATATATGCATGTATATAAGTGTGTATGAGGCAACGAACCCGTTGGTGTAGGGGTACATGGCTGTGGAGGTTGGGTCGTAGGGGTTGTAGTAGGGCGGTGGTACTGTGAGGGCTGTCAGTGCACCTGGCGCATCCTTCATGTCGTACGAGCATCCCTGTCAAACCATCACACACACACACACACACACACACACACACACACACACACACACACACACACACACACACACACACACACACACACACACACACACACACACACACACACAACACATGCTATGAAGAATCTCGCAAAATTTGTCGATGAATGCTTTAGAGTGTGCGTTGTATTGCATAAATGTTGAATGAATACAAATCGATTGCAATAGACGTTGCATGGTCTTTGATATGATCGTATGCACTGCTGATATGGAAATTTTATGAATTTTCAAGCTAATTCTGTATTATATACTGATATTGTGTGTATATTTGCGATGTCTATTGTTTATTGTGATATATTGTGAATTACAGCAGCGCTCCATACTAACAGTGTGACAGCCAAAATGTGCTCATTTTTTCTTTCTTCACACACACACACACACGCACACACACATACATACACACAATCACACATATACACACAATTTGTATGTGTATAGAGTTGAATACACGTTATCATATATTGTTATATAGTTAGCATTGGCTGGGTAAATGAATGTGAAGTATGTCATTAAATAAGGTTAAGGTTAAATGCCTAAGTGGCAGCTGCTACACGGGAAGAAGCCGAAGCTTATGAACACACAGGCGTGCCCCGTGCAGCTCGCTGCCACCGCAGAACCGACCCTCTCCACGGTATGGCGCCACAAGGACGTAAGACGTATTAGAGAGGGCCACCTCCCCAGAATGCATGGCACAACTCATGACTGATATCTGGGACCATTTACTGCTGGGTTGACAGGGGCTGTGGGATTGTAGAATTCGCCCAATGAAATTCTGCTCCGCCGGGTTTGAATTTGAATTGAATCGGTCATTGAATTAATTGTATGCATTAATGTATTCATGTATCCATATAACATTGTGTTTATGGCTGATTTTGTAGATATGGCAATGACTCTGAAATTAATGTGACAAAATTTGATTTGTAACGTATTCTGTGTGAATCTCTAATATATATACTTCTCGGAATGAATACCATATTTCTTGACATATTCTCTGTTTAACATATATTAACATTTATATTTTTGTTTAACATATTTTCTGAGTTAAAAATATAAAAACACCAAGCACATTAGACATCAGATAGTTGTCTTAGTTGGCTGTTATCTACAAATATGCGTTGTCGTATCTGATGAAGCCTGCCATGTATAACATCAACATGCTCAATGTCTGTGTAATCAACTGTGTTCTATATAGACAAACTAAACTCATACTCGGCAAAATATCCAGACATATATAATTAATAGAATCGGTCCATTGTAAGTAGACTAGTCAGACAACACTCAGAGTAGCGGATCCATAGTGCAATTTTGGGGGGGGGTGAATGATTTGTTTGGTGGAGGGGGGCTGAAACAAATTTTCAATGATATACACACACACGGTTACAAAGGCATTATGCACGAATATGCTTTGCGATAATGCTTATATCAACAAACTCTAAAAAAATACTTTTCCTTGACCACATATATTGAACCTCCTAGTTATGAGGAGATGATGTAAACATTTTGGGGGCTTCAGCCCCGAGCCCCCCTCTAGATCCGCCATTGAAGACTCACATATTGACGTCCAATTTTCCCACTAAGCTATTCAATGTTGGCATGGAAAAAGCTAGCCATCGTTTTGACACAACACTTGTGCATACGTTCTTTGTATTTTAATATGCTCGGTTTTTAATATTATGTGACAATACGTTGAGTGAAATGAATCCGCTATAAACGAATTAATTAATTCACCCGTCTGTGTGTCTCAGTCAAAACTGTTTGTCCATGGTCATAACTCCTTGATCAGCGATTACTTTCAATGCCGCTTACTTTCTATTGAAAACCCATCTTACATGTGTGTGTGTGTGTGTGTGTGTGTGTGTGTTGTGTATGTGCGGCAATATCGTGCCTTTTAACAGCATCGGTGCGCGTGTGATGACAAAACAGTAAAACTTGATCCGAAAGCAGCGTTGATTATGCAGCCGCGTGTTTGATAAACTCGTGTTGTGCCCGAATAAACACTGCTTCGAACTGGTGCTGGCCTGTGAGAGTGAGTTTGCGCAGGCAGCGCTGATGAATCGTTTGCAGTGGCGAGATTTGCCGCGCGTTGACGTGCGTCGTAAAAGTAAGCCCTTGACGGCACAACGTCGTTCAGTGCGCCAGTCTCGCCTCACACGCGCCACAAATGCCACCGACGTCGGTACGGCCGAAAGCGGAGAGCTTTGGCTGGCGAAATTGAGCCTTATGAACGCCTGGCCAGCCGGCGATGCCGCTGAATCAAATGAATATCAGTTTTGGCGCGCACAAAAAATGAACAACGACCGCGCCAGACGACGCCGGCATGAAGGGGCGTGCTGGGGCCGCGTGGAGGGTGCGCACCAACAAGACAGAGCGACAGAAGCGACTCTGAAAGAAAGAGCGACGGGGCAGACCGGCATCGCGAGCAAATCCCCATGAAATTCGCATCTTATTAATCTTTTTCTCGGATGGCTCAGCTGAAACACGTGGATATCACCCTCTCTCGGTTCATCTTGTTCTAGACGCTCCTCATATTCAGAATATTTGAGACATTAGGGACATTTGGGACAATCGGACTATTCAGAGCATTCGGAATATTTAGGAAATTCGGAACATTCTAGATATTCGGGACAATGGGGTCATTCTAGAATTTCGTAACATTCAGGACATTCGGAACATTTGAAACATTAGGGACATATGGGACATTTGGGACATTTGAGACATTTGAAACATTAGGGACATTTGGGACATATGGGATATTCGGGATATTTGGGACATTTGGGACATTTGGGACATTTGGGACATTAGGGACATTTGGGACACTCGTAAGCGACTCTTCCTGCTTTGTCTTCATCTCTTACTATCGTGAAACGGCTTCAACACAGACTAACTGGCCAGCCACCGCAGAACCAAACTCTGACGCCAGTGTTCAATCAACTCCCGCCAGACAAGATGCAATAATTGCACGATGCAATCATGCAACGGTCTCCAATGGGCAAAAGCCCAAGAGTCCCTGCACTCAAAAAGGACTCTGCACTCAAAAACAACCACGTAGACCACGATAGTGCTGTTTGTGCTTGATATGTGCGCAAACCTACAGCTGGTATGTGTGTGTGTGTGTGTGTGTGTGTGTGTCTGTGTGATTGATGACGACTTTATATTGGAGCTCACTATGAGATCAATTTCTACTGAGCCACTTCAAATAGTCGTCAATCTTGCCATAAACACTCTCTCCCACGCACCAACCCTCTCCCTCGCATACACACACACACACACACACACACACACACACACACACACACACACACACACACACACACACACACACACACACATACATACATACACACGTAGCATGCTTGTTTAGAAAAGCTTCCGTATGATAATGGAAGCTGTTGTGTCAATGAAAATGCGGATATTGAACATGAATGTACATTTGGAAAATTTTCAGTACTCTGCTTTTTCAAAAAGTTTCCGGTGGCTAAAAACAACGTATGTGAGATATTCTGATATATAAACAAATAATTTTCATCGCTTTTGAATGCCACCATATATGTCTGATTATTTCACAAAAATATTTGCATATAGAAATACTCAGATGAGTAATTTTGGAATAACCGGAATTCGTTTGATATGTGAGCTATATTAAGCCATGTTATGGGCGTACCATCAAGAGCTCTTAATACAATGAGTTATCTAATAATAACCAGCCAGCCATTCACTGATTAAATCAACGACGATTTAATATAATATTTATAGATTTAAAATGGCATATATAAACCGAGCAAAAACAACATATACTCAGTTGTTTGAGGGAACATTGAATGAACTCGATGTGAATCGCGCATTTTTGCGGCCTGAATGATAGTATAATAGCTCTGGCTTGCTATAATGCTAGATATATAAGATGACAATATTAACACATGACGTATCAAGCATACATTTAACTCCCAGCTTAATACAAGCGCTTATATGATTATATACAAAGCCTTGTGTATATACACAGTATCTCTCTGGGTGTATGTGTGTGTGTATGTGTGTGTACTTGTGTGTATATGTGTGTATGTATGTGTGTGTGTCAGTCAGTCTTGTTGCTGTCACATTGTACATCTCAAACATGAACCGACTGCCACACACAGACACACACACACACACACACACACACACACACACACACACACACACACACACACACAGACACACACACACACACACACACACACACATACAGACACACTCGAACTGGCTGAGTGATATATCTGATTATTGCAGGTGAAATTTATATTGCAAAACGCGTGCGATGACAGCAACAGCACCGCCTTGCACGAAACCTGTGCATCAGTTCATTTGTCACGCGTGTGTGTATGTATGTGTGTATGTATGTGTGTGTGTGTGTGTGTGTGTGTGTGTGTGTGTAGGCGTGTGACATCTGTAAAGACGATGTAAAACATGCAGTCTGTACATAGACAAGCACTGACACACACACACACACACACACACACACACACACATTCATGTACACATATAGGCACATTATCATACACACACTCAAGCATACATACACACACGCACAGTAGTATAGATTTTTGGAATAGAATACCGCAAAATATAATAGGACAGCCAACAGCAAGTAAAATTCAAAGAAAATTATGATCTCTGGAAGGCAGGAGACACGAGTTTCTGACTCATTCCTGCGCGAACAACTCGGTAAGAACACACACACACACACACACACACACACACACACACACACACACACACACACACACACACACACACACACACACACACACACACACACACACACACACACACACACACACACACACACACACACACACACACACACACACACACACAGAGCAAGAATGCAACATGTACAAAATGAAATCCCTCTCAGAATGGTTCAGTGTTGTATCTGAACTATTTTTTTGCTCAGCATCGAATGTGACCGCTTCTACATATAGCAGTGTTTCTAATAGTATCTCTGATTGTTACTCATGACTATAATAATCGTGATTCAAATAGTCATGACTCACATACTCATGACTCATATAATAATAGCTCACATAATAGTGACTCACATACTAATGACTCACCTAATGACTCACATAATAATGATTCACACAGTCATGACTCACATAACCATGACTAACATAATCATGACTCACATATTTATGACTCATACTACTAATAGATGAAATATTTCCTGCACAATTCCAAATTAGGCAGTTTGATATGAGATGAGTGGCAATGTTCTACTAGTTATCAACTAGGGCTAAACAGCTGTATGCAACTTGTGTCAATGCTGCCTCGCATGTCACGATCTTCATGCTGCCATACAGAAATAACATTTATATTTTCGTATTTTCCAGAACAAAAAATGACTCTAACCAAAAAGTGAAAAATATAAACACAATATAAATAAAAACATCACCCAATATCAACTTTTAGAAATAATTTATAAAATAAAAAAATGGGAAAATTATCATATAAAAAAAACACACACACATGAGCACTCATTCACACAAAGAGGCACCTATGATAAAATTCGCCATTCACAAAGGTTGCGTTCAGAACTATAATTCCGCATGGGAACTATAATTCCCACTCAATTAGGCTCGCATTTATAACCGTTATTTAATTAACTCAAGCAATAATTATATCACACGATTTCGTTAACTAGATTTTGTTTTGTTTTTCATGAAATTACCAAATTTTATATGAATTAGCCATCTTGCTGTGTATGCATGCGTTGCGTATGTGTATGTATGTGTGTGTGTATGTGACTGTATATGTATGTGTATGTATGTGTGTATGTGTGTATGTGTGTGTGTATGTGTGTGTATATGTTCTCACCGAGTTGAGACATATTTACATGCGCATTGATGGTTGTGTGTGTATGCCTGTGTGTGAGTGTGTATGTGTATTTATGTGTGTGTATGTGTGTATGTGTATATGTTTATGTATGTGTGTGTCTCCTTCGATCTCTCTTGCTGCATACTACCCAACCTTTTCTATCCAGCTTGTCTTTGTCATATGTGTGTAATTTCGATTAATATTTGTTAATTACGTAAGCGTGTGTGTATGTGTGTGTGTATGTGTGTGTATGTGTGTATGTATGCAAAAGTGTGCGTGGCGCAGTCCTACCAAGTTAGCGTAGAGTGCGGCGGCTGCGGCGGCTGCGGCGGCCGGATCCGGCGCGCCGATGTATCCGGCACTGAGCGCTGCGGCGGCGGCCGTCTCCACCGGCGACAACTGGTAGCCGGCCAGTGATGGCAGGCGAGGAGAATACGCGGGTAACTGCAGCCGTGCCGCAACCGGAACCGCTCCGGACTCCGGCAGCTGGCACGAGCACACTGTGTGTCCGGACACCGGATCTGCCAGCACCTGCCGACCGCCGGAACAGCAGGCCGGAGATGACGGACTGCTGCCTGCGCCACTGCTCGCCGCTGGACTGCCACCGGCCGTCCTCACCTGCACGGCAACACGACCACCAAGCTGTTAGCATTGTTAACAGCGATGAACAGGTGAAATGGAGGAGCGCTAAGGCAGTGGCGGTTCCAGAGTGCAATTTTGGGGGGGGGGCTAAATTATGTGTGAGTGACTAGGTAGCGTGTGAAGGTCATGACTTGGGACGTTTTTCACACCGATATATACACACATTTACAAACAATAATATGCGAATATGATTTGCGATAAAGTTTATATCAACCAATTCCACAGAAATATATTTTCTTGACATTTTATAGAAAACTCTTGGTTATGATTTGATTAGAATATTTTGGGAAAGTTTCAGTCCCTTGAAGCCCCTACCTGGATCCTCCATTGCGCTAACGTTATAAGTTGCATGTATGCAATCTCCATGCACGTTGATCATCAACAGATACAGAATGGCACTAACATTAGAGAATAGAAGCATATTCAGTTTACAATAATAGTCTATTGGCAACACCAATGTTCAAATAAATCAGCGCCACACGAAGAACGTCTGAATGAAAGCGGTCTATTAAATTGTCCATAAATATAAAACGTATCAATTAGGTTAGATATTATCCAATAGGACTTTGAGTTTTGTTGCTTTCATTAAGGTATACTTGGTCAATTTGAACTTCTACATCTAACTCTCAGGACGCAGCTCTTCGCCAAGGATTTTCCATAATTCAAAAGATCTACTGATGCAACAGCGCTGAAACTGAAATTTACGTATTGTTCGAATTTAAAATACACAAACACAAAATATTTCCAACAGTTAATACTACTAACCAGAATCAAGCTCTGAACAAGACAATGAAACGAAGAACCAGGAAATATGAAGGAGAAATGATTGATGAAGATCATAATGCAAAGCTTTGAATACACAGTCATAACAACCACTTCCGATCTCATAAGCTGGGTCCGCAACCAACATGATACGATCGTTTTGCTATGTTTTGAATAAGTTTCCATATATATATACATAGTTGTCAGGGATCATATCAAGTTGCCTTGACTGCTAACAGGCTGCACTAACATTTCGCTAATTTCAGGCTGTCACTTTGCATGAGAAAACAGCCTCGAGCTCTCAGAAGCTGAAATGTCGTGGAAAAATTGCACTATTTCTAGTACTATGAGTTAAAAGTATCTGTTGTATGTTGATGCGTTTTGTCTTGTGTACACCTGAAATTTAATACACAAAATTTAAAGCCCTGTTTAATTTGAGGTCTATGATGTTGCGCTGGTCATGGTTCCTGGGGGGTATGTGGGGGTATATATACCCCGACAAATTGACTGGGGGTATGAATATGCAATTATACCCCCCGATAATTCTGCTAAGTTCAGTTCTTTGGGTATATTATCAGTAAAATCAGCATAGCGAAAAAATACAATACATGAAAAATGTAAAGATCTATAATAATGTGAAAAATTGTACTTTACGCAATATACTTTTCATTGAGGTATGTGTGTATTGTAATTTAATAGGCCGAAAATAGTCGAGGGTCTCATGCAATTGACCAACTGAGTCAACTTTGAGCACTAATGCATGATGGCTGTCATCCCCCACACCGAGCCTCGACACAAATCTACGTCCCTCTTACTGGTCGATTTTTGTTGGCTCTCAAAAAACTGCCTCATCGCTCCACTGTCGACATCCACTCAAACTTGTCTCAGTCGAAATTAATGCCCGGCAGTTGGCGAGCGAAAATTGTCTGTTGACGTGTCGGATGGCAATTTGCGACCCTGCGGCTACGTTGTCACGTGCTGATGCACTGAATAAAATGCACTCAATTACGCGCCATTTAGCCTGCTACCATCCATGCGCCTGTCTGCCTCTGTGTGTGTGTGTGTGTGTGTGTGTGTGTGTGTGTGTGTGTGTGTGTGTGTGTGTGTGTGTGTGTGTGTGTGTGTGTGTGTGTGTTTACACTGAAGCGGCCATTTTGCCGAGCAAATGGTCTGCGTGGCACGTGCAAATTTGACGACACCTTCATAAATCACCTGACGGCAAATATTGTCAACAAAATGGGTAGAAAATGGGCCCCCATTGACGGCTGTGCCACGACTCACTCATACACGCACTTATGCATGCATGCGTGTGACCGTACAGTACACACAGTACAGTCATGTACAGCGACACAATCCGTGCCATACTGATGCAACGCTGCAACACTGATGCAATATTGCATCCAGCAATACTAGCTACACCATTCTGCCTCACCTGCATTGTGTGTGCTTGTGTATGTGTGCTTGTGAGTGTGTTTCTTCATATAGAAACATCAAAAACAATATTGCTACTGCTAATAACATTTATTATTATTTTTATAAGCGTAATCAGTTGATGTTTGTAGGACTGATTTGGCTGCGTTATCCGTTTTGATTATTAGAAGGGTCGCTTGAGTGATTTTGGGGCGCACACTAAACACATACACGTGTTTTCATATAGACAGCCGGGCAGAAAATGGATCGGGCATAACATACACAAATGAAATAAATGAAACTGCTGGTTAAATAACAAAAGCCGTTGGAACAGTATAGCTACAAGTGATAAATATTTATTTGATCATTGATTTATGCAAATACATGATACACATTCGACTTCTAGTGCTATTATTTCAAAAAAAATCCCAAAATGACATTATCAGCTGGAATTTTGACTGCACAAGCATCTGATAGCTGAGGAAATCTATAAGTTCCTTTTTAGTACTATTGCTACACAGTTTTGAAACATCAGCAATGAGAAGCGATTTACGACTAGGCTAGTAATTTTAATATTTATATATTTATTTGTTTAGGAGCAACTTGTCCACCATGACTTGTCATAATAAAACATGTATATGTGTGAAGAATGAATATGTGTGCATATGTGCATATGTTTTATGTTCAGATAGGGAAACGGCATTAGTTCATGGTGAAATGCAATATTTTCTTAAATTTCAACATAATTTAACATAATAAATTTTGACAAGTTTTTTCTGTGGACAGCCGAGGTTTACCAGGCATGTGCCTATGTGTGCGTCATAGCTAGAGCCACAATTTCAGTGAGAAAGGTTTATTTGCAGTATTAAATGAGGTGTTCAGTGCTTCATACTGATCTTTATACTAATCTTTGGAAAAATCGTGATATGTGTGCTAAAATCATGGGCGTAGATCCAGGGGGATATTGGGGGTTATATATACCCCCCGACAATTCGGCTGGGGGTATGAATATGTAATTATACCCCGCGATAGTTCTGCTGAGTTCAGTTTATTGGGTATATTGTCATCGAAATCAACATAGCAAAAAACAATACACGACAAATGCATATGTATGCAATATGCCTTTCATTGAGGTATGTATGTGTTGTAATTGAATAGGCCGAAAATGGTTGAGTTTCTCATGCAATTGACCAACTGAGTCAACTTTGTACACTAATGCATGATGGCTGTCATCCCCCCGAGCCTCGACACAAATCTACGTGCCTGGTTAAAGTAATTCATTTCAATGCATTTTTCACGAATTGATGCCGTGTTTATGCCGTGTCTTCTAGAAGATTATGGCGTTTATCATATTGTTTTTGTGATATTCTAATAAATTAATGTTTAACTAGTACAAGTGGGTGTTCTCTCAAACATCTCTCATCCAAAATTGTGTCGAATAATTGACATTATTAAAAATATATTTTGTTTTAATATAGTAATTTTGTAAGAAAAATTCACACCCAAATGTCACTTTATATTTAAGAAAGTTTATGAGTAATTTATGAAATTTAAGTAAATATTTACGATACTTTTTTAAATGTCGATAATTTTATCATTGTTCCCATCAAATGAGAACAATTTACAAGCACGCTGGATAAGTAGAGAACATGCAATTATCATAAAATAACAATGAGAGTGTATGTGATTAGCTTTCATAACACGAGAGTTATATGAATAACATTGTGTCCAATTTTCATATGAAATTTGGTGAAAAAACGTGCATATTGTACACCTGTAATACTCAGCGATCCCCAAGGTCATAATTGGGTTTAATTATAAACAGCGACGGTGGTTGGAATAATCTAACAATCAAATTGAAACAGAACAATAAGAAAGGATTTCTTCAGGATATTGGATGATTGAATAGAACTGACTTAATATGGGACACGACGTCTCATTGAAACGCAAACTACTTGGGCTAAGTTTAGACAAGGTTATGAGTAATGTTTTGATTAAAGCATAAAAAGAAACATAATTTCATGCCTCTATTAGTGATGTCAATCATCTTTCCTGTTGTGCAACGAAGTTATTTGAGCACAGCAACACTGACGCATAATTAAGCCATCAATTTGCTCTTCTACAGATAACTTGTAAATCAGCGTTGTTGCATCATTCATGCATGTCTTGCAGCAGGACGATAGTTCTCATGTTTACCATGGTAATAATTCATGTAAGTGTATCAAACGGGAGATTGCTATATTCAGTGATCTAATCGGGCCGGAGATATGATTATAATTGCCGGTATTTTCTGTTGACTATCTCACAATATTGCTAGCAACTCTGTGCAACTGTGCAAAATGAGATTTACTTTGCAATCACTGCCCAAGGCTATTTGTATTAAAGCCCTACGTATAATATTCATTAGACGGTTTACTCATTGAGGATACCTACCTGGCTAATTTGACCAACAAGCTGTCATTACCAATTAAATAATTCATATGTAACAACAAAAATAGGAAATACAACAAATGGTTTAATAAGCGAGACAAAAGTTTCGGTTTATTTATAAATCACGAGTGATGAAGATGAACAGCCAGGTCGTTGAAGTCTTGCAAGTTAATTATTGCACCAAAATATATAAGGTTTTCAGTGGAGTAATTAATAAGTAAATAATCCCTCTAATAAATACAAGTTATTTTGTTGGAAAACCAATTAATGTATTGGCTGTTTGCTTATATAACTGGCTGCTTTAATTTTGTTTAATAACGTTTCTTTCGAAAAACCAATTTTGTCAATTTTGTAGCCGACGCGAGAATATACGCTCTGCATTCAAATTGAGTGATTTTGTGCAAAAACAGTGTCATCCTTGCTGTGTCAAAACATTAGTTCATATTTATTTATTTATTATTTATTTAGAGTCAGCCAACAGGAAATAATCCCAATTACAGGTTGATATACATGTACACAGTAAAATATATATGCATGCAGAAATGAATCTTTACAGAAAAAATGATGTAGTAAAAATAGTGGTTGTAGTTTCAATAAGCCTTTCCAGGGAGTGCCGGATTATCAGAGCCTGCCGGATTATTAGAGCCTGTCGAATAAATAGAGCATTTACGGTATATATATTAGCAGCTCATATTAATAAACTCGCTCAACTAAGAATGTCGAGGCGTGCATCAGGTGATAACTGCTGATTTCGCTCCATTCCTTCACACAAACACTTTCATTTGGTAAAAGTTCCATTTGTCATCAGCAATAAGTGATTAGTAAATATTAAGCAGTGTGCTGGAGTCAGAATTACGTGGCCAGACATTGTGGATGTGTGAAGGCAATGATTTCTTTCCTATACATGTGTCTGTCATTGTTTGTCATGTTTTTGTGATTTGTAACTGGGTTCTACTGAGTTTTATGCGCTGTATATGAAATATTTAATTAAATTAAATGCATGAATAAAAAACCCGTGCTTTCATGGAATTTCATCTTATATATTGATTGATTGATTCAGTGAGAAACGATTCCAAATTGTCTCAATGCTACATTTTCATACCGGAACCTGTGTTTGCCCAACTTGATAAATCTAAAAAGATTGAATTTCTCAATGTACTGTAATAAATTGGCGATATTAAAATATGTGTATTTAATTGCAAATACATCAAATTGTGCAAGCAATGTCAAAATTACATAGTATATTAGCTGTATAACATAATGATATAATGAATGAAGAAAATGTATATAGAGATATTGGTTGAAATAAAACATGCATACATTTTCAACACCAACCTGTTGGCTTGTTGAAAACACCGACATCACACACACACACACACACACACACACACACACACACACACAAACACTCACACACACTCACACACACACACACACACACTCAGCTGATTGCTTTCGCTAGAAGTGTAAAAATTTCAAGTCAAGTTGAAATTGAAACCTGACTTGATGAAAATTTTCTTGAAAAGAAATTCACTTTTAATCGCGTAACACAATCACACCTAACTGTTCTAGCACACGCACACAACACAAAACACTCGACAGCTGCCGTTTCGCGCAGCAACGAAGCGCAGAAGATGAACGAATGAAGACTGGCGACCACCTCGACTATGCTGACTCTACAAGGGGCGGGGCGTTTAGTGCCACACTTGTTAGCTCCGCCCACCAAGCGTGTGATTGGTCAATGTTAAGCCCCGCCCACTACATATGTCTGATCAAGTAGCGATGACAGCATGGCACTTGCACATGTGTTCTCGTGTATCGTGCGAGTGTGTATGAGTGTGTGTGTGTGTGAGAGCGTGTGTCTACAACGTACTGCCAACACCGCTGTCACACACACACACACACACACACACACACACACACACACACAGACAATGCTTCTATCTCACTCATGAACAATTACAATTTTACACGCCGTCCAATCTGAGCCCACAATTGTATACTCAAATACTCGACAAACTCTTTTGTGCTAGAGAATACGGACTTTTTGTGAAGGCCATTTGCTAGCTACTGTCAGCTGGTTCAATATTGACTCACGCTAAAATTGAATGTGTAATTTGCACAAATGTATGTCAATATATGTGAATATGTGTGTGTGTGTGTGCTTTTGTTTGTGCTTATGTGTGTGTGTGTGTTTCGAGCGCTTTTGAGACCCTCGGGTGAAAAGCGCGATATAAATGTCTTAATGTAATGTAATGTAATGTGAACTAAACGTCTATATGCATCCATGAAACAATTTCCTGTAATATTACGGAGAGTTTCGTATATATTTTATTCAACAATCATGTTATTATATAAAATGATACATGTTTTATTTATCACATATAATATTTGTGAATTTCAATCATTATAATAATCAGAAAATTATACCGTATTATAGGCCATATATAAGAGAGTCCTGTATATAAGATATATTTATCCACTCAC
>OU696592.1:1328125-1355625 GCA_916048095.2 Sacculina carcini | reverse complement strand
GTGCCGAAATAGCTCCAATTAACATACACTCACACGCACACACACACATACAGACTCACACACACACACACATATTAAAATACACATACATACACTCAGTCACACATACGCTTGGAGTCACGCACGCACACATACGTACAAACATACACACACGCGCATACAAACACGCAGAATTATAAAAGTCATTATTCGTGTATAATTATTCCTGGCGCCAATGGCACCCACCCGCCTTCAAACTGGCTGGCAATAAATTTTTATTGGAAATTAACGCTATGAGGATGCCTGCTTCAGCTTGTGTGTGTGTCTGTTTGTGTGTGTATGTGCGTGTGTGTGTGTGTGTGTGTGTGATGGTCTTGAGTGTTTTACAATGAGTAACACAGCTTCGCTGGCTTTTTTGGAATATTCCGCTAAGCACACATACACACACACACACACACACACACATATATATATATGTATATACACATACACGCACATGCACATATGCATACAGACACACATACACACGTACGCACAAACATAATATCCCATCATAATATTGAACCACAATATGACATCATTATCATAAATTTTTAAGTGATAATTGATAGTTCCTACAATCTGATCATAATATAGATTGTAAGAACAATCACACACACACTTACACACACATACACACACACACACACACACACACACACACACACACACACACACACACACACACACACACACACACACACACACATACACACATCCATACAATTCTAATTGTATCAGTAAATAAATATTTACAGATATAACAGTCACTTCATTCACCAACTCATTCTCAATCAAATGCAGTTGTCGTCAATTGCAACTCGTTCCTTTCGCAAGTTGTATCCTCCCTTGGCGGCGTGTCAGTGGTGTCGTGTCAGTGGTGTCGTGTCAGTGGTGTCTTGTCAGTGGTGTCGTGTTAGTGGTGGCGTGTCAGTGGTGTGGTGTCAGTGGTGTCGTGTCAATGGTGTCGTGTCAGTGGTATCGTGTCAATGGTGTCGTGTCAGTGGTGTCGTGTCACTGGTGTCGTGTCAGTGATGTCGTGTCAGTGGTGTCGTGTCAGTGGTGTCGTGTCAGTGATGGTGTGTCAGTGGTGTCGTGTCAGTGGTGTCGTGTCAGTGGTGGCGGACATTCATCTTGCGTAGACAGCAGCCAACTCGCACTTCGGGCCCCCACGTTCACACTCACACACACACACACACACTCACACACACACACACACACACACACACACACACACACACACACACAACGAATTAATTCGACAGTGATAAAACAATTGAGCCGTTATTGGTGACAATTTGGCAGCCCCCACTGGCTGGCGACAAGGGCGCGTGTTTGTATGCTTGTCTGTGTGCTGGTGTATGTGCACGTGTCACATTTGTCTTGCCATACCCAGCCTTCTCATTTCACCGCTCTGCTGCCTGTCTGTGTGTGTGTGTGTATGTGTGTGTGTGTGTATGTGTGTGTGTGTGTGTGTGTGTGTGTATTTATACGGCGTCGACCGAGCGAACACGCAAAAATACGGGCTGCAATTGATGGGACAGCAGAGGCGACATGCAAAAACGCCCGCCCATTACACGCTACCAATGCCTATTGAAATGATCGCGCCTGCCAACGAATGCATGGTTGTGTGTGTGTGTGTGTGTGTGTGTGTAGTTTATTGTGTGTAGTGTGTAGTATTTCACATGTGCTCTTAATTGATTGCTATTCATTGCAGCTTGCTTCTATGCACGATAATTAAGCTAAATATATTCCCACTTTTATTGCATGTATCAAATTAATTACTGTTTTATATTTAATCATTCATGTCGATATTTTGCTGGTAATATAGAGACATGAGCACAAAATGCGCACACCGACATGCATACAAAAATATTGATATATTAAATCAATATACATGACAATTGTCATTTAATGTTGTGTCATTATCTCACGTTGACTTCCGAAAACGGTTGTGTCTGTTGATTTGTCTGCTGTTGTCGTCACACGAAGAAAATGGGGCAAAATTGAATGAGTATTTGTGAAACGAATGTTAATTGTCGAGACACAAAGCAAACACGAATATCAAAGATCGCGCAACACTCACAGGTTCAAGGATCCCTTGAAGATGATCAACGTCGAATCAAACTCTAACTTGATTGTTTCAATATAATGAATATTATTGCTGCGTATAAGTAATGCTTAATAAGATTAATTATAATATAAATACAAAATATATAATATTGCTATTCTTATATTTAGTATTATATAGTAATAATTATTTTAATTACTGATTAATATTGGTTAATACTTATTGTTGATTCATATTGTAGTTTTCCTATTGTTCCGTGTGCGCTGTACAGGTGAATAGTTGTTGTATCAGTTGATACGGTGTCGTTGTGAGAGCGTGAAGCTCAATTAAGACCGGTGTATTATCAGCGCCATGAGGCTACACGCAACGACACAGGCTAATTATCACTGCCAGCACTAAGACACGCCACTTGTCCGTCACTATATAGTGATGGCGCGCTTTATCACGTGACCAAACCGCCTCTCATCCAACCCGCCCTGTATCGGCCAACACATTTAGCGTTATCAAGCCCCGACCGTCGAGCCGACAAGCGCGGCGCGTCGGCGACGTTTGTGGCGCGGATGGCGTGTCACGTGATCGTCTCATTGGCGGTCCACACAAAGAATACACACACACACACACACACGCACACACACACACGCACAAACACAAGTGATAGATTTTTGAGATAAGTTACACGCACATGACACTAGAACATCCACTGCTTACATGTATGTGTGTGTGTGTTGTGTGTGTGTATGTGTCTGTGTGTGTCTGTGTGTGTGTGTGTGTGTGTTGTGTGTTTTGTGTCTGTGTTGTGTGTGTATGTGTTTTAGTGTTGTTTAGGCAGAAGAAAACGTGGTTGTACTATAAGAAGACCAACAGAAAATATGCATAATAATCTAATGAAATTAATGATTATTTGATGACATACTCAGGAAGCTTTGCCGTTTATTCTAGAAATTAGCAATATAACAGACAATTACATGTAAATTGCGGGCATAATTTTGTATAAATATATGACAAATTTATACGGATGTTGTACACAAATTGCATGCTTCGTTTTTCCGTCTGTACATAAATATACTGTATATACTTTGCATCAGTATACTGTATTCGCCAAGATCTCTAGTCCATTGTATCGAGTCATTATGAATATATTACCCTATTGAACTCATACGAATTGAATAAGCCGATTATAACTGGATCCAAATCGTACAGATGAGCCTTTTTTTCAATTAGGCGGCCAAATAGTATATCTGGTGTGATAATTTAGCGGCTAAATAACGCCGCTATGAACAAAGTAGGTGGCGTATAAAATGTCTTTCTTCCATCGGCGCTGGGAACCATAGCATATGCGCTGTTGAAAATCTCATCGAAGGGCCGAAGAAGCGGCAAAAAAAGCGACAAACATCTGCTAATTACAGCCTGGTGGGAAAACAACCACCTGCGCACTAACAAAGTGTTGTCGACTTGAACAATGAAAATGCCGCTGCCGTTTTCAGCTGGGTGCAATGTTGCACTGCAATGAACCGTTTGAGAACTGGGAAGGCAAGAAAAAATTGCAGAAATGAAAACCCATTCTTTTAAGCCATTGGTTCCCAACTTTTTTCAGCTTGTTACCCAATTTAGCATCCCATATTAAGCATGTTACCCCTTTGTTACTGTACATGTTACTGTAAGCATTTACACACACACACACACACGTGCACACACAACTATATATAACACGCCATATGAGCACTACAATATCCACACAACGCAAACAATAAACATAATATTCTAAGTTAACATTAATCCCAATACAAGGTACGGCAATGTTTTCTTGAATTTCAGAATTCTTAACATTTTCCTGTCACCCCTACATTACCCCCGAACAATTGCTAAATTATTCCCAGGGGGTAATTTACCCCAGGTTGGGAACCACTGTTTTAAGCAAATAGATTCCAATATATAAGAATACACGCATTAATTATTCATAATGCCAGATTACGTGTTAATGAATTATGTAAAATATGTTTGGGCATATGTGGCTCAATTTTTGTGTGTGTTTATGTGTGCTTGTGTGTGTTTATGTGTGTTTGTGTGTGTTTGTGTGTCTTTGTGTGCGTTATTGTGCGTACTTTTGGTTTTGTGCGTGTTTATGTGTGTTTGCGTTTGCTTATGTGTGTTTGTGTGTGTTTGTGTGTGTTTGTATTCATGTTTTTCTTGGTCATCTCACTAAGTTCTTTCACACCTGCCGTTCGGCTCCTGCTAATTTCAATCAGGTCACACCAGATACACCTGTGCTACTCATGTACCTGACTCTCTTCAATTGAGGTTTGCATGTGTTTGTATGCGTGTGTGTTATGTAGGAATGGCGTGCGTGTCTGATCTATTATACTATTATACCTGCGTGCCTGTGTATGCGTGTGTGTGTGTATGTGTGTGTGTGTGTGTCGAATGGTATATTCAATCACAGGTCTGACCCGGCACAGATATGCTACCACAAGAAAAACACGACACACAAACATGTAGCCGGTCTGTGTGTGTGTTTGTGTGTGTGTGTGTGTGTGTGTGTGTGTGTGTGCGTGTGTGTGTGTGTGTGTGTATGTGCGTCTGTAATCGGCAGATAATGGCCGACAAGCGAGTGGCTTCATGCTAGAATGCTCTGATCATACACACACACGTACACACACACACACACACACTCACATTCTCATTTTCACACGCCATGGCCCTGGCATACACACACACACACACACATACACACACACACACCCACACACACACACACACACACACACACACACACACACACACACACACACACACACACACACACACACACACACACACACACACACACACACACACACACACACACACACACACACACACACACACACACACACACACACACAGTCGCACATTGGCACAATTGGCGCCAATCTGTGCACAGTATTATAATGTATTGCCAACATGGATCGACATAATTGTCCACAATGGTATGTTACACCAGACACAGTCCAGATTCCAATTATGGGATCGTATGTATTATATATAGCCCAAATGCGCAATATGAACATATATATATATATATATATATATATATATATATATATATATATATATATATATAGGTTAGGTTTGTTTTGAAATAAGGACTCATATGTAAACCAACATGCACAAGCACACACGCGAACATTACAACCAGGAAAATGTATACTCCTGTAGATGCAACGTGTGTTTGACACCGTCGCTTGACACACTGACACACTGACACACTGACACACTGACACACTGACACACTGACACACTGACACACTGACACATGACACACTGACACATGATACATGATACCTGACACACTGACACATGACACATGCACATGACACACTGACACACTGACGCACTGACACACTGACACACTGGCACATGACACATGATACATGAAACAATGACACATGACACACTGACATACTGACGCACTGACACACTGACACACTGACACACTGACACACTGACACACCGACACACTGACACATGACATATGAGACCTGACACACTGACACATGACACATGATACCTGACACACTGACACATGACACATAACACACTGACGCATGACACATGATACATGAAGCAATGACACACTGACACATGACACATTACACATGACACAATAACACAATAACAAAATGACATATGACACAATGTCAAATGACAAATGATACAGGACGCATGATACACTGACACATGACACACTGACACTCTGACACATGTCACAGAAGGTTTGATTGGTGAGCGGTCAGTTTTCTTGATGTCATTTTTGTCACCAAACATGTTGCACTCAAGGGAAGTTCTGTCATCTAGAAATACAAGCCTAAGTGCTGGCATGTTTTGTATCATTACTAATATGTGTAGCACAGTGCAATGTGAAGAAATTAAGTCAATTTTTCTCCATTTTTTGAATGAAATTCTTGATTGTTTCAAACCCATAGAGCACTTCAATTTCTGCCGCAATTAAATATATAAAAAACATTATCAACACAATTATAAGCTACACAATCAATATTTGTTAAATGTCAGTGTTCGCATGAGCTGCGTTGTGTTAATTCATTCAAGCCACTCTGTCACATCAGGTATCAGGAAAATTTTGATTGACGTCTGAGTAAGGATCAATGATGCCGCTTACCTTTACCTGTACATGTATGCGCGTGTACGTATGTGAATGTGTGTGTGTGTGTGTGTGTGTGTGTCAGAGATGACGTGAGAGCCGATGTTTGTCATCTATGGTGCTTGTGTATGTGTGTGTGTGTGTGTGTGTGTGTGTGTGTGTGTGTGTGTGTGTGTGTGTGTGTGTGTGTGTGTGTGTGTGTGTGTGTGTGTGTTTTGCGTGTGAATCATGTGGCCATGCTCTAACCATCTCACACTGCACGCGCATGCACATGCACGCACATGTATGTCTGTCTGTATTTTTAACATTTGACGCCAGGCTCGTGTGTGTGTGTGTGTGTGTGTGTGTGTGTGTGTGTGTGTGTGTGTGTGTGTGTGTGTGTGTGTGTGTGTGTGTGTGTGTGTGTGTGTGTGTGTGTGTGTGTTTGCGGATAGTGCTAAGCAAGACAGACGGTGCAGTTCAGAAAGTCAGCCAGCTCAGCTGTACCGCCCTATTGACACACACAATACCAGCCATCCACGTTGCGTGTATGCGTGTCTGTATGCATGTATGTATGCATGTGTCCGTGTGTGTGTCCGTGTGTGTGTGTCTGTGTGTGTGTGTGTGTAAGTAAGAGGGGTTCAGATGACTGCGGTACAATAGCTTATGCGAGCAGCAAAATGACTGTCCATCGAGTCGACCCAATACAATTCATAAATGTGTGTGTGTGTGTGTGTGTGTGTGTGTGTGTGTGTGTGTGTGTGTTTGTGTGTGTGTGTGTGTGTGTGTGTGTGTGTGTGTGTGTGTGTGTGTGTGTGTGTGTGTGTGTGTGTGTGTGTGTGTTTGTGTGTGTGACGGTGGGTGAACAGAAGCCATGATTGATTGAATGCACAATCGCCTAGCTCCGACAAATATCTCACCTGTTCAATTAGCTACCTGTTCTCAGCGTGTGTGCGTGTGTCTGTATGTTTGTGTGTGTTTGTGTGTGAGTGATCCGGCTTTGCACCTCACATGCACAAACACACGCGCACACAAACAGACAGGGAGGGTATCAGGGGAAACGGAAATTTCGCAGACAACAAATTTGAAACCTGCATAAACACATATATAAATGTGTTGCATGTACATTCACATAAATGAATAAGCAAATACATGGCAAAAAGAAGGTTTCAGACAGATCGTATTTTATACTGAATAACACAACGCTATTGTTAATTTTCATGTTAGAGTTCAGTGACAGACACAAAACTCAAATATCTTCGATAATAAGCATAGCTAATTTATTTTCACTTATGAATATAATTACCTCAGATACTGACAATTAAGCTTATATTTTAATTCAAATATTCTAAGCTAGATTTTTTGATGGGTTTAATGAGCTGAACTATTTCAGGTTAAGAAATTCAGTCTGCCAAAAATGTTATTTATCCAAAAGAGTATAGTATTTATTATAACAATATCAATGAAGTACAAATATTTACCATAGTTTGATGAGAAAACAAGTACACTAACACGTAAATGATGGAATAGGACGATTTTTTCACAAGTTATTCTATACGTGTGGAATAAGAAGAGCGATATAAAAAAACTAGCGCAGAAAAGTGTAAACTTTGAGTGGGCTTTTTGGACGATACTTTATCCTGTGCTAAGATTTAAAGCAATATGGGCCAACTTTCTTGTGATCTATAACCTGATGCCTAGTTTACGCACACCAGATTCAGATTCAGATAGGTTATACGTTTGTGACATGTGTATGCGTGTGTCAAAACGTCTGACGTAGTGCCACCCAAGTGTATGTTTGTCTGTGTGCCTGTGCTACATGCACTCAGAGAGACACATGTGTGACACGATGGAGATGAAGACACACACACACACACACACATACATACACATATATACACACTTATACACCCAAGATACCTGTAGATACTCATGCATACATACATACGCACCGACATACTATCTCACACACACATACAGACATACACACACACACAAATGCATGTGCATGTCGTGTATGTCTACACTCGTGTGCAGGTAATTTGCATGCACACTCACATACACACTCAACTGAATCTAGCGTAAGTGTGTGAGTGTAAAAGTGTCGTAAAATTTTGTACAATTTTCTAATATATATGATTCTCAGCATAATTGATAAAATATGTTCGTTGTTAATGCAATAGTGAGTGAATAGATTTAAATAATGCAATAAACGTAGGCAATGTAATAAATGTAGAAAATCTAAAAATGTAAATAATGCAATTAATGTAATATATGTAATTAATGTTATAAATGTAAATAATGAAATAAATGTAGATCATGTAATAAATGTAGAAAATGTATGTTTAATTAACAAAACATACAAAACATGCATAATATATTAGTCACTCTCAAATATTTCATTTCATTTATTTGTCATATAGCCATATACGAAAGCTTTTTTAGGTACGCTTACAAAAAGGTTTTCAGATAATTAGCATATCACACATGATACCACCGAGAATCACCATATATTATCAAAAACACGTGAAAAGATGAAGACAAATGCATGATTAAATTTCAAACAAGAAAAGTCAAATTGATTTACAAGTGAATTCAAGTGAATTTTTTTCAAGTCGAGTTCTACAAGTCGATAGAAATCATACGGAAATATAGCCCAAATATCAAGCGATATAAATACTTTAGCAAACTGAATACATTTTCTTGTGTCTTTGAAAACGCTTGCAAACTTATTACACAAACTGGTATATGACATATATGTGAAGGGATATGGCATATGGGTGTGTACATATTATTGACCTACGTGTTTGTGTGCTTTTGCTTGTGTATGTCTATGTGTGTTTGCTCGTGCATGTGTGTGTATGTGTGTGTGTGTGTTGTGTGTTGTGTTTGTGTTAATGTTTGGCGGTGATCTTTCAACAGAGAACAGCTGATAACACGATGGGTGTATGCGTGTCTGCATGACGAGTTTGAGGCCTCAACACTAGACGTATCTCAATCTGCAAATGCCATACACGCATTCACGCACACACACACACACACACACACACACAAACAAACATATTTTAACAGGTGAATATGCGCGCAATATACAGTATGTGCGTGTGAGCACATATACATCATAAATAATTTTCATACATCATCATACATCATAAATCATCATCAAATTATACATACAATGTATTTTTGTGGATTATTTTCTCACAAATTTTGGCTACACTGATAGGATTTTCTGGGAGAAATATTCGATTCAGTAACATGTCTGAGAGAATATTAGCAAGCATATATGATACGTGTCCATTTGTAAATAGTATCTGTTGTATACGACACAAATGTATATTAAAATTGCCGAGTCATATAATGCATGTGTGTATATATGCATATATATTTGTGTGTGTATTTGTGTGTGTGTGTGTGTGGGTTTGTGGTCGTGTGAGTGTGGACAGATGAGCGTTCGATATCTGCATATGAATTACACACACACACACACACACACACACACACACACACACACACACACACACACACACACACACACACACACACACACACACACACACACACCAACAGACAGACAGACAGACAGACAGATTGTGGCATGTCTGTATTGGCGTCAAATTGGCGCTAAAATGGCGGACAATGTTGCAGTGGACAATTTGCAATCTGGCATGTTGCATGAGACTGGTTGAGCTCCCAGCCTCTGTCTGGGTGATGTCCCATCCTCTACGCGTCGTTGTCGATGACAGTGTGTGTGTGTGTGTGTGTGTGTGTGTGTGTGTGTGTGTGTGTGTGTGTGTGTGTGTGTGTGTGTGTGTGTGTGTGTGTGTGTGTGTGTGTGTGTTGGTGGGTTTTAGTGAGAATGTCTGGGAGTTAGTGTTGTTATACAAGCGCTTATAGTTGATTGTGATTTTTGCATCTATTTTTTGTGTGCACAAATATAAAAGAATGCAATACCTTTTTAGGACGCAGTAAAATACAAGATTTAAATTAACATTTTGGTGTGTTGCTATTGTTAAAACTCATAAAACAGGTATGGTTTGGTGTTCCACGTAAATATATACATGTGTGTGTGTGTACATGTATATGTGTGTATGTGTGTGTGTGTGTGTGTGTTTTATTTGATGCAAGTGCGAGTGTGTGTGTGTGTGTTTGGGTGGCTGTGCTTGTATGTGTGTATTTATGTGTGTGTGTGTGTATGTGTGTATGTGTGTGTGTTTGTATGTGTGTGTGTGCGTGCACATCTTTGTCCATGAAGATGTATCTCTGTCATAATTGTCAATGTGTGCGTGCGTTTGTATATTCACATGCCAGCGACATTGTGTGTGTGTGTGTGTGTGTGTGTCTGTGATTGTGTGTGTGTGTGCTTGTGTGTGTGGCAGCTATAGAACCGAGTGCGTCGTATTTGTACAATAGTGGCAACACGCTGCGCCATTTATGCCGCTGATGTATAGCACAGACCAGCTGAATGTTGGACACAGTTGACAGAGAGAGAGAGAGAGAGTTTGAGAGTGCAGGGAAGAGGTGAGGAGCATGGACAGCGGGATATCTTGATACTATGCTCTTATCAATGCACGAAACCACATGAAAGCGTATATATTTCATCTGACTCTTGCGTGGCCTGGTTTCATTAGCAAGCGCTCGTGTTATACACATAAATATACCACTATCACTAAGAACACACGTTGTAGAACGAGTCATAACGAGTTTATTACAAACACAAACATATACACTTGAGCAGTAACGTATTAAAAACTGCAAATGTTTAATAATAATGGTTAGTAATATTAATTAATAACAAGTATTAGCGATGTTGAAAAGATGCTGAAACAAACGTATATATTGCTCAAATATTTGTTGGAATAATTATGTTCTTCAGCGCACTGAACATGCCTTATTGTGCGTTTTGACACCACATAATATCCCAACTGGATAATAAACAATCGCGTAGCTTTGGCAGTTGGATGCGTGGAATATTGGCAAATGCAGAACCAATATGAACGACTGCAGCATAAGTTTAAAGCGACGAAATTCAATAAGACATTCACATATGAACATCGGACGGTATAATAAATTGTGTCTGAGTAATAGACCATCGTGTGTGTGTGTATGTGTGTGTGTGTGTGTTAGTGTGTGTGTGCGTGTGTGTGGCATCGTAGCTTCGCAATGAATACGCCATAAATTTGAGTGGCGGAGCTATTCAATTCTGTCTCATAATGTGAGAAGATTTAGTGGTGCAGCGACACCACACATACACACACACACACACACATACACATGCACATACACGTACACGCACACACACACACATACACAGGCTCATCTGCAAGCGCTCCGTTGAGGAATGTGGAGAATTCATAGTGGCAGCACGTGTGCTGTGAACTAGCAGCGTGTCAATCAACCCACAACACACACACATACACACACACACACATACACACATATACATATGTACATACACACATGTACATACAAACACAACATACACACACACACACACACATACTACACACACATACTACACACACATACTACACACACATACTACACACATATACACATATATACACAACTACACTCACATACTACACACATGCACACATACACACACATATATACACACATATACAACAAATACATAAAAACGTGTCTATATGTGCGTGTGTATGGTGCAAAATAGTGTGTTTTGGAAAATTGATACGTCAATTTTTGCTCTGGATGATGCACATTATTGAGCGTGGAACAAAGTTAAACAAAGTTAATTTAAATGTATGTTTCTATGCAATTACCACCATTACCACAATTACCACCCTTACCACAACTACCGCCATTACCACAATCGCCAGCATTTTCATATTTATCATTTTACCACCATTACCAGTTACACCATTTCCACAATTACCACTAGCTGAAATATTACCAGCAGCATTTCCACACAATTACCACAAATTGCCAATATTAGCAGCCATTGCATAATTTACCAACTACTCCAGTGATTGCAAAATTAGCACGATTACCACCTGTCACAACATTACCACAACTACCATCGGCCGCATATTTACCCTCAGCCAATGGCGAATCCAGAGGGGAGACTCAGGGGGTTAAAGCCCCCCTCCCAAAATGTTTCCATGAACTTCTCATAATCAAGAGGTTCACTAAGAGATCAAGAAAAATATATTTCTGAGGAAATTGTTGGTATAAGCATTATCGCAAGGACGTTGCATAATGATGCTTGTACATGACTGATCGCACCTAAAATTCAGTCCCTCCCAAAATTGCACTCTGGATCCGCCACTGTCCTCAGAGTGATTGTCATATTAGTGGATATGTCGTGATCTACTGCTTGTGCTATTGTTAAAACCAGGAGGATTTGAGTGGGTGAAAAAGTCGACGTTGAAAAAGAGAATTCACAAAACGAAGATGAAACGCCTGGTCAAATGCAGGCAACTATATGCAATGCCTTGCTTATTTCACGCATGGTCTTGTGGTCGGATCTAGTAAATGACACCACTCTTCAGATGCCTCATTCTACGAGCGTGTGTGCGCGTGTGTGTGTGTGTGTGGCGACCGGAAGCAGTCGGACTCAGTCCAATGTCCACCGCAATTGTCTCTCAAGCTGAGTCGAGCCGTAAGTCAGTGTCAGCTCTGTCAGATGAAGACACACTGCTGGCGGAATATTGAGGTCTCCCTCTGTCACAAACCCCTGCTCCGCCCTCTTTCTTCCACCATCTCTCACTTGCTCTATCTCCGGCCGGCCAGCATTCGCATCCGTCCCAGAGCAAGTAAGTGGCGGTAAGCCTGAACATCAATATACACACACACGCAAGCATGTGGACAGGAATAGCCGCATTCAAACCAAGCAAGACATAATGCTCGTTGTCAATACGCTGGCGAGCTGAGTCCGTGCGATATATGACTCCATTCGTCAGTATATAACAACGCCAAGGCAAATGGATAACGTGTGGGGCATCCCGGCTGGCCACTGGGAATATATTAAAACAAAATAGCTCAACTGCCCACGAACGCAATGTATCCTCGTCGCTTTTTACATTGTGAATATTCCGTTTCATTTCTGTCGTATTCAAGTTGAATATACAGCAAAACTAAGACAAATATTTTGGAAAATAAAATATTCAGCACATCAAGTGTGCTAGCAATTCAACGAATAAAGAATAGCTTATGTAATAAATATCTACAATTTTTTTTTTTCAAATTAGGTGCGTATAATATATAACTTCAAAACAATGCACGTGAGGAAATAAAACACGGAATTGTTTCTAATTTGATGATAAAATTGAATTAACGCTAATATCTGCCCTTGCTGAAAGCTAGCATAAATTTTTTATTTCAGCATTTTTTGACATAGATTTCCTGATTCACAAGGACAATATACTCTAGTAATTTTTGTGTGTGTGCCTGTGTGTGTGTGTGTGCCTGTGTGTGTCTGTGTGAATTATAGAATTATCGTAAATACAGAGTTAATTATTAGGAGTTTTCGGGAAAAACTCATTTTCCCTCCAACCAATGATAGCATATTAGATTACTGCTACTCAAATGAAAACTATAATTTTAACGACCTGGTATCATATTTGAAATCACAGACGGTAACGTACGAGAAGAAGTGAAGTTCTGCTATCAGGATAAACGAGAGAAAATGCTTAGTTTGTATTTGTCATTTGTCCTTGGAAGTGATGGAAGATGTGGTAGTATTAGTGATGGAAGGTGTGGTAGTATTAGTGATGGAAGGTGTGGTAGTATTAGTGATGGAAGGTGTGGTAGTGTTAGTGATGGAAGGTGAGGTAGTATTAGTGATGGAAGGTGTGGTAGTATTAGTGATGGAATGTGTGGTAGTGTTAGTGATAGAAGGTGTGGTAGTGTTAGTGATGGAAGGTGTGGTAGTATTAGTGATGGAAGGTGGGGTAGTATTAATGATGGAAGGTGAGGTAGTATTAGTGATGGAAGGTGAGGTAGTATTAGTGATGGAAAGTGAGGTAGTATTAGTGATGGAAGGTGAGGTAGTATTAGTGATGGAAGATGAGGTAGTATTAGTGATGGAAGGTGTGGTAGTGTTAGTGATGGAAGGTGTGGTAGTGTTAGTGATGGAAGGTGTGGTAGTATCAGTGATGGGACGTTTAACATCGCAGCTGTCGTTGAAATACTCTTGTATTTGTACACTTTTGTATACAAAACGGGAGATGCGCGTTGGTAGTTAGTCATTCTGCCAGCAGATGGCACTAGTATCAACACCAACGGTCCTTAATGTGTGCAAACACTGCGGGTTACCTGCTCCTGCTGCGAGACAGCCGATTGTGGCGCCACCTAGCGACGTTTCAAGCAGACACTCAATTACCCTGCCGCCCGCTCGTGTGTGTGTGTGTGTGTGTGTACACAACTGCCATCAACGCTCGGTTCATCCGGATAACGCAAATACAAAGTAAGTGTGAATGCCACCTGGCACACACGCATACACATACACACCAACACACACACACACACACACACACACACACACACACACACACACACACACACACACACACACACACACACTGACACGCAGACATGTATGCACATATCACAGTCTAGTGTCATCGAAATCCGATTTTAGTGAATAGGGGCGCGCACAATAACACACACACACACACACACACACACACACACACACACACACACACACACACACACACACACACATACACACACATGTGTGTGTGGTGTTTGTATAAAACACTTGAACCAGCTGTCAGAATCGCTGAATGAACAGGATGATGCAAATTCGTTTGTTAAATTGTTCTCATTTCATCGTCAATGCATTCACACACAAGATGCGCTGATGAACTGTTCATTTTTGGCATTTGCCTTGTATGTGACTAATGAAATAGTTTAATAAAATTATGAGTTATCCGTTTTGGTGTCATTTTGAAGAAAATAGAAACAAACTAAAAACAGCATAGTGGAAAGGAATTTTGTACATGAAACATATTTCAAATTTGCCGTAAAACTTGAATTTATTCTGACGAAAAATTCCATCTTATGGATTTGATTTTTTTAAACAATACTGCGATAGCAACACTAAATGAATTAATAATTTTATTGTCATATTTTTAGCAAATATATTGCCACAAAACGGCGTGCAACAACTGCACATGTTGCATTAAAAATTATTTGCATTAAATTATTTGCATTAAATTATTTGCATTAAATTATTTGCATTAAATTATTTGCATTAAATTATTTGCATTAAATTATTTGAATTAAATTATTTGCATTAAATTATTTGCAAACAAATACCAAATTACAAACTATATTATTATTATTATTATTATTATTGAAATGATGAGCTAGTTGAAATTGACAGATCATGAAGGCTATATGTTGCAGAAGTGCAATATTCGTGCATCTTGATCATCAGGAGACACAGAGCCAAGAGCATTTGAATGATAAATTTAATACGCACAGACAATTAAAAATGACATTTAGGTATCAGCCAATTTTTCAGTTAGCAAGAGAGCTCTAGATGAATAGCACAAGAAAATCAAGAGACAATTGTGAAGAGTCTTATCCTCAATGACATCGCAGTGAAATCTGTTGTGTATATTTTGTCTAGGATGTCTAAAAAATTAAATACTATGGGTTATATGTGCAACAAACTCCCGTCGTGGGGAAAAGAAAAAAATATATCTGAAAATAAAGATAACATTTCGTCCTAGAAGTTTACCAAATGTGTTCTATATTTGTGTGTTTGTATGTGTTTGTATGTGTTTGTATGTGTTTGCGTGTGTTTGTATGTGTTTGTATGTGTTTGTGTGTGTTTGTATTTGCAAGTGCTGTTGTGCTAACTGACAATCAGCGTGTGCCAGGTTGCAACATGCACTCTGCACCCACACACACAAACGCATTCACACACACACACACACACACACACACACACACACACACACACACACACACACACACACACACACACACACACACACACACACACACGCACACAGACACACACACACACACACACACACACACACTCATTGTCAATATTAGCTGCGCAAATTGAATTAGCAAGTCAGATTGCAGTACGACGGCACCATGCACAGCACAAACCGATTAACAGCGCTGGGAATACCCCGGCAGCACAGGGAAAGAGGAGTTGCCACGTGTTCTGAATACACTCAGCTCTCTGCCCTGTGTGTGTGTGTGTGTCTGTGTGTGTGTTTCAATGTGTGTGTGTGTGTATGTGTATATGCTTGTATTGTTGATTTGATAAGTGTCGACAGAACTGTGCAATATTGACGAGCGCAATTGCAATTTCGACATCACAGCAAATGTAAATTTAGATCAAAATCAATACAATTTAATTGTAAATACAACTTTAATGTAAAAAGTGAAACAGTAATCATATTTACATAACGATAATATAATACTTATATCAAGTTGCGTTAGCGTAAATATAACACATTAGGAAATTTGCTTTTAAATATATAATTACAATTCACTTAGGATAATTGCTGTAAATTGTTGTTGTAAATATATAACTAGGGCTGTCAAAAAAGTAACCTAAAAATCAGAAAAAGTACCTTTATTTTCGAGAAAAAGTAACCTAAAAAAGTAACCTAAAAATAACCTATGAGTTTTAATGTTATTATCACATTTGCATCGCTATATCACATGTGTATCACGCCTTTGCTGATTAGTGCGCTATAGGAAATACACGGTTTGTTTGTGGTTTGTTTGTGAACCTAAAAAGTCACCTAATAACCTATAAGAAGGTAACCTAAAATAACCTAATCTTCGTAAAAATAACCTTGAAAAAGGTTAATTTCAGTTTGCAGTTCTGAAGGAAGAAACTACACCAGTCCTTCTTTTCTATCCTCTTTCCGAGTTGGTACTATTTTTCCACCTTCTCTCCGATCTGGTACCATTTTTACAACAACAAACAAACCACCAACAACCAACAACAACAAACCACCAAAAGTGACTAAATATAGTTTGGCTAACATCGCAAAAAGGAGCATGACCATCAAAATGTAATTTAAAAGTGGAAAAATAATACAAGAGTGAAATACACTAATTGCAAATGTAAATATTTCAGTAACGGTCGCAATAATGTTTTATATATTGTTTAAACGGAACTTTTTATCAAATAGCACGTACTACAGCTTGTATAATAGTGTTAGCGTAAACACTGCATGTGTGATTGCCCCCCGTCCTCCCATATGTCAAACGTGGGATAATGGCGCTATCTCACGCCCTGAAAATCACGTGCTAATTCCTGTTCAAGTAAATACGTACTGTCAAGTGCTACAGTGCAGTATCTGTTAAGGAGAGCTCACACATCGTACTATACCACGCTCCAAACATCTCACGACACCTTCCGGCTCGTGAGCATTTCCTAAAATGGAATGACGCTATCCTGCGTACCCAAAAACGTGTAAATATTGAGTAGCACAGATATGAAGGTGAATATCAATTGCTAAATCCTAACAGCAGAAATTTTGAAATTTCATGATCTTGAGACCTAATATTCCATCTCTTTTCCTATTTTATGCTCATATATACCGTTTTTGTACCTCTTATCTGCAAAAAGTCACCGAACTTCGTGGTAAACTTACTTAATAACAAGACAAATAACAAAAGGTAACCTGACGCTAAAAATGTAACCTAAAAGCAAAAAAGTAACCTAAAAGCAAAAAAGTAACCTAAAAGCAAAAAAGTAACCTAAAAGCAAAAAAGTAACCTAACGATGAAAGTAAATAATAAGTTATAGTATAAGTTATATAATATAACTTATGACGATATTATCATTGCAAATAGATAAATGATTATAATATTACCATGGTAAAGTGATAACTTTACTATTAATCACATTACTGTGCATCGCTTCTCTACAACGCCTAGGAATTGGTATACCATACCACATTACCATGGTACCATACCACCATAGCAATTGTTATACCATACCACGCATATTGTATATCACTCCATACTTATGCAAATACTTAATACTCCATAATTTTGCTACTTACTGCTTATGTTACTTATATTATAACTTATATTTATGTTATATGTTACTTAATGCTGATACTTGATATTTACTTATTGAATACTAAATACTACTTAATAAATACTTAATACTTGCTAAATAATTAATACTTGCTAAATAATTAATACTTGCTAAAAAATTAATACTTACTTAAATAATACTTAATACTCAATCTTAATGATATATGTTACTTATAAATACTACATACTTATGCTATGGAATTATGCAATGCACATACATCTTGTGTTTTAGGTAGGTTATCAGCAACATTTTTTGTATATTTACTATTTCAATATATAAAAACGACAATCAACGTTATAAATTATTTTTTCAGTGTAAATTTGTTTTTTTCTCCAAATAATTTCATGCAGAATTTCTCAATTGTGACTGCCACACACACACACACACACACACACACACACACACACACATACTCAAACATACTCAGATAACACCCAAACACACACACACACATATATAGGCACATACACACATGATCAACTATTTTTTAAATATTAAAATCAAAACTGTTATCAAAGGCAAATTTATTATTTGCTTGGTTCGTTCAATTCTTTTTATCTTATGCTCGTCTGCATTTTGACTCTACTCTTGCTGACTTGTGTGTGTGTGTGTGTGGGTTTGTGTGTGTATGCTTGTATGTGTGTGTCTATGTGTTTGTGTATATATGTGTGTGTGTGTGTTATGTTGTTGATACATGATGGTGACTGCTGTGCGTGATATGTGCGTTTAATTTAGCCGCCATCATCTCACTGTTTATGCGTGTGTGTGTGTGTGTATGTGTGTGTGTGTGTGTGTGTCAAAGAGCGAATACACAATCGTGCCAAGAGGGTGTGCAGGAAAAAGCGTGAGTGTGACAGACAGACAGACACACAGACACACACACAGACAGACAGACAGATGACAGGCGTACAGCTGTCAACGGCAGAATTGCATACATCACAACACTGTGACTAATAAAAAGTCAGCTTCTGACATCCCCCGCTCTGCATCTCTTACTCTCTCTCTCTCACTCTCTTTCTCTGCTGAGACGCGCCTCTTCATGTGCGACACCCGCATGCCCCCTGGAACCCCTAGAACCCCTGCCTTCCTGGTGTCTCCGCCAGCTGTGCTCAAACGCCTAGTCCAACAAGTTGACACCAAGTTGACATCAGCCACATTGGCAGCGTGTGTCAGTGGTGTCGTGTCAGTGGTGTCGTGTTGTTGGTGTCGTGTTGGTGGTGTCGTGTCAGTGATGGTGTGTCAGTGGTGTCGTGTCAGTGATGTCGTGTCAGTGGTGTCGTGTCAGTGGTGTCGTGTCAGTGGTGGCGTGTCAGTGGTGTCGTGTCAGTGGTGTCGTGTCAGTGGTGTCGTGTCAGTGGTGTCGTGTCAGTGGTGTCGTGTCAGTAGTGGTTGTGTGAGTGATGTCGTGTCAGCGTTGTCGTGTCAGTGGTGTCGTGTCAGTGGTGTTGTGTCAGTGGTGTCGTGTCAGTGGTGGTTGTGTTGGTTTTGTGACTCGCGTGACAAGTGCATTCAATACATAGTGAAGGTCCACAGGGGCGGTGCGTCAATTTCACGGCCTCACCACCACACGCCCCAATCACACACACACACACACACACACACACACACACACACACACACACACACACACACACACACACACACACACACACACACACACACACACACACACACACACACACACACACACACACACACACACACACACACACACACACACACACACACACACACATGTTCACTGGGGCTGCTACGCTGGCCGTTTCCCAGGGGGTTGGCGAGTGGCAAGGCGTCGTCCCTTTTGGCGCGTCACAAAACGTTTTCAACGCATGACATTCGGCCGTGCCTGGGGACAATGCTGACACACACACTAAGTGGTCTTTCCCCATAGACTCGGCTCGCAACGAGACGAGAGGCGGCCGCGACGGGACAGCGTGGCCGATGCGGTAATTATCTCAGAACGACATACAACGCCATCTGTGCGGTCGAACCTTAATCTCGCAGGTGTCAAGTACAACACTTCACTGCCACAGCACACAGCAGACAGACACAGCAGACACAGCAGACATCAGCGAAGAACAACAATGTCAAGTGTATTTGTATGTGTGTGTTTGTGTGTGTGTGTGTGTGTGTGTGTGTGTGTGTGTGTGTGTGTGTGTGTGTGTGTGTGTGTTTGTCGCTGTGGACAAAATTACGCAAAAACATACTTAATCAAAAAATGGGATATTTTCCAAGCTCTAGTGGGATGTCTCTTCCTACATCCGCACATACACACACATACACATACACACACACACACCCATACACACACACACACACACACACACACACTCACTGAGCTAAGACCAGTCATAAGTGAGGCTGAAAGGTTCAACAAGTTTTTAGGTTAATTAAAAACAATTTAAACTTCGATTATTTTAATTTTAACTTCTTGTGATAAAACCTGCTGAAATATGTCTGGCTACATTGAGAGATTAACACGGATGTGTGTTAAATATAATGTGTGTTAAATATAATGTATGTTTAATATCATGTGTGTTAAATATAATGTGTGTTAAATATAATGTGTGTTAAATATCATGTGTGTTAAATATCATGTGTGTTAAATATAATGTGTGTTAAATATATTGTGTGTTAAATATAATGTGTGTTAAATATAATGTGTGTTAAATATAATGTGTGTTAAATTTAATGTGTGTTAAATATAATGTGTGTTAAATATAATGTGTGTTAAATATAATGTGTGTTAAATATAATGTGTGTTAAATATAATGTGTGTTAAATATAATGTGTGATAAATATAATGTGTGATAAATATCGAATCGGCAGACAGACAGTTTTCTCACCCTTTTGGATTCTTGATAGGTATACAAAAATACACAAATATACGAGGTATAAACCACGTAATAACGATGTATAAACGACGTGATAAGACAACTTTTTTATTCAATATTCATTCATACAACTCCTTCAAGAGGAGTATGCAAACCTACGTTTTTCAGGAAATATATAATGCGTAGATTAAGCATATAATTTCTGTAAAAAAATTACAGGAATCTCCACACCCCCTAGTAATCAGGCTTGCACTCCAGTTAAGAACTCCTGAGATAGGGGAAAATCATCTCGACATCTTGCCAATGTTTATCTCGTATTCAAAAAACATAATATTTGAACACTGTTGTATTAAATAATTACGATAATACAAAGACTTTGACGACATTGAAACAAGGGAATATAATGCATGATATCAAAAAAGGTCATTGAGTCCCTTGTTTTGTGACTCGCCATCATAAGGTATCTACATATTGTCTCACTAGTTTTGGGACAGCCCAGTCCTCAATGTGTCCACTGACAAAACTCCACCACTAACCACACTTCTGCAGTATTTTCTCACCAAACATGACCACTGACATGTAGCATGCATGCAAGCACGTGCCTGCCTGTCTGTATGTCTGTGTGTGTGTCTGTGTGTGTGTGTGTGTGTTAGTATAGTGTCAGCGTTGGTATCTCTTTCAGGCTTAATGACACAGCGAACAATGGCTGCGTTTCTATAAATCACGTGTAAAAACACGCCCTGTGTGTGTGTGTGTGTGTGTGTGTGTGTGTGTGTGTGTGTGTGTGTGTGTGTGTGTGTGTGTATGCGTGCACGTGCGTGTTTGAACAGCTCATCAGCTGGCCTATGCATACACACACACACACACACACACACACACACACACACCAGCACAGTGACCGGTGATTATCAGGAGGCATGTCAAATGGACAATTCTGCAGTACAATACTATCACTGGCTTCTATCTTGCGTAGCACAGACACACACACACACACACACACACACACACACACACACACACAAACACACACACACACACACTCGCACACACAAGGCAGACGGACATACAATACTGGCCTGTCGCGTGTAAAGTGATTATTGCGTGTATGAGGCAGTGTCCGTGAGAACCCACACAATGGCGCGGGTGAAATCTGAAATTGGGGTAATTGAGGGGGTGCGGGTGTGTGTGTGTGTGTGTATGTGACCGGTGGGCTGGGCAAAATAGTACACATTTACACACGCACACACATACACGCAGTGTTAGCAGTGTGTAAAGTGTAGGTGAGATGGACTGATAGTTTTGTGTGTGTGTGTGTGTACTTGTATGTGTGTGTGTGTGTGTGTGTATGTACCTGTATGTGTGTGTGTGTGTGTGCGGGTGTGTGTTTGGGTGTGTTGATGAACGCATTTTCATTGTTGGACGACATAGATCAAACACACAAACACAACACACAAACAATTGAGTCAGTAGTGTAACACACACACACAAAGATACAATCAAACACGTACCATCAATGTGACATCATATACATAATAAGCTTACATTGTCCAACATTTGAGATTGCAAAACTGATGTCAAACCAAAAAGTTAACATAAGCGACTTCTTATCATTTTTGTGATATCGCTTTAATAATATCACAAAAAATTATATGAGTTATATATGAGTTAAAAATCACGTTTTGAATTTATATTATTTACTTATGTAATGCGTTTTTCTTGATTAAAACGTGTGTGAATTTGAATGTTACGACAATACGACGCTTCTTAGTTTGACAATGGAATATATATAAATATCGGCATATATAGCGTGGGTAATTTAATGCAACATAATACCATTGAGTCGTTAACGCATTTATACCAGATAAATAGATATATATACCAGCTCAAAAACGACTACTTATTGAACAATATCATCTATTTATTCTTCCTATTTGGCAAAAAAATTGCGGATTTACGCAATTATTTGTAAATTATTTTTGCATTTAAACAATTTATATTCGATAAAACAGCTTTATAATTTTCTGGCTTGCAAAAATTGTGCGTAAACAAATGGTGTAATGAACTTTTGAATCGTCCATAAATTATAGCTTCAAAATTGACACTAATTATGTTTATTTCCTTTTATTTTATTTTACTTGGACTATTTGAAACACCATTAGTTTATTTGTCTCAAACTGATTAACTGTTTTTCGTTTAACTGATCATTTATCTAACTGGTGCTTTCAATTATCATAACCTTATTTGATCTCTCAATATATACTCGTGTGTGTGTATTGGTTGGCATAAGGCAGGAAGCGACCAAATATTCCAAGGAATGGAGATGTCTTGTGAAGTCAAGTTGGATTTCTGTGATAATGCGAGATATTGCGCTCCTCATCTGCATATACTGTCTCATCTCTCTCATCAAACTGCAGTGTGTGCACACGATGTGTGTGCACTGGTTTATTAGGAAATTTATTCATAAGAAGGCAGTTATCGCATATGATCGCGCGCGACTACTTTCCATTTTTGCAATAAATTCCGGCAAATCGCCTGCTCACACGTCTCATTTTTGCATAAACTCTGCATATCTTATATATTTATATACATATACACATGACGGCGGCCACATTTATTCAGGATCAAGGCAGGATCGAGCAGTTAATTATGAGACGTCGCATGTTGTGGCCGTTATAACTGGCGCTAGCAACCAATTCATTCAGGATTAGACGGCGCTATTTTTCCAACCGAAATACGCACATAATTAAACTTTTCCGGCGGAAAATTCAGGGATGCAGAGATAAGCCTATGGTTGAATGAACTAACGAGAACCGTGAAGGAATTAGTCTTTATATTGCTATGAAAATTATCCTTCCATATTTGGTTGGATTACGTTAAATAAAGGAAAACAAAAAACAACACTAAAACAATTCCAATTCCTCGAATTTTCCACTTACCATTTTACCATTCGACAATTTTACCATTTTACCATTTTACCATTTTAGCAATTTACCATTTGCCCATATTACTAATTGTGAAGTTGAAAAAAGAAAAAATGACATTTCATTATTTGTAATTATACTTATTTACAATTCACCGTTTTATGGTTGTCATATTTTCATTGTATAGCTTGACGATTTTTCTCATGTTACCCAATTAATTATCTTAACATGTAAACAGTATAAAAACGTATAAAAACGTTTAAGGTAAAGTTGAGAAAGACTCTCATGTATGAATGACTCTCCACTGAAAGTCGGGTGCGCCTCCACACCTTCACATCGTCGCAATACAGGCACCAGCGGGACAGGGATGCGCCAATATGGAAATGTGCGTGTGTGTGTGTTTTGTGTACTGTTTATGTGCGTAAGTATACATGTGTAGGTGTACATTCATGTATGTGTGTGCGTGTGTGTGTGAGTGTGTTACTGTAAATGAGCATGTATGTGGAAGATCGTAGATCGGTCTCTTTGGACGAGCCGATAAGCCACTGTTGGCTTTGGCCACTTTATAATGATATGTTTAAACTGAAATTGAATATGTCCAATACAATGAACAATGAACAATGAACAACATTTGAACATGTGACTATTTAAACATGTATCAATATTTACCAGTTTACCATTTCACAATTTTTTATTTGACCATTTTACCACCCTGCCATCTCAGCACTTCACAAACTTACCACTTTACCATTTTCAAATTTTACCTAATTTTCATGATAAAATCAATGATGATCGGCTCCTATATTTTATTAATTAATTTACTATCACTATTTGTTATCAGCGTCGGATGCAATTGCAACGTTGCACGGACAAATAAACTGGGGCTGGAATATTTCTCTATTTAAATCAGCTTCCATTTGTGCCAGCATTTCCACCTTACACCGCTCATATACGAATTCACACTTAAAAGAGACGTACTAATGCGTTGCCTGGCATTAACTCTATGCGTTGCATTCACATTTGTACTCGTCTGAGTGTGTGTGTGTGTGTGTGTGTGTGCGTGTGTGTGTGTGTGTGTGTGAGCGGTGTTGAGTGGGAAAAATGCGACGTGAGTGTGAAGTGTCGCCGGTGGAGTTTTGTCAAGCGGCAAATGAGCTGAGAGCCACTTTGAGCCATCATCAACCTCACATCGTTTCAGCTCTGCATTCGTTCTCTCATTCTCTACCAGTCTTGATCAGCAACTCGCTTCAATTCGTCCCGCACGCGCCAGAGCACGTGTCAAAAATCCAAAGTGTCCACTGTACGTGCGCCACTTTTGTCAAGCTGGCCAGTGCAATTTGAGCAGCACTCGAGCTCGACTCACCGACAAAATGAGCGGTATTTTATAAGACTGACAGTCGGCATTTCAGCTGTTTTCGCGCCTGAATTCAGCAACACTTTCAAGCGCTTATTTCAACCGGTCACAACCCGAATAAAACGACACTTTCATAGCATATAAATGACGCCCGCGCGACCGCGTCACTCATACAACCTTTGTGTGTGTGTATGTGTGTGTGTGTGTGTGTGTGTGTGTGTGTGTGTGTGTGTGTGTATGTGTGTGTGTGTGTGTGTGTGTATGTGAAAATATCGCAACTGGTGTATATCAAGCTTGCTGATGAAATTGGATTTTATATACAAGGGCGTAAAAACACTCGAATTGTTAATCAGATGTATAGACCAGCAAACTGGAAATCTGTAAGTGGAACATTTCTTGCTGAAAAAAAATATGAAGAAGGAGAAATGAAGGAGAAGATTTGGAGAACTTTCTGGCCGGCACAATGAGAATGTTTTCAATGAGATGAAGAAATGTGTCTGCTCTCAAATAGTAATGCCAATAAGATAAGTTATTATTAGAAACTGTCCGTGTTAAAACACATGAGTTTTTTATGTCAGTTGTAGTTTTTTAATTCGCTTTGTTACCACAATAATACAAGGTTAATATTTTGATAAAATTATGCAATTATAAAGCGTGAACAATGTATGCATAATTTATATGTAAATATTCAGATACAAAATAAAGCTCTCTATGATGACAAACAACTATAAACGTGTCCAGATTTCAGGGATTAATTATATTTATAGTCCTTTCTGACTTTCAGACACATTTCTGATTTATGTCCTCTCCCTAACAGGAATTTTAGCATCCTACCTAAATACACCAAAGTTCTGTAGCGTTTCTAGATACCTCTCAGTTGATTGACTAATTACTGGCATTATTTATTTGTTTTGTGGAAGTACGTAGTGTCACAAATGTTTGTCTTTTTGCCTGGTTTCGGTCGTATGTATGCGTGTCTGTGTGCGTGCTTGTCAATGTTGGCTCTGAGAGTGGTAAACTTTCTCACGTTGCCACCAATAACACACACACACACACACACACACACACACACACACATAGACTAGTGAGTGTGTAGTTGCGCGTTTGGGACGCATGGCTGAGTTGACGCAGTTGGACAGGTAATTAGCGGTGAGACGTCGTTTTTTCGCGTGATTCGCTTTCGCGATGAAGACTTTTTCGCCACGTAATCACCGGAAGCTTGACGACCGAGGTGGAAGGGGAGAATTAGGGGGAAAGTCAGCCAGTTTACCAGTGGTGGGGTGCCAGGACTGTAGACACAACCCACCAGAGCTGCTCTGCTGTGTGTGAGTGTGTGTGTGTGTGTGTGTGAGAGTGCGTGAAGGATGTGCGACAAGACTTGGTGGCCAATTGGCTAGTGTCATCACATCGCCCCTCACGTGTGAATCAAGTGAAACAGCTGTAATTACCTGTCACCAGGCTTCGGCAGGTAAACAAACAGGTGTGTGTGGCCATGTGAGGGCTGAAATGCGCCATCAACAAGCGTTTATATGAGAGAGCGCTTGTGAGAGAGGGTTCTGTCGGGATGTCACCTGTTTGTCTCCAGATAATATACGATGCTGCACTGGCAAATTTCCTGCCTAAACACACACACACACACACACACAAACACACATACGCACAAATATACAACATCGTGAAAATGCGTCTGGTGACAAGTGAACCAGCTCAGAGTTGAACAAAGTCAATTACAGATCATGGCATACTCGCACACCTGAAGCTGAATCGCACCTCAACCAACAAACAGGTTCTGGATCAAGTTGTCATCAACAATCGACAGAAAATTCCGGTTTCAACAAATGATCAATACTCTTGTTTCAACGCTTTTTGTGCTTACGAGTACATTTCTGAATGATTAATATTGAAATAAGTGTTGAGTGGTTTGATTAATACAAAAATAAGTTCGGTAATGAACTATTGCAATTTGTTGCACAATATCAATGTTCAACCATCAGCAACAACGCCATATATTGATGACAGCATATATGCACGTTCAAAAGCACAGTGGAGGCATGTCAGTGATAGTGTCAGTGATGTTGTCAGTGAAGGTGTCAGTGGTGTCGTGTCAGTGATGATGTCAGTGATGAT
>OU696592.1:1308125-1320625 GCA_916048095.2 Sacculina carcini | reverse complement strand
GGGCTGCAATAGACTCAAGTAATTATTATTAGTAAGAATGAGGTGGGGCTGATCTGGCCATCCACCAGGTGGCACACATGAGTGACTAATGTATTACAGCTGTTTAGGAAATGGAGCAATCAGAGCCGTAGCAACCGCCCCCCATACCCCCCGGCCGGGGGAGGGCCGAGTGTTTAGGGGCCCCTTTGCTTCACGTATTATGTGATTATGTCTAATAAATGCATTCAATATTCACAATGGGGGCCCCAAGTGTTGCCTTCGGGGGGGGGCATAATTCCTCGCAACGGCTCTGGGAGCAATGGTAGTATTGCAGCCACATGAATCAGCTGAATCAATATTGCAGCTACATGACAAACTTGCAATATTCTCGCTCTTTCTATTCCAACATTTGCATTGTGTTCAATGCTAATTTAAAAAAAAAAACGAGAATGTTAATGAACACTTTCATTTATTCATTGGGCGTGCAAATTTCCATTATTGGCTTCTAGTTGTGAGTAATAGTTTCTTATCAAAATGACACAGCTCCAATACAAGGCTGGGCCGAAACAGTCTTGCATATTTTATGAGTGCATTCTCTATGAATAGAAGATTTAATATATTAGCGTCCACGCATTCGTATCGCCATATTCTGTATGTCTTAATGTGCATTTAATGAGATGAAACCACAGAATTATATTGCTTAATTAGCCATTGAAATATAACAGTGAGCAAAAATGTGTTTGATGTGAAGGCAGATTTTTCGTTTAGCAAGTTTGTCGCAATAAAACAACAATAATTTAAACCTGTAACGGTCTGTTTCATATCTCACTGGATGAGCTATCGGGAGCGATAACCTGACACTTAGCACCACACACATTCGATGCCAACACTTCTTCAAGTCGTCCTTCATTGAGACGTTCCTTCGACCAGCCAGCCAACGCACATTGTCCCCAAAGTGAGGGCGTTTAAATGAAGCTCACAAAGCTTGCCGTTCACAGGACGATGTCTATACTACTTTATGATAGCACGTTCACACAGGAACACACACACACACACACATACAGGCATTCAGGGCAGATATATAGTGGTTCACAGGTTGACACTGAAGCGCAGATTCACTTGAGCGCATTTAGAGTAGAGCTGGTTGTCGTGACAACGACATGCGTTGCCATGACAACCACACAGGTCGCTATGACAACCACACAGGCTGCCATGACAACCACACAGGTCGCCATGACAGCGCGGCGGGTGGCAGTGAATACGTTTATATCCAGCCACATCAATGCTTGTGTGTCTGTCTGTCTGTCTGTGTGTGTGTGTGTGTGTGCGTGTGTGTGTATGAGCAAGCAGATACTATAGGGATAGCTGGCTTATGTGAGTTGTGATTTATCCGTATCATGACTGCGGTAGGCACAAGCTGAATGAACGCACAACGCTCGTGTCAAATTTATTACCCATCTCTTTGCTAGATTTTCTCTTCCACCCTATGTGTGTGCCATTCTATAGTCATCTCTGGGTGTTTGTATGCGCCCACGTGCATATGTGTGTGTGCGCTCTTGTGTGTACGTGTGTGTGTGCGTGTGTTTGTGTGTGTGTGTGTGGCTTAGAGCTTCATCCTATCTATCTGTTCTCACACACACAAACATACATACGCATACATACATGCACACACACACACATACATGTATGCACATGCACTGCCGTAACCAGATATCAGAACAATTCAGTTTGGCATTGTATTACCAAACTTGCATACAAACACACAGACAGACAGACAGACAGACAGACAGACAGACATACAACTGGTGTTTTTGTTTGTTCTCACCGAAGCCAATATATTTCCACCTGCATTTACATTATGAAAAGCGGCAGCGCTTGCAATCTGCATAAATACGCTATCTCGCCCTCATTTCCGATGCACTTTCAGTTAGCTTGTCTGTCTGTCTGTCTGTGTGTGTGTGTGTGTGTGTGTGTGTGTAGAAGTGTTTGTGTGCATGTGTATGTTTGTCAGTAGTCATCACACCAGCACACACACACACAGACAGACAGACAGACAAACAGTCGCAAACACTCAGTTAATATGCAAATTTAGTCAATGGCCGCGTGGCTGTCATTCGGTCGCTCTTCTGTGAGTTGTCAAGTACTCTCTCTGTGGCTTCTTATGTTGTGTGCTTGTGTCTCTATGCTTGTAGTTGGTTCATCACACGGCGTTCGCAGCAAATGATCACTCAATCGTTCTATATCCAGCTGCGTCCAGTTGCAGGTTAGACCTTAGATATCTGGAGGTTCCGGGCTGAGTGAAGGCTTTAACGGATCCAGAGGAAAAAAATCAGAAATATATACGGATAGATAAAGTGGTACAGCTTATTAAAACTACTTGTAAATATATATGTAAATATATCTAATTACTAACATCTGTACAGCCATACTAACACATATGCCATAAACTATATACAAATATTGAATTTGAAGCTGACAAAGTTCAGAATAACTTCATGAGTATTCCAGAGACTAGATAATAAATATAATTGACATCATTAAGTTCAACTAGTAAAAACACGTCCCTGATGCAATAATAATCGGAAGTTGCAATGTTGTGTGAAGGTTTATATTGGTGTGAGATTCTTGTGCAATGTCTCACCAACTTGAGGTCCTGGGGTGGCCGAAAATTTGGCCGATGCCTTCAGAATTGAATCTTCTAACTTTACAGACATGGAAATAAGAAATAATAAATAAATAATAAGAAATTAAAGGCAAGACATCAAATGAGATCGAAAGAAAATATTTTCAACAGTGAAGTTATGGTTGAGAATGATCAATCAAGATTCGAGTTATGTATATAATTTATAAGTTATTTTATATGTAAAATATATAAGCTACTAGTTGTTATTGTACTCGGAATTCAGCTTTGTGTCTCTCTTTACTTTCAAGCCGCTTTAGCTCAGTGGTAGAGCACTGGTCTCGTAAACCAGGGGTCGTGAGTTCAATCCTCACAGGTGGCAGGTTTTTTCAATATTTCGATTGTTTTTCAAATATGCATACAAACTACACAATATTAGAATATATGTTAGAAATTGGATTGAAAATCGTACTTAAATTATAATAATTTTATATAGTTTAAAATTAAGGGATCTTTTCTCTGCAAATGCTACTTTTTCTTCACATCCTGAGAAGCCTAAAATTCACCTTTTAATTCATTATATTTTGTTTTATCATCTTTCATTTAATTTATCTGAGGTAATTATTGAAGAAGCTATCAATTCAATTTTTGCAACTTTTTGTTCTTAACGCAACTTTGAAACTTTTTAATTTTAAGAGCAACTATTTGGGTTTGGGACATATTTTGAAATTTTTCAACAACTATTCTATACTACCGGGTAAAATTACTCCTGAAGTTGCAGAATGCAGCATATGTTCATGCATTTTCAACACAAACTGGGTTAACTTGAATCTGGAAGATTTGTGAACATTGTGTCTGTGTGTGGTCCTAGACATCCTGCGTATGTACGTTTCCATAGACGTGATATAGACATAGACAATATAATATAGACTCTCTGATACCACTCTGACCGATACATACACGTGTGTTTGTGCGTTAAATTTATACTTTAATATTTATATTGTTCCAGCAAATTTGAAGCAACTATTTAGATCAACAGCACATATTCAGATGGTGCTTCTATATAACATTAATTTAGATTTTATTTACAATTGAGGAAAGTATCATTGATTAAGTGTGTCAAATTATATTATTAATATTAACGCCACTACCAGGCATCAGTGCGACAGACTCGACAGACTAAACAATCATTTGAAACACAATATTTGCGCAACCGCGAATGTACTAGCGGATCTAGAGTGGGGGGCTCAGGGGGGCTTAATCCCCCCTTAAGTGTTTCCATCAACTCCTCATAAGCAAGGGGTTCATTGAAAGATAAAAAGTAAACATATATTTCTGTAGAATTCGTTGATAAAGCATGATCGCTAAGCATATTTGCACATTATTGTTTGTGTATATATAATTGAAAAATGCCCCAAGTCATGTCCTTCACACGCTACCAAGTCACTCATACATAATTCAGCCCCCCATAATTGCACCCTGGATCCGCCACTGTGCGAATGTTTCAGGTGCATTAGAAATGAAATCGTGAAACTCACAAGTGTAGTGTGGTGTTAAGGTGTGATTTCAGTGTTTAAATTATATTACCCGATTATTTAAGATTGGTGATTTTTAGTGAAACATTGAACTCAACATTGCTTTTACAACAGATACTTTTTTAAATATGCACTCCTAGTACAACCGCGAACATTCAAAACGTATTGCATTAATATTAATTTAATGCAACATAGTTTAAAAAATTATCACAAAAAGTATATATCTCTTAGATAAACAATTTTCACTGCATTTTCGCGAATATTATTTAAATTTGAACGCAATTTTAAGCGCAATTCTAGCGCAAATTTTATCACAATTTTTAGAGTTTTTAGCGCAACTTTTATTTATTTCGTGCGCACAAAAATGTCAGCTAACTTATATTATTTAAGACTAACATTGTATCATAAAATTAATCACCAGTTCATATTGGACGAAACATCTGATCAGAAAAAAAACTGGCAAAAATATAAAATGCATCAGCCAGTGGTATTGATCCATCATGTTACAAATATTCCTGTCCGTTTTCACTTCATACCAGAGTGAGGAGATGAGTGACGATGAAAATTGCTGGCCTGTCGTCAGTGGCGGCACTAAGGGGGGGTTCGAGGGGCTGAGGCTCTCCCAAAAATCTGACAAGTAACCACTGACCCCCCAAAGAATGCTGACTTTTAGCATTTCAAGTGTAGTTCCTCTTGTTCCTCTCCAATCATGCGTATTTCTTCCTCAGTTCCCCTCAGCCCCCCACCTGAATTATCCTGGCGCCGCCACTGCTTGCCATGCATCAAACACGAGCGGTCGGTACAAGAATGGTGGCACATGATAAGCCCGCTTATTTTCCCCGTTGACCACGCTGTCCACACTGATAGGCTCATCGCTGCAGGGGAGCACAACATCAGGCAGACAAACAAACATACACACACACATACACTTACACACACACACACACGCACACAAGGAGATAGCAAGGGTATGGGATGAGGAACATCTTGATTGAATGTTCATCCGCTCTTTCTCAACCCTTCTGTCTTTTGAAGCGAATTATGGCCAAGAACATATGAGCTGTTAACGCAGGAATATAATTACAGGCTCAAAGAATTCATAAAACCTTCAAGGACGGCTTCAACTAGCTGTAATGTAAATGCACTAAGAATGAACACAATCAATAACTAACTCTATTTATCATAAACACTTGATTTCGTCCAATTATGTCTCAATTTTATTTGGATATGCGGACGGTCGAATAACTTCTTGATCGATATTTCAAATTGACCTCGCGTACACACACACACACGCACACACACAGATAAATATACGCATAAGCTGGCACATGAAAGACAAGACATCTATATTGAGAAAATTGTCCTATTCCTCGCTGAATCTGTTCAGATTCTCCCAAACTTTATTTTGATACAAGCTGGTGAAGATCGCTCATTCTCTTTCCTCTTTGGTCAACTGTCAATTATGCTGAACTGTTGAACTAGAAGGCCAAACTTGACATTGTCATTATGAGTACTAGCGAAATGACAGTGAATAATTTATCATACGGAGCACTTTCCACAATCATTTACCAGCCCTGTATTTATCATTTGCTCAAACACTCATCCAAATTTACCAAGATATAGAGCAGGTGTACACTATTACCAGCCGCATATTAATATGAATTTATTGTTATGTTCATTTGTTGTTGTAATATTTTCATATTTTTATTTATATGGTTAGTGCAAGTCTTGTACTAAGGCTTAAAGGGTGTTACAATTATGAGCTATTATTTGCAGTATTTCTGGAATAACACACAGGCACATTTGTAGATGTCACAGCGTAGATAATTTCTATGCTGAATTAAATATAAACAAATTGCGATATCAGTTGAATAATAATCCGATAGTTATCACGTTTGTGCAAATATTTGACATATAACTATATCTACTACACTATGCCGAATATAAAACATTATTATTATTATTGTTATTTATTATTATCATTATTAATTACAGGCAGGCCAATCCATGCTAATCCATTAGCATGGGGGAAGAGTGCAAGCATTATTACCACCCTGCGGTGGCCCCATGTACCGGAAGCTAACCAAAAGATGTAGAGAGAAAGAATTGAGTTTGAAGTGGAAAGAACTGAAGATAGAATTGAAAACGCTGTTCTGAGCTATCTCTGGGAATCTGTTTATTTGAAAATTTTTAATTTTGTATTTCATTTGACATCGGTAATTAAATATCGGCTTGTATACATAATTTCAGCAACGTTCAACTGCCATTGACAATTAACAATTGATATTTTGTGAAAAATTTCTTGCGAGATACGAACATATTGTCGCCAAATAGTCTGATACCAGTTACCATACCATACCATCGCACATACGCACGTGTACACTGACACATGCACACTAGCGCACACGAGCATACAAACGATTTCACGGTGCGTGGACATGAACGAGGGGAAAACAATGTGGGTGCCGATTAACCAATTATCTGCCCAGCTCTCACCCCTAGGGTACCTCCCATGCGCACACACAAGCACACACACACACACGCATGTACGCACATATGCTCGTGTATGACTTATGTACATGTGTGTGTGTGTGTGTGTGTGTGTGTGTGTGTGTGTGTGTGTGTGTGTGTGTGTATGTGTGTGTGGTGTATGAACGGGGTAGATAGCAAAGTTGATCTGTTCTCTGGTGGATGTCTGTGACCTATAACTCTGTTCAGTGTTTGTCTATACAAACAGGACACGTACAGACACACACACACACACACACACACGCACACACACACACACACACACACACACACATTTTACATTACATTAGGTAGATATTTATATAGCGCCCTACACCTAGAGGGTCTCTAGGGCGCTGAAGTCACAGTCTCTGAGGTCACACACACACACACACACACACACACACACACACACACACACACACACACACACACACACACACACACACACACACACACACACACACACACGATTGTATTGCATGCGGTTTCAACACATGTAACACACTAAAAAAGCGCGTCGCATTGTACGGCATATTTTCACATTGATATAAAAGAAAGTCATGTGATGTTTTCTTCATCAAAAACACGCCATACATGGATCATTTAATTGTTCTGTTTGCTTATTAGACTATTTATTTATTTAGAATTGAATATAAAACTGATGCTAATAAACAAATTAATTTTTGAAAACAATTAGAATTATACTGATTTGGGCGGCATCAACATATTGATACTAATATTAACATATTAATGCCTGTCATTCTATTAAATTTATCGGTAATAAATGTGATATCAGTTATTCAGAATTCAGATTCTCTTAAACATTTTATACATATTTAGCATGTCTTCTCAAATATTTAGCGGAAAATAGTAATTAATCAAGACAAACTGGAATTTGTCAATAGTGTCAATGATGGCTTGTTAATCCCTTCACTGACAGACCCGTGTACTCAAGTACTTGGAGAAATGCGAGATGAGAGCAAATACTTCTTTCACTGACAAGGGGCTGAATCATCCCAATGTTTCCATCAACTCCTCATAACTAAGAGATTCACTAGAAGAGGTTTAGAGAAAATATGGTTTCTGTGTTGAATTTGTTATATAAGCATTATTGCAAAGACGTTGCATTGTGACGCATGTATATGACTGATTGCAACCAAAATTCAGCCCCCCAAAACAAAATTTATTCAACCCCTCCAAAAATTGCATTCTTGATCCGCCACTGACTTCTTTGTCAGCAAAATCTCAGAGTGGCTGTCGCACAAGCAGTCAGTATGCAGCCAGAGTCGCGTCTGCCAGCCGCTTTGTAACGACAAACAATCGTCGACAAGTAGGCAGCGCGCGTCGTTACCGACGCGACGGGTCATCGGTAACGACGAGGCTGATGACTCCTATGAGACGAGCCGTCGACCATCAGCAGGCCGTCCTCGTGTCGACAAATGAACGCTGCAAGAGTGCGTGCCAACACAAAATTGCCCCCTAATGCTGGCCACGCATCTCAGTAGTCGGCCGCGCGCAGTGGCGGCGCCAGCATTCTACCGGTGGGGGGCTAAGGTCCAAAGAAGAGAAAGAGAGAGAGAAGAATAAGGTCCAAAGAAAAAGCTGCGGCGACTTGGCGAAACTACACTTGAGGAACTACACTCGAAATGTTCATGGTTCGGATGCTCGGGACTGGGGAGCTCAAGGGGACTTGGAATATTTGTGCGTCGGCCCTTAAAACCCCCCTTTATTGGTACCGCCACTGACTGCAAAGGAAGTGCTGTTGGATTGCAGTCACGTTCCGCGTCGAATGACAGCCAATCAGCGTTGAGGGTGGCTCGTTGCCTAGCAACCGGTCAACAGAGGACAATTGCAAGTGACAATTGCACGTGACAATTGCACGAGATAAGGCAGACATTCACAGCCGATGATGCAAACATTTTCACTGGCTGTTTTGAAGTATTGCACTCAACTACTCCAACTTGGGGCTATTTAACAACTTCCAGTGTTGACGTGTTTCAACTCAAATTAGTTCGGAATTACTCGAGTGTAAATTTACATTGAATACGTTCATGTGCTAATAATTTATTTTAAAACCCCAAATTGTAAATATTTTCACGGATGAGACAAAAAAAATTGCTTAAAGTATGTAATTAATTTTTATACTCATTTTATTTTACAATCAATAGCATGGACTAAAACAGCACAAATACATTTAGTGCATGCTTAGAATGATCATGTCAATATATTGATCCTAATTTGGCTAGGACGGTTTGATCTTTGATAAGAAGCATGATATTAATGCTGGTGATGTCTCGATTTTATCAGCTTTCTGTGAAATAATTGATGCTTTGTGTGTGCACCAAGCTCATTTATGACGTTCATAAACTGTATATAAGCCGGTTGACATGTAAATTACCGTATTTGCCGGTATATAAGTCGGCCTTTTTCGATCAAAAATCGACCGAAAAAAATCGACCTCTACTTATACACCGAGTCATAAAATTGATCATAAAATAAACCACTTTCTAAGAGTGTTCATTGTTGTTAGTCTCTCTCGGCGCGAAATATCACAGGGTTATAAAGTAAATCATATTTAAAATGGCGTATAGATCGCTCGCTACAAACTCACGAATTCGAACACATTTCGTCCATAAATTTCGCATATTTCTGATTGAATTTTAATATAATGAAACAATTGAGCTGGACTTATACAAAGGATATATCTTCATTAAAAGGATCTTAATTTCCGACGAATCTTAGGGTGTCGATTTATATAACGAGTCGACTTATACACCGGCAAATAGGGTACATTGATATTAAATGTACGAGGGTAGATTGCACAGTGTTATATCATCAATCATTCGATCAACACTATACTGACAACATAAGTTGTGTATATGTACAGATCCTAACACTCCAAATATAAATAACTGATTACCAGTTCAGAAATTCAGCAAGTAAGATGCACTGGAATCACATTAATGCTGTTCGTATAATGTGCAATGTCTTAACATAATTTCCTTCATATTAATTGGAATATTTCAGCGGTGAAACACAGACAATGTGCCCGTCTTTCATTCAATTCTCAATTGCAACATCATGAGACATTATTGCTCACTTTTATTTTATTCTCATATTCTAGTGTTAATTGTATTCAATATAGACGTGGATTCTGAATCGGTTATTAATTAATTAAATATTCGGATAGCGTCTAATGCAATTACACAATGTCCAATGTACTTTTCAAATTCGCATGCTAATCCCATTATTTTTGTCAGCACAATTATCACGAACCAGAGGCGGCGCCAAGGCAGGGTTTGGAGGGCTTAAAGTCCCTTCAGAAAACGTCAAGCCCCCAAGAGGAACCCTTCCAAAAAGCATGACCAAGAAGATTTCGAGTGTAGCTCCCTATTCTTTTCCACGCCCCACGTCATTTTCCTTTTCCCCTTCAGCCCTCCACAGGAAAATCCTAGCACCGCCACTGTCACCATTGGGCTACATTGGGCTACCTTGATGCCAGCCTGGTGCAGTAAGAAAGAAGAATGTAGGGATGACGTGCAGAACCCTGAACCACGTGTTCCCTCATCAAGGCACTTACAATTGGATAATGACCGTTTTAACCGTCCTGGTGGCTGACTCGTCCACCATCACGCTATTTCCTCATAACCTGCTGACTACAATACGCTACCTCAGTCATTTGCGCGTTTAGGAGGCCGTGTGTGTAGGTATTGACAAAATATGTATGTGTGTGTGTGTGTGTGTTAACAATTGTCTGCTGGTCTGCCAATGAATATTACATGACACACACACATACAGACAGACAGACAGACAGACAGCTGGTGCGTGGTGACAGTTGTGTTTAGTGCATATACAGTGTCCATCCTTATGACATCCCCCTACCCTGCCATCCCCCTGCTGGGGGATTTATTACTGTGCGCGTGCATCACTTACCGAGCGAATGACGTCATCAGGGCGTCATATTATGACGTCACAAAGCTCATGTCATCACGAATAAATAATGCTTGAATGAAAATTGTCAAAATGTGTTCTAATCAACACTTATAGGCTACTAATAAAACATTATACATTATATACATTCATCAAACATTTTAACTTATATGCTACTAGTTAAACTGTTATAAATATTATGTATATATGTTTCATAATGTTATAAATATGTTTCATAATTGTTCATAATCTACCATATAATAGTGCATGCATTATCCCATATGGTATAATATTTTTGGTATATATTTATAATTAACATATTTTATGTTGAGTATGCAATTGTATTATATTACTTATGCCCGATAAAATTGATAGTAAATTGTGACTGTGTAATTGAATGTGGGGTTTATCATGTAATATTAATATATTCAATATATTTTAATTATTTTAATATAATATATATTCGGGCGTTGGTCATATATACAGTCATATATAGTATCATACGGTGTATACTATCATATTCTCTAAAATCCAGTTAAGAAATGTTGTGAAAAACGCAAAAAAAAACCATATTTGTCATCAAATATGCAAACATTTAGTGCAAGTTTTCGTATTTCATTGAAAATGAAATGAACATTTAAATAAAAACTCAAAGAAATTATATAACCTAAATGTATCCAATATTAAAAACAGAGAACTTATAAACAAATATATATTATTAACATATTCATAGTTATTAAAATAATTCTAAACTTCACATCAATGATGCTAGATTTATTTCATACTGATCAACTTACATATAGACTTAATGATGACTCAGTTGAGAGGAAGTCATGTAGATGAGTCATCCAGTAGTCAAACAACTAGCCATCATGTTGAACGACACTTTTTCACTTGGGCGAATTTCTTTATTATCGCCTCGCTCCCCTCCATAACCACCCACAGCGACAAAATGTATGTGTGTGTGTATGTATGTGTGTGTGTGTGTGTGTGTGTGTGTGTGTGTGTGTGTGTGTGTGTGTGTGTGCTCTTTGGCAATCTCTGTTGAGTGATATGGGGTGAAAATGTCCAGTTTCACAGTGGGCGACTATTTATCTCCCCGGCTTAGCGCAGACACATACACACACACACACACACACACACACACACACACACACACACACACACACGAACGCACGTCAATTATCCATTGTACACACACATGTATGTGTGTGTGTGTGTGTGTCTGTGTGTGTGTTTGTGTGTAGCAAATACACGAGAGACAATTGAACAACACTGTGCTCTCGGAAGTAGACACAAACCAGAAACGTATACACACACACACACACACATACATTGTTTGTTTGTATGCGTGTGTGTGTGTGTGTGTGTGTGTTCATTGATCGCTTAATGCATTTGTTTTGCATTGATGAATGTTTGTGGGACAAGGCAAGCCATTTGTCAGTCTGCTCCCGTGCTCTTCACTTCCACACCCGAACCCTGTAATTTGCGCTAGAACTCTGTAATTGTCAATAGGCAAATGCTTGATGGCATAGTGAACTAGACCAGAGATACCCAGCCTGTGGGTCGCCAACCCCCTAGGATGATCGTCAGACCATTTCAAGGGGCATTGAGAGATGTCTGAAAAAAATTGCATCCGTTAAAATTCGCAAAAAAATTCATGTTATAAACACCTGAGGTTTTTTCTCAGTATTTTCAAAAAAAATCAATAACGATGGCATTAAAGTATTGAATGTGATAAGAATTCAGTATAAATTTGTTTTTCAAAATTCTCTCATTTTTTACTGTGAGGTTATGGAGCCTTCCGGATCTGCTCTGGGGGTTGCGGAGCGAAAAAGTTTGGAGACCCCTGAACTAGACTATTGCAGATATTGCATGTCTCAGCGAGATTTATGCATTTATTGAAAATTATTTTCGAAAAATGG
>OU696592.1:1300625-1305625 GCA_916048095.2 Sacculina carcini | reverse complement strand
AATGCGGATATGATATGGCTCAATTATATATTGGAATGACTTTAATTATGGATAAGTGAATGTATTTTGTTGCTCAATTACATTGGCCAAATGAGTAATTTATTTGTGTGAGTTCAATCATAATGTGGACTAGAGAATGAAAAATTTAGCTCTCACATGAGTGAATTGTCCTAGTTTGCTGTTTTCGCTATTTTTATGATAAATCAAGTAAGAATACACTGAAACATCTTTAGGTGAAAATTATGATAGTATATTACAGATATGTGGTATGTGTGATGCGTATGTGAGTGTGTTTTCACCATGCTAACTATTGGTGACCTCAAATTTACAAGCAAATATATAATTTGAATATTATATAAATAATTATATAAATATAATTTGATACAACCAGCTGTCTTGATTGTGTAATCATCCACTCTTCTCTTATTGCCATCTTCATTTTCCTTGTTCTATCATGCTCACAGAGAGAGGGAGAGAGAGAGAGAGATAATTGATGACGGAAACAATAGCCGATTAGTTCGATCAGGCAGCTCCATCCACCACAACTATGTGTGTGTGTGTGTGTGTGTGTGTGTGTGTGTGTGTGTGTGTGTGTGTGTGTGAGTGTGTGTATGTGTGTGTGACAAATGTGTGCAGTGACAGCGATACCAACTCTATCAGCCGCAACTCACGTGGACACACGAAGCACAAACAATTCCACTTGAGCAATCGTCACGCATCCCACCCGCTGTCTGGCATCTTTACAAGATCTCATATCAGCGGTGTCTGGCGTCCTTACACCGTATGCTCTCCACGCCAGCATCCACCTGTGTGTAAGTCCAGTCTCGCTCCACTATCTACTGGTTGTGTGCAGTTATTTTTTGTCGACAATCGAGCGACCACATGGCCTGTGGCTTGAGTATCTGCTCTGTGTGATAGCACAAGTGTCATGTCGGAACTCATGAGAAATCAGCTTTCTCCCAGTGTCCACCGTCTCGACTACAATTGCCTTCTGACAGCGCCATTTAACTCAGAATTATTCGTTCTGTACCGGCCATTTACTTTTCTGCCCTGCCCTCTCTCTCTCTCTCTCTCTCTCGCTCACAGCCCCTTCTCTTTCCTTTTGTTTTTGCATGCAAGTTAATTAGGACATATCCGTACAGGAAATCTGATAAGTCATCCTTTCTTCCAGAACATCAACCAACGCTGGACTTACGCTTTTGCCAGCGTGTGTGTGTGTGTGTGTGTGTGTGTGTGTGTGTGTGCCAACAGTATGTGCATGTCGCAAACATCCAACCTACATGACATCATATTCTCACCAAAAAAATGTTTTACGCCAGAAAAAGTTTTTTTATAATGAATTGTAATACAGATAGAAACATATATGTAAACACATTGAGACAACATGTTGTCTATATCAAAAAAATATAATATATGGAGTTAAAAACAAATGAGCAAATATGAACTAATCTTGAGCATCAAGTATTATAATATATCCAGCGTCTGAAACGTATTATATAGCGCCTATTATCATAATATGTCCACAAAGAATCATTTCAATTGAGCAATACTCCTGTAAGTCAATGATAGAACCACTATCGATCACCATAGAACCGCTACTGTTATCCAGCCACTGTTAGCTAGATTAAGGAATTGCTATTTATACTTATGCTATTTTGAATCATATTTATTGTTGTTGTTGTTTATTGAATCATATTTATTGTTGTTGTTGTTTATTGAATCATATTTATTGTTGTTGTTGTTTATTGAATCATATTTATTGTTGTTGCTGTTTATTGAATCATATTTATTGTTGTTGCTGTTTATTGAATCATATTTATTGGTGTTATTGTATAGTGAATCATATTTATTTGTGTTGTTGTTACTTATTGAATCATATTTATATTTATTGTTGGATGTTTCTTATTGAATCATATGTATTGTTCTTGATTGTTATTTATTACTTATTTATTAATATTTATTCTTATTTATTGATGGCTGTTATTTACTGAATCACATATTTATTGTTGATTGTTATTTTTTATTGAGAAACGTGGGCGGAGTGACATTATGGATTGTTATCGGATGATGGTATATTATTTATTGTTATTTATTTATTATTTTCTTTCCAACTCTCTTTCTAGACTTTTTTCTCTTCGAACTCTCTTTCTTTCTGAATCTTTTGGGCGCTTCCGGTACATGGGGCCACCTTAGGGTGGTAATAGTGCTTGCACTCTTCCCATGCTACTGGATTTGCCTGTAATTAATAATAATAATAATAATAATAATAATACGTATATATTCCGTACTTTGGTTCGCTTACATAATGCCACTTACAGAGCAAAAGTAGTGAAGCTCTCTGGAATACACTCATCACAGCTTGTGACTATGTATGTGTGTGTATGTGTATGTGTATGTGTATGTGTGTGCCGGATGTAGGTTTTGTGATGCCATCTCAGTGCGTGTGTGTGTGTGTGAGTGTGTGTGTGTGTGTGTGTGTGTGTATGTAGTTGAGACAGGGGTGTCCCGTGGTGTCCTGTCACTCAGATAACGCATCTCACGGCCTACAACAATTACACACACATACATACTCACACACACATACATATACAGACAGACACATAGAGATATACACTCCTACATACACAAATATATATGCCCCCGGCATTCCATTCTTTATTTTGCGTACTATGTTTTTTGTGACGCACTGTTTTCTGATGTCTAGTGGTTAGTACGGTTTCTTTAGTTATTTTTTTATTTAGAATGGTAAGCAAACACAATTACGTTGAAAAGTATCATCTCAATGGAACCGCTTTGTAGAAGCTAGCAAGTAATTGGGGCTGAAACATAGGGCGTAGATTTGTGTCGAGGTTCGGGGAGATGACAGCCATCATGCATTAGTGTTCAAAGTTGACTCAGTTGGTCAATTACATGAGCCCTCAACTATTTTCGGTCAATTCAATTACAATACACATACCTCAATGAAAAGTATATTGTGTAAAGTATATTTTTTCCCATATTTATAATTTCTTACAATTTTCGTGTATTTTTATTTTTTGCTATGCTGATTTTATTCACAAGTGCTACAATTCAAAAACCTCAAAATGTTATAATTTATCTGAGAAAATGGCATCTAATGTCAACGTTTTCCGGTGTAATTTGATTACAGTAATTTTTCTACAAGTGTGTCTATGTGTTGAATGAGTACAGAAATTGTGTTTGTATATACGTAGATATACGCTTTGATGTAGAGCATTGTTCTAAAGCAATAACTCACTAAACCAGGGCTGCCAACCTCTTTCGACCCCCAGGACAGATCTGTAGGGCTCCAGACCCCCCAGTAGAAATAGACCCCCGGTAAAAATAAGATAAGTTACAAATACACCTTTATACTGAATTATTATCGCATTCAATACCTAAATGACATTGTTATTGAATTTATTTGAATATACAAAGAAAAAACATCAGCTGTTCATAACATTAATTTGTGACTGCAAATTTTGAAGATAAAGCGTATTACTACACATATACACACACATATATATATATATACATATATATACGCGTTGTCAGATATAATTCAGAGCTCTACACTGAGCCAACTTTGAGAAATTAATTCACGATCACGCGATATCTCTTCGACGCCCACTCAATCAAAGATTGCGCGCTCTTGTTTGAACCCTGCGACAACAGGGTGTGAAATGATAGCATCAAGAAAGAGGGGGAAGAGTATAGCAGAGATAGAGACAGAGTAGAGGAGAGAAAATTTAACACTTGACCAGCATGTGTTGACACATAGGTGATAATGTGTGTATTGTGTGCGGGCAAGCGACTGTGTTCTCACGCTAGTCGCTAATTACAGGTGCACAGAAATGTCTCATGTGTGTGTGTGTACCTGTGTGTGTATGTGTGTGTGTGTGTGGGTGTGTTTGTGTGTGTGTGTGTGTGTGTGTGTGTGTGTGTGTGTGTGTGTGAATGGGTGTCGAGATAGTGCGATTGATGGTGTGTACAGCGGCCGTTTGAACGCCACACTGGCTATCCAAGCCTGCCAATGCCGAAAAAATCAACTCACCGTTTGAGACTTATGTGCCACGTGCAGCATTCATCATGATCAATACATTGCTCCGGTAATACATTGTCAACAAACCGAACGGACTGCATCGTTATACGCTCAATGAATGTCTACTGAATGTCTATTACATTTTCTCAGAATGTTCACTTACTGATTTCTAAATATCTACTGAATACTTAGTGAATGCTTACTCAATGTTATAAGAATGTCTAATTTGTGTTTAATGAATATTTACTGAATATTTACTGAATGTGCAATGAATGTCTACTCAATATTAACTTAACGGTATACGAGTATTTTAGAAGCAAATCATTTTTTCTACAAGCCCTTAGAAACTCAATTTTTCAACGTCCTTAGAGACTGAAGTCAAGTCAATAACTCCTTAGAGGCTTAATGACCAAAGTCTTGGCGGAGACCCATGGGGTTAGGATGCATTGATATATTTATTGCTTTAGCCATTTTCCTTCATATTGATATTCTCCCATGTATATTTTGTCCCGCACACTAGCAGTTTTATGTTTTCAATAAGCCAAAATGGATACAAATTAATGCCAAATGTGATCAATGAATCACCAGGAAAAATATGGGGAGATTCTGCTGACAATTAACAATACACAAAGGACCAAGTTCTGACGCAATGATGCTGATAATAGCCGCCTAGAGGGCACCACTTGCCGGCGGAATTAAACCATCCATACTGATTGGAGTATACTAGGACTATGCTAGGACTATATCAGCACTATATCAATACTATGTCGGGACTATATGAAGACTATATCAGAGAGTACACAGATAACAAAAAAATAGTTCACACAAAAGTGTATATTTGTGCGTGTGTGAGGCAATCAACAATTTCATAATTTATGGGAAAAAAATATCACCAAACACTAAATGTGACTATCATATAAGAGTAAACATAATTTGTCTCTTGTTAGCATGATAAAAAGTA
>OU696592.1:1278125-1298125 GCA_916048095.2 Sacculina carcini | reverse complement strand
TTTATCATAAAAACATCGCAGACTTCAACTTCAGTAAACGATCAATACTTTCCATTCAATTGAGCATTTTGTTGAAGTATATTATTATTATTGGTGCAATTTACAACAATTATTAAACTTACATAATCTAAGCTAAGCTAACCCAATCACACCTAACCTAGATAAATCCATCGTAACCTAACCTAACTTAGCCTAACCTAACCCAACCTATCCTAAGCAACAGCACAGAACGCACGGAATGCATAGCGTAGAAATGAAAAACAAACCGAATCACTTTGAAGAAGAGTCAGCTAAATAAATCATGCTTGAAGGAAATGTGGATTCAAAACCATGGGGCGGCCATCCACATTGACAATGTATGCATGTGTGACTACACACTTACACATTCATGCAAACGTATACATATATTCAAACACACACACACACACACACACACACACACACGTAAACGCGGTGTTGTATTCAGCGTCCTGTCATGACAACCAATTGCCAAGTGAGATATTTGAGGTACCCTTGTGGTGTGTCATGCAGTGCTCGCTAGCACCACACCTTCAATACAAATATCACATGCATGCGGCAACTGTCACGCCCTGCAGATGAACACACACACACACACACACACACACCCACACACACACACCCAAACACACACACACACACACTGACCCACGGCAAGGGAGCACAGAGGAAGAATATGAAGATATTATCATCTCGGACGGCTGCCTTGTTTCAGTGTGTTCAGTTCAAATGCCTCACAAACAGTGGCGGTGTTAAGGTGGGGCTTGAAGAGGCTGAAGCTCTCCAAAATGTACCAGACTGCTCTTTATACCAGACTAGAATTTACAGTGTAGTTCCTCATGTTTAGGTGTAGTCCCTCGTATTATTTCGTTAGCTCCCCTTCTCCTCAGCCCATCCCCCACCGGAAATATCCTGGCGACGTCACTGCTCACAAATCTTGCTGACAAGCTGGATCGGATTGTATCGGCTTGGATTGTATTGAATTGAATTGACATTAGATTTGGATCAAACCGAACGAATTGAAACTTGAGCAAACTGTTGATATTGATATTTCTATATTGAGACATCCAGTGGCGGATCCAGAGTGCAATTTTGGGAGAGCTGAATAAATTTGAGGGGGGGGGCTAAATTTTGGGGGCGATCAGTCATGTACATGCATCATTATGCAACGTCTTTGCAATAATGCGTATATAAAATAATTCTACAGACAAATTCTTTCTCAACTTCTAAGTGAATCTCTTAGTTATGAGGAGTTGATGGAAACATTTTGGGAAGGACCCTTCAGACCCCATGAGTCCCCTCTCTGGGTCCTCACCGTGTAATCAAATTTTGATCTCATTCAAATATACGTCATTTATATTCATCAATAAATTTGATTTGTTTAAAATCGCGATTAAGCAAATACCTATATAGCAGAGCGTTTCTTCCAAGTTAATGTCTGGTAAACGAGCTAGCAAAGTATTATTTGTGAAAAAATTCTGAGCATATTTAGCGCAAGCTGTGATTAATACTATCCCACTAGAAGCAAATGTATCTTTTCAGAGATCGGTTGTCGTTCTAGTAACAGACTTAGTGCTCCATCACGACTCAACACTGTTGAGTCGTGGCTATGCAAATTATAATAAAAATCACAAATGTTATCATTCATCCAAAGTTTCATTACGCTGTACCCATCAACCACACACACACACACGCACACACACACACACACACACACGTTTTCTTCCATATATAGAGTTACAAAGTGGTTTAATCGAGTTCACCTCTCGAGGTTGATTCACCATTTGAGGGTTTTATTTCAATCATATATTAATTTAATGTATATTTTATTCTTGTGTCCGGTTCTATTATCTTAATAGTACGCTACTGTATGTCACGTCGTGTTTGCATTATGTTGTTCTGCTACATAATGTCCAGTCACTTTCAACTGGCCACTAACACGCTAAGCTGCCCACATCCACACACACACATCCACACACACACACACACACACACACACACGGACTCATGCAAAAACAAACACACACACACAGACAGACATACATACAAAACTAGAAATGATGTATTCGCGGGCAAGAACAAACACACATTTGTATGCACGCATGGGTGTATGCGTGTGTGTGTGTGTGTGTGTGTGTGTGTGTGTGTGTGTGTGTGTGTGTGTGTGTGCAGGTTTAAGCGAGTGCGGAATTATTGAAAGAGCGGCAGCGGTGATTAGTGCGGGTGTTGAAGGCAGGTGATTGGCTGTTTCACCTGGCCGTAATTACACCTTCCACAACAGCCTTCATCCGCCTCTACTGCCCTGTCCATCTGCCTGAAACAGTGGTGGTGTCAGTGATGTGGTGTCAGTGATGGGGTGTCAGTGATGTGGTGTCAGTGATGATGTCAGTGATGATGTCAATGATGTGGTGTCAGTGAATGTGGTGTCAGTGATGTGGTGTCAGTGATGTGATGTCAGTGATGTGGTGTCAGTGATGTGTTGTCAGTGAATGTGTTGTCAGTGATGGTGTCAGTGATTGTATCAGTGATGGTGTCAGTGATGTCGTGTCAGTGGTGTGGTGTCAGTGATGTGGTGTCAGTGATTGTATCAGTGATGGTGTCAGTGATGTGGTGTCAGTGATGTGGTGTCAGTGGTGTCGTGTCAGTGGTGTCGTGTCAGTGATGGTGTCAGTGATGTGGTGTCGGTGATGTGGTGTAAGTGATGGTGTCAATGATGTGGTGTTAGTGATGGTGTCAGTGATGGGGTCAGTGATTGTGTTAGTTTTATGCCGGCCAATCATATTAGCGATGTGAGGCTGTGACAGTGGTTTCAACCTTTTTTAACACCCCCCCCCCAAATGTTTCCATCAACTCCTCATAACCAAGAAGTGCACTAAAAAGGACAAGAAAACTATATTTTTGTAGAATTTGTTGATATCAGCATTATCGCAAAGCATATTCGCACATTATTGTGTGTGTTATTATATAAAGTGTATGTAAATGTGTGTATATACAATATGAAAATGTCCCAAGTCATGACCTTCACACGCTACCTAGTCACTTATACATAATTCAGCCCACCAATATTGTACTCTGGAACCGCTATTGGCTTATTATATAGCTAACTTATTTTCTCGAAAATGTGAGACTCTTATCTTATTTGATAAAATATTTAATGAAGACATATATACGATTCAAAATTCATTTATAGCTGACCAAGACAAATTCAGGCCCAAAAGATATCGGGTATTATATAAATATTTAATGATTAACAGCAATATTTTTTCTCATAGTTTCTATGATAAATAAACTTATTCATTAGTAAAATAAATCCTGAAATTTCGACTGAAAATTGAAGGGGTCTCTAATAAACAATATTGTCTTATACACAGCAAAATACGGTAAATACTTTGTATTTAAGACTTGATAATCACAATATATATCAGAGTATTACAGAGAAAATCATATTAATTGAATACTATGAGCAACAAGCCGGGTTTCCTATATATTACACTGAACCACTGCATGAAGTATTACTTATGAGTAACATTATTTGATGAACTTCTTAAATATATTGTTTAAAGGTACAAAAATCACTCGTACAAGTAAAATGAATGCTAATTGACAAAGCTAGCAGATTTTCACATGCATTTGTTTTGCATTGTCGTGCGTTCTGCAAGATTTGCAAGTTTATTTGCAAGATTGCAAGGTTTGCAAGTTACAGGATCACTTGCAAATCTCACCGTTTTATTGTTTGATTGTTGCTTGTGTATCATTCAAAAATTTATTTTTTCACTCACCGATAAATATTTCAACACACAGCGCAACTTAAAATCGTCAAGTGTGGTTTGTTAATATTATATCATCTCTCATTTGACTTCGACACTTTCCAGATGCATCTCATTGCAAATCTGTCATTGCAAATCATTGCATTCCGGCGCTGGCATTCTGCCGTCTGCCCTGCTTCAGCTTGTGAATCTGAACGAGCGTGGCGACTATCACATCAGCCAGGCCTCTATTGATTCAAGCAGCCGGAAAATTACAGGTGTGCCTCGAGTCTGCTCCTCAATCGTTCATGTGAGATTATACCAATTTGCCTTACACCTACCAGACACACACACTCTCTCACACACACGCACACACATACACACACACACACATATATCCCTCGTTTTGCCGCATAAACGTGCACACGGATATATACTCATGTATACAAACAAGAACACCTATTCGACACACGCACATACAAACTGGCAGTGCACACGTACAGGTGTCGACAATGGCCCGCGGTAAAGCATACACACATACACAAACACACACACACACACACACACACACACACACAAACGCTGGTGACCATTAATTATGTAGGTCGGCGTCAGAATCGGCTGCTTGAAGTCAAGTTTCGTATCTGGAAGCATGCTCGCCTCGCCACACGGCCGCCGTTTAATGCGAAAATAATTGTAGACTTTGCGCCACTATTAAGTGCCGGCGCAAACTGACTCCGCTTTCAAATCGCACTGCGCCGCTTCTGTGTGTGCTGTGCGCCGCCAATGTCGCGAACGACCGTCGCTACAGATAAATATATTACAATGCTACAATGCTACAATGTTCATCTCAAAAGAAAATGTGTTTCTGTATTGTTTCTGCGCATGCTATGGCATTGAAGTCATGGTCAGCCATTGCATGCATATAATATACATATGTGAATTATTCAAGTTAGTCGAGTTCAGTGCCAATTTCGAGTGATCTTATTGAACAGTTCATATAATTGCTAGTTTGTTTAATATTTAAGAAGCGCAGAGATAAAACGTTGTGTAAAACTTGTAAGGAATGTTTATATTGTACATGTGTATATATGTATAGGATTATGGGAGCGCTTAATTAGATAATTATTTTCAGTGTTTTTATTATTTGCATATATTTTGCCAATTTAAATTGATATTTTCAAGTCGCATTTCACTCAACTCGATTTTGAACAATGCTTAGCTATATTGTATGAGTAAAATTTCCAGAATTTTGCACTGAAATAGAAATTTGAAATTTGTGACATTATGACGGATCTACTAGCCTTCAGACTGACATGTGTTTTGGCCAACTGTAACAGAGAAATCCTTCAGTTGAACTGTCAGGATATTAGTCAATTCGAACACAATTTGCCTCCAGCAATTGGAGATCCACTGAAGTCGGCCAAAACCATGGAACACATGTACACATATGGAAGCCCCACTTGTGGACTTCGTGGTGTAGTGGTAGCACACCCGCCTCAAAAGCGGAGGTCCTTGGTTCAAAACCCGGCTGAGCAAAATTTCTTGGGCGAATTCTATAATCCCACAGCCCCTGTCCACCCATCAGTAAATGGGTACCAGATATCAGTCATGTGTTGTGTCATGCATTCTGGGGAGGTGGCCCTCGCTGATACATCTTTCGTCCTTGTGGCGCCATAGCGTGGAGAGGGTTGGTTCTGCGGTGGCAGCGAGCTGCACGGGACACACCTGTGTGTGTTCATAAGATTCGGCTTCTTCACGTGTAGCAGCTGTCACTTAGGCCTTTTAACCTTTAACCTTTAACGGAGCAAGAGAGCCGATCTGTAGAGAGTGTGAGAGAGCATTGAAGGATCATCAACACTTCACCAAAAGCGAAGGCAATACTATTATAGCGAACTCATTTAGGGCTACAGTTGATAATATTTCGTTGTGGAACATTTCCATAATCAGTTTGGTTTTCATCAAGAGAGAGATCAGATTCCTGCCACAAGTATCCGAGCAGAAATATAAAAACATACACAGAGAGAGAGAGAGAGAGACACTTCTTGTCCATCATGACCAACATCTTCACGAAAATGGTGCGAGGAATTTTCGTCGGAGGCGAATTTGACAGAATGAATAGTTTTTTTGGCCGAACAAAAACATTCAATACCAGACGACAGATGACTGTTCACCTCCCTGTTCTCTATGTATGTGTGTATGTGTGTGTATGTGTGTGTGTGTGTGTGCATGTGTGTGTGTGTGCGTGTGTGATACATCATGATGAGATGTCAGACGAGCAGGCTCGCAGTAATGTTACGCGCTTTGTTTGTGTTTGTGTATACGCGTGTTTGTGGCACTCCATGATCTCCGCTGGGCACATTTGTGTGTGTGTGTGTGTGTGTGTGTGTGTGTGTGTGTGTGTATGCGCGGGCGCGAATGTGACATGTCAAGTTGTGTCACACATGCACACACACACACACGCACGCGGCAGGCAGACAGACATACAAACACGGTGACACCGAGGCCACCAGCGCTACCGCAGTGAGGAATTCGCGGAATGGCCGGCCCTCGCGCACAAAACAATAGAACACACACACACACACACGCACACATCTGTCAGATGCTTCACCAATCACACACACACACACACACGCACCGGATGGCAAAGCCACAACACACGTGCGCACAATAGCAGGGTGCATGTGGACTGCGTTGCGCAATCACTGGTGACCACTGAAAAATATGCCGGAAAGAATCAGCCACACCAAGTGACAATGAGGCCATGAGGCACAGGCGTGTGTTAAACATGTGTCTGTCTTGTTCAGTGGTTCTCAACCTGGGTCCAATCGAACCCCAGCGGTTCTTTGAGTCGGTATAAGGGGTTCGGAAGTTTGGCTTAACCACTCGTATGATTCGTGACGTCAAGCTCTGCTTGGTCATCATTGGTTGAAGTTAATCACGCCACATCGCTTGGTCTTGATATCTGTGCTGCAAGCAACTCGGTCCACTCAGTAGTAGCCTACTTGTGTGACTGTCTTGATCGTACGTGATTTGTGATATTTCTCATTGTACTTCACGCACGAAGGGTTCGATGAATGAATGTATGGAAATTGTGAGGTTCAGTAGCTGTAATAAGGTTGAGAACCACTGGTCTTGCTGGATAGCTTGAACCTCAGTGACCTCTGAGACCCAGATATGCCGGTGTTGAGGTCATGTCAGGTCACACGAGTACATTCAGGAATGATGTTAATCAACACAGCTTCGATCACGGAAATATCCTAAGTATTTCCTGTCTCAGTAAACGTTGAAACTCGCACTGGTATAATACTTTAATGAAAGTATATCACTTATTTACTTACACACAAGCACATACACACACACAGACATATATATATATATATATATATATATATATATATATATATATATATATATATATATATATATATATATATATATATATATATGCACATACACATACGCACACCTACCCGCTAGCTATAGTAACATTGGAACTCCCAGACGGTGTCATATTCCAGAGCGATTCAAACGCACATACACACACACACACACACATACACACAAATACGTTTACTTTGTTTTGTTTTTTGAAGGAGGGTTTGTACCACGCTTTTATGAAATCGGCGTAACTCACAACCACAGACACCCACCTGGCTAAAATGAGATACCACTGGTGATTTACGCTCGAGGTTTTTGATATTTTAAGCTGGCACCAGTCTGTATTTAGACTGTATTCGTGAGTGCACGTGTGAATCCAACCAATATACTCAATCTTGTTGTGATTTGTGTAGAATCATCAATCATATTGTTTGCTATTTATTAGCTAGCATTTATGTTTGTTCATGTCCGCATGTGAGTCAGCCAGGATTTGTCCGCCTATGTGCCGTATTCCCCTTCTATTTCTCTCCATAATTCCCAATCTCCCATCTTTTCCCCGAGCAAAGTGCGTAGACCAGTTGTTCTTAACCTGTGAGGAATGGAAGAGCTGTCAAGTGGTAAGCTAAAGGTCGGACAGAAGGACAAATGTGTGTTTTTATCGATTCAAATTCGTTTAGATTTGTTTATAATCACCTCTTGACTTTTACCTTTATATATGAACTGAATTTATTGAATTTATCAGCGCTGTTGTGGAAAATGAAGAGACGGCTCATTAAGAGGTAGAGAATCAGAGAGAAAAGGTTGAGAACCACTGGCGTAGAGGCTACATGATGTATCTTATAACGCTTGCTATTTTCATGCATGCTTTTTTCCTTTTTTACGATAATCATGATAATATACAAGCCCCACTGTTGGCCCAACTACAGCAATAACTCGCTATAGACTCAAGCGGAGGTGTTGATGAATGCGCCTGGTCCCGGATTCGAATCTCCAACCTCTGGCACGACAGAAGTCCTGCACTCCTATTCTCTGTATCACCATACATCCACTCTTTCCTTTGTACACAATGCGTGCTACGACAATGGAATTGCCAATGTCATTCCTATATGTCTGTGCGAGTGTGTGTTTGTAAGAATGTGTGTGTGTGGGTGTGTGTGTGTGTATGTTGGCGTGTTTAGCCACTTGGTCCACTATCCTACGCCCTCACTTGTATGCGCATCTGTTGACATACACACACGCCAGGTATGCGGCTAGGTGTCAGATTACAATCGAATGCCCGCTCAAATGTGATGACCAAACACACACACACACACACACACACACACACACACACAAACACACACACACACAGACGCATGAAATGAAGCCGTTGTGTCATATGATTGTGTGTGTATGCGTGTGTGTGTGCGCTCTGAGTGTGTGTATCTAGGATACGATAAAACACTTTGTGAATACCAGACGATTTCACCGCTGACATCGTCTGTAAATCAATCAACCATTAAACACACACACACACACACACACACACACACACACACACACACAAGCACACACACAGACAGACACACAAGCAGACATACAATCAGCAATCAGATCGGCCATAGGAAAGCATACAGCACTGATGTAACTCTGGGTCATTTTAGGGTCACCGAGGGTCATGCGGGTCATATGCGCTTCAAAGCCCGAGTGTATTTTAACAGGCAAACAACTAAATTACGATGCATGTGTACCAGCAGGATTGTGATGACTAGAGCTGGAAATTGTATGTGAAATTTCACATACAATTTGTTTTGGCATAAAGCGCCATTTTTGAGCGAAAAAAGAAAGACTGAAAACTACTCACTTCTGAATCATTTTCACTGAAAAATCCTGCCCAAATATATAATTATATGGGCTGCGCCTGGAATTAATAATTGTTAGCTCTGTTAATAATTGTAGTTACACAGATCTCGCATTCAACATGTTATAATACAATCGAACATTGCATTCAGGCAAAATATTTAGTGTATTAACGCCAAAAACGCTAACAATATATATATAGCAACGTTCCTGATAGATTCTTAAGTCCGACAACGTGGCGAAGGGATTCAGATGGTCTGCAATAACTCGCTATGCAGATCAAATCGCTCCAAGCTAGGTGAACGTGGCATTGACTTCTTGGAAGTGAAGGATTATGCATGCATACATGTATTTCATATTGACTTTTTCGGGAAATATTCAACACAAATTGCTCAAATGGTGTTTGTGTTGTCACGATAAAAAATGGTTGAAGGAATTCAAAGTGAAGTCGAATTTTCCCAGAAAAGCATGTCTAGTGGGAGCAGCGTGTGTTGTGTTGCATGTGAGAAGAACGTGTCCGCTGGTCACAAGTCGCAACTCAATAGACACAACAAATCGGCCGCACACTCGAAAAACATTAAATAAAAATGTCAATGCAGAATCGAATTATAGAATAGTTGCGCCTCGAAGCAACAGTCCAAAATGGCATGGGCATTTCTAGTGTAGTTCCTCATGATTTACAGAGATTATCTTTCCTTAACCCCCCTCAGCCCCCCACAGGGGAAATCCTTGCGCCGCCAATGCACCCCTACCTTATCGGAAGAACCCAATCAAGGTAAAATGTTCGCCTCCCTAAAGGTGGCTTCGCAATGGAATATCGCTAGATGCATACATAATATGCAAATTATCTACGAAAGAGTCTAAAATTCAAATATTTGACGAAAATTGAATAAATTATTTTGGGGTTTTTGACAACATATTTCGCATTTTTCATCACATAATACAAATATTAAATGGCGAAAATTATCACAAAAAATTCCCAACTCCAGTGATGACACACGAGATAATTATTTATTTGTGGAAATGGACATATTCCGTGTAGATATCCATATGGCGAATATCTAGAAAATATCTTAAATATCATCTGTACAAATACATCTGACCTCAGGTGTGAAACGTTAATGTGAGATAGATGTAAAAAGGCAAATTGTCACTTTAATTGCATTCAAAATATACTGTGAATAAGTTGCATACACGCTGTTTGTGCGTCAATTATGCATTTTATATTATTCAACACCTACGCTAGCAGTAAAGTTATATTTGGATAGCTAAAGCTAAACTATTAATATCAGCTCTAAAAATTACATTACTCATTCCGACGTATTAAAATTTGAGAACGTGGTACACTTGTGTGTATGTGTGTGTGTAATAGTAATAGTAATAGTAATAGTAATGTATTGCCGCAACAAGCACAATAAAATCAATATTAATAATGTACAATAGCATAGTCTGTCAAGCCAATTATTGGCTTCTCAACAGACAAAGAAAAAAGAAACCGTTATGCAAAAAACTTAGCAAAAAACCTTCAGACTAAATAAACTTGAGAATATATAATATAAACAAATACAACATGACAACAATACAACAACAAGACATACATAGACGTGTGTGTGTATGTATTATACAATTGTCATGAATATATTTGGTGTTTTACATTCTGTGTACATTCAGCTCTTATGGTGCCATCACTTCACATCACCAGCTTCACATATTATAATGATCACCCATTGTTTCGCTAGTATCTCCTCATGCATGCACTGTGTGTGTGTGTGTGTGTGTGTGTGTGTGTGTGTGTGTGTGTGTGTGTGTGTGTGTGTGTGTGTGTGTGTGTGTGTGTGTGTGTGTGTGTGAGTGTGTGTGTTTTGTGTGCTAATTGTAATGGCACAAGCTGATGTGAAGGTGCGCAGTTCTGCACCTCAGGAGTCTAATATATACAGCAATTGGTACAACACGCTCACATACAACACCCTACGACTGTGTATATATATGGGTATATATACATGTGTGTGTGTGTGTATTTGTGTGTGTTTTAAGCATGCTGTGACTAAATTCAGCCATTGTTCATACAAGAGTATGCGTGTATGTGTGTGTGTATGTATATGTGAGTGTATGTATGTGTGTGTGTACGTGTGTGTGTGTGTGTGTGTGTGGTTTTTTCTCGGACACTTGCTGTGTGCATAGTATATTGCGGTAGCCAACAGGGATGGTACACCCCATTGAGCAGCACACACATACACTAACACATGCACACACACACACACACACACACACACACACAGACACACATACATGCACACATTCACGCACAAATTGTGTGCGTGTGTGTAACGAACGTTATCTTAATGACACCATCTTAATATACACATCATTCTGGGCTAGTTCTCTTTCAATCTCTTTTTCATCATATTTCTGCGGCTATTTATCTTTTTCGACATTGTGTGGCTGTTTGCAATGTGATTTCCCTCTCTCTATCTCTCTATCTCTCCCTCATACGCACTTACACACACACACAAATCAGCATATACCATTATGTCTATAGATACGTTTAAAGCGAAAATTAAACAACACTTGTATAACCTCCAGGCAAACACATAATTTGTACGTTCACAGTATGACTGTATTGTTTGTTTTGTATATATTCTGTTTTTGCATTGTTCTGTTGCATGTTTTGTTTTAGCATATGTTTTGTAGTAATTTGTTGCACTGCACAAATCTAGATTAAAAATATTTATTGTCTGTCTAACAAGCCATGGCTTGACAGCCTCTGATGTTTTCGTTATTTTGTGTTACCTGTGTGATGTTGTTTTTTGGCAATAAATGATACAATACAATACAATACAATACACATACAAACACAGTTGGTTGTATGTGTGTGTGTTTAGATATGTGTGTATGTGTATGTGTGTGTCACAGTTGGTTCATCAGACAGTAAGCTCTGATTAGCCAGTGGTTTTCAACATAATTTTCAACTTAGTGGTTTCAATGGAGCGAAATATTTCAGAGTACCAACTCGGGGAAAATGTGCCGGATACTTGAAGGTACCGGATACTCGGATGCCGGATAAGAGGGATTTTACTGTAATAAATACCCACCAGTCATTTGGCGACAGGGATGATAATGACTTTGATTGGCTCTGATTTATATTGCGTAAGATGTAATTTTTTTTGGTCAGAAATAATTGTTTTCATAAAAAACTTGAACGCATTTTTAATAGACAAATTTGACAACTTGGGGGAGCATTATACTTGTGTGATTACGGAATTGGACATAGCAGCACAGGCACACCTGAACAAATATGAATATAAACATTGGGACAATTGTAAGACAGTTTGTGTAAGCCTGTTTGAGTCTAAATACACGTTCATTGTTGTAAACAGTGACTGATTATCAACTGAAGATAATATTGTATTACAGGAAATCGCAGCGCAAAATTCCACACCAAACACTGGTGACAAACATGTGAATAAGTTGCTTATGATTTCTATGAGTGTGCTTCGAATAAAATAACATACGCTAACATTTATTATTTATTTATTTGTGTGATCTATTTTCCAGCTGGACATAGAGACACACATTAATATAAACACACAAAAATCAGCCTTGTAATAAGACATAAACCACAACAGCTTGCTTGTCAGCTCCTTAATTAATCAAGGAAAATAAAGAAACAATTAATTCTGGTGCAGTATGCAACGTGCATGTTGTTGGCTGGTAGTGCTTATGGAGACGTTCATATCACGCGGTGCACACCTGACTTATGACGTCTGTCCAACACGATATGTCGCGTGCCAGGTGGCGTGCCAGGTGGCGTGCCACAAGCGACACGTGGCACGCTTGCTTCCAGCCATGCCATCTTGATATCTAGAACATTCCATCACGAATGCTCGTGTTCACACACACACATACACAAACACACACACACATGTATATTTGTATAAACATATACATACACACACATACATATATATATATATATATATATATATATATATATATATATATATATATATATATATATATATATATATATATGTGTGTGTATATGTATGTATGTGTATATATTAAGTGTGTTTATAGTTGTATATGTGTCTGTATGTTTGTGAGTGTATGCATGCTTATGCATGTATGTGTTCACGTGTGTGTATGTATGTGTGTGTGTGTGTGTGTTTGGGTGTATGTATTTATGACGAGTACGATGTATGTACCTTTGAGAGAAGTAGTCTTCAGCGTGCGCCATAATATCGCCTTGTCATGGTGTTTTGGTATTGTTCTGAAGAGTCACCGAATTAAATTAAAAAAGTTGGGGTCACATATACTCTTTCTCACGGCTACGAAATAATTTTGTTGAAAATTTTATTTTTCTATATGATATTGGTTGAGCGTAATCGGAAACATTGAATGGTTATAGCTTGATAAATATATTAAATATGAACTTAAAAATATATTTTTATACTCGAGTCCATCTTCAATTGATATAACTACGTATTCATGCATGCAATATTTAACTACAAACACTCAAACACACACACACACACACACACACAAACACAAACACACACACACACACACACAAACACAAACACATCATCATCCAGCATGGTATAATGTGTTTGCTGACAATGTGCTGGTGTTCCCCGATATCATGCTGCCGTTACAAACCGTGCTACATAACACCACTTAGCTACACGCCAAATTGTATTGACTTTAACTCTAACTCTCTCTCACACACACACACACACACACACACACACACACACACACACACACACACACACACACACACACACACACACACACACACACACACACACACACACACACACACACACACACACACAGACATTATACACGAGGACTGTTCTATAACCTGTGTTATATTATTGCGTGTGTGTGTGTGTGTGTGTGCTGCATGTCCACGAGTATTTGCATGCGTGTATGCACTATTACAGCCTGCTAGGTGGCTAAGTGCAATGTTGTGTGTGCATCAGTATTGACACTTTGCAATTACGCTGGTCGTCAGTCCACTTTTGATGCACCAGCGGTGCAAATAACGGAATCTCAGCTTGAACAGAACACATTTGCAATGTTAACACTTTATGCAATGTTATGTATGCAACATTGAAGTATGCAATGTTAACACTCTACTTCGATCGACTTAATAATATGAACACCACCAATTTTTATTTTGTTAATATTTAATCGGAATGCCCATTTTTATTTCATTTGTTACTATGTTATTAAACGATCTTTCAAATGTCCTTTTATTAATGTTCACTCTTCTCTTACCCCAAAAAAACGTGGAAATCTATTTAAAATTAACATATATTCGTGGCAAATTTAGTATAGCATATTATTACCAAAATACATTATAAATTATTTATAGTTTTATTTGAGAAAGAAAAATATATTTAATGATAACACAGGACTAGTATCGGGTAAATAATATACAATAATTAAGCGTCATTTAGAAAAAATATTCTGACTTTCCCAGTTGTAGTAGGACCTCATCTGAATATCGCTCGGAATGCTTAGATTATTGCAAATATCAATATAATTACCTGATATTATTATTGGCGTATTAACTGCCTATACCAATATATTTGGCATAGCTTGATTATTAAATTTTCGGCCAATTAAATACGAACTGCAAGTGACACAAGCTATATATCAAATAATGTAAATTCAATATTTGACCAGATAATTATACTTGCTCCAGAATTCCCATTTGCAAAATCATATACATATGAGTCTATGTGTTGTTGAACTTATTACACTTGTATGTGTGTGTGCGTGTCGTGTATGTAAAAGAGTGTGTGCATACACACACACCCACACAAACACACACAAACATACACATGCACTCTTACTATGGTTCTAATTTGAAAAATGTCAACACAGTATGGCCAGACAGCAGCGTCATATGAGCATTTTTGATGTATGCTAATAACTTTTTCATATGCATAAATCAGACAGGCAGGCAGTGAGAGAGCAGCCGCCTCGTGTAGGCACAAATGAGATATGTCAGTGTGGAACAAAGCGGTGATTTAACAGTTGGCAAAGTCAATTCGTCGCTGAGACGCGCAGATGCCGAGGGAAAGTGCCCCAAGAAGAAATAATAACTCGTGTGTGTATATTAGTTCAAAGGAGCAAATATTTCGAGCCAGCACTTCAGCAGAATTAGCATAGTCACAGTGCAAATACAAAACTCAACTGCTAGATATGGAAGCACCCAAGCACATGGCTCATTTGCAAGTTGAATAGTAAGTTACTAATAAACTCTGTCCTTTGATGCAACCATCTTTATGTTGCATATTATCTTATTCAATTCTGCATTTAGCAATATTCCGTAACGAAGAACGAGGTGAAATTGCCGCATTTAAGCGTTTTGGCTTATCACTAAGTCTAGATTAAAAGGGAAATTTCATTTATTCATACTTTCATCTGCAAATAGGTTGGACAGTGGTTGATTAGGACATAGACACATTTGAATGCGACGGTCGCATCAACATACACTTTGACTGAACGAGTGCCGATATGGAGAAAACACAATTAATGGTCATGTATATTCATAGTACGATGTCATCCACATGATACAGGGAGAGAAGGACTGCCTGAGCGATCACATCGCTCGTATACAGCAAGCTAGCACTATATACAAATGTCTATAACTGCCACAAATACATATCACAGATCAAGTGCGAACATACACGCACACAAACACATCCATACTAACGTTCTCCTGGTGGGAAATAAATTTACCTTGATTAATTTCACCAGAACGACGCCAGCTTTGAGTGACATACACAGACAAGTGAATCAAATGTCTAACTGCAGAATAGTGCAACATGTGTTGGCGTAGCAATGCCATTTTAATGATACATTTCACTGATTGTCCATTGTCAGCTTTCGTCGCTGCATTGTGTTGAACGCTGTGAAACGACACGAAGTAATCCGTTCTGCGTGTTCAATGCAGTTTGTCTTCTAGGTGGAGCAGAGATATCTCACACAACTGCACCGTGTCATACAAGATCGTTGCTGTGATCAGTGACACCTTCACTGACAGCTGGACATGCTGACTGATGGTGGTGGGATGTGGACTCGATGGATTGCGCTGACACTAGACTCTGTTGCCTCTGCGGACTGAGATCGGTCGGGCGGCGGGATGCATCCGCCGGTCGATGGTAGGGCGGCTGATGATGTGGTCGCACTGACAAACCTCCCACTATCCTGGCTGCGACTGTCGTCTGCCGGTGATGATGGTCGCTGTTGTTCCCGGACGATGAGCAAGAGGAGACTGCCAGGTCAGCTAGCGACCAGATGCGCGACTTACGAGGTCGCACCGGCTCTCTACTCTCTTCACCCTCTCGGTCGGCAGCGTGAATGGAGCGTGAAACTCTTGAATCCTCAAGAGCTGAAGATTGGAGAGAGGGGGAAGAGATGGAGTGATATGGAGAGGCAGCAGGGAAAACACGCATGTGATCCGTTCTGAACGTGACCGGAGGATAGTGATGCAGCGAGGGGTTGCCTTCAATGTCATGAACATCTCGCGGAGGTGACACAGGCAGACGATCGGTGCGTTCAGATGAAAGCACACAGCCTTCGTCATCATCTGCCGATTCTGTGAACAATGACAAAATGACAAATCTATTAAATACAGTTAGTTACAATACGCGTATTTCACAGTGGTAACCTCAAACAACAATTGTCTACTAAAAACAAAACTTCGACAGCATCATTTCAAGATGTGACCCTTGAACTTCCAATGTGGTGCAAAGATATACTATATTCACGAGAGAAGCAGTTCAATGCAAAAATACAGAGAGGTTCTATTTTACACCACGAATTTCTCAATCACCTCGGCAAAACATACACACACACACACACACATACACACACGCGAACACACTCGAAAAACAATCGTAGACTCTTCACCTCTTGTGAATATAATCTATTTGATCGCATACTGTAAATGTGTCTGTCTGTGTGTGTGAGTGTGTGTGTAGATAAGTTTTGATCCTAACAGATGTTCTGTACATGGCGTGCACATTCATCAGTAAGCTTGTGTGTGTGTGTGTGTGTGTGTGTGTGTGTGTGTGTGTGTGCGTGTGTGCGTGTGCATTGTGTTGTGAAGTGAATGATGAAAATGATGGCCGACTGTGGTGGCGCCACCGGTCTGACTCAATTAATCCGGTCGTGTTTGCATTTGACACCGTTGACAATGGCCGTACCGCAGGGGACTACAGCGCCATGTCTACCCGTCATATATACACACACACACACTAAAACCCGGCGCCTGCGCTTGCACGAGGCGTATACGCCATACAAAACTCTGCTCCTCCCTCTGTGCTCATCACTCACTCTCCCCCTCTCTCTTTCTCTCTAGCCCCCAGGTCCGCACGTTGAGCAGTGTGTGTGGCGTGCGATCACACACGTTGGCAGCAGGAGATATGAAATATTTCACTATTAATAGCGGCAAAAGACCAGCTGTGCACGGTGTATTGTATGCGTGTGAGAGCGCCTCTGTTTACACACCTAGTTTCTATGTGTGTGTGTGTGTGTGTGTGTGTGTAATCCGTGGCTGTCATATATTGCCATGAAGCGCAGTGAATGTATCAACGTTTAAGCCGCGATCTAGCCCAGTAAACACGCACAAATTGATGTGTGCTCAGAGTGCGTGCCATTCAGAACCGTTGGCTGAATGTTCAAGTCACAGTCTATTGGAAATTACAATTATAAATGCTGCAACGCTGCAAATTGCAAGATGATCGATTGCACTAACGTTTGAAATGATTTGTCTTGATAGGACCTGCCTTATGCATAGACGAATTAGGTGCCACCCTAGGGCTTCTGATTGGAGAAGATTGGAGTATCGCCCAGGAACCACACAGGAGTAAAATTCCTTGTATAACATTGATAATTCCCATCAATATTGCATCAGGGAAAACGATTTTTTTGCAATTTGAACTTGAAGCCAACATATTTGAGAATGATACAATAACGCCTGAACAGTCTGACAATGATATCTATCGAAAGAGGTATCATCAAATAGGTATTTTCGAGTCTCAGGAATAAAGAGAAGTTATAGGTTAACTATCCTACCATCAAAACAAAAACAGTTAATTTTTGTAGAAAGTTTATAGTATCTGTAGGAATAAAGTTGCACTCATTTCAATTACTAGCTTTACCTAGATATATTTCCAAATAGTTTCAATAAAGTCCACAATTTTATCTTTCCGTATTGTCTTCTATATTTACCATTTAATTAAGAGTAGCCAAATTGACTATGTCGAGAGCCTAAAATTATCCTAAAAGACCGGCCGTGGATTTGAGCACAAGTCTGTCGTTGAAGCGTGCGTGTGTGAAGCAGAGCACAGAGTGAGTTTGAGACAAGTAGAAACAAACAAGGTGGCATTAATTAAATTAATAATGAGCTATGTAGTGATGAACTGTTGGGTGGATGCAAATATTTAAGAAGAAAAATTAAAAGAAGTTAAAAGCTAGAAGAGGAACGTTGGAAAGTTGTTGATGAGGCTGGTGGATGATTCTCACCAACTCTGTTATTTCTGGTATCCTCGTCCGATCTTGCGTCATCCATATCAGAATCTCCATCATCATCATCAGTCCTGTTCCTCGGCTCCCACGTCATCTTGTTCTCCTTCTTCAGTCTTCTCCTGGCGTTGGCGAACCACGTGGACACCTGAGTCAACGTCATCTTGGTGATGATGGCCAGCATGATCTTCTCGCCCTTGGTCGGGTACGGATTCTTCTTGTGCTCGTTCAACCACGCCTTCAACGTGCTGGTTGTTTCCCGAGTGGCGTTTTTGCGCCGAGCTCCGTCCAATGTGTAGCCGTATCTGTTAGACGCAATCGCCATGCAACATTTAATTCTGTATCTGCCCTATACTGCTGAACTAATTGTTTTCTATATGGTGATGTTACCATGAGAAAATCCTTGAGATTACCCCGCAAGATATGCAGCTTGTAAAACCCCCCCGCTGGTCTGTGTACGGCATTATATATCTAGTTGAGTAAACATTATCGCAATACAATCGGCTCTGTATATGTTGCATACAAGCATTTGCAGTTGTTTCTAATGAAAAATACGCCACAAGACTCGACTGATACCAGTGAAATATAACTCGAATACTTAGCAATAATAATGATAATTATTATAGCCATATATCCACACAGCATATACATCCTTTTGAGTGGCAGAAAGTTTCACATCATATGTTCGGTCCCACCGACTATCATAATATGCGGAGGAAAACTGAGGACCCACGCATGAAGTTCATCGTGCAATTAATGAAATACATCTTGAAGAAACAATATCGTCCGCTAGGGCTTGCTTGAATGAAAGTCCAATCATCCGCATAGTTCCATTCATCTCACTCCCTAGGAGTCATAATCCTTCCAATCCCTCAAATATAATTCAAACCAGCCAAACAATACCTTTAACAATAAACAAATATAGCGGTGGCAACGGGTATGAAAACACGATTTATATCCACATTTCACGAAAATTTGACGAATCGCGGTCTTACCCAGGAGCTAGCGCATACGGAGAAAGAAGCGTGTCTCCATAGGGGTAGTAGATGTTGTACGGCCACGCAGGAGGTGCCAGCGGTGGACCCAGAGCCAGACTGCCATCCTTACCCTGTTGCACAACAGCACAACACAAACACCGTATACACAACTCATCACTCACACGACAAATTCAGGCTATGATGACATGGATTATGCGTTATGCGTCGAGCATGTCGATGAAAAAGTAATGAAAACACAACTGTACTGACCGCATTAGAGGCAGCCGCGGCCCGGTTCTGCAGCAACTGTTGAATGTAGGCCGAATCAGCCGTCAGCGGCGCTCCAGCTCCCACCAGCACAGTGGACGCTGCCGACGAGGTGGGCACCGGAGGAGGGTAGAGCAGAGGAAGACATCCCGAGGCACCGCTGACCGACGCGGCCTCGGCCAGCTTCTGACAGACAAACGGAGGCAGTGCTAGATGAGGAGGT